>JAHHUM010001797.1:0-455441 GCA_036173005.1 Crenichthys baileyi
AAAAAATTATTTTGCTTCTTCACTGAGAACATCAGTAAATCTGTTCATTAAGTTCGTTCCTTTCCTACAAATGCATTTTAACCCAACAGATGCTTTATGTGCCCGTCCAACACCTAATTAACCAATTAGTTGGACAAATAAACAGGGATAAAGACTTGATTTTACGGGAAAGAGAGGAATTTAATGGGCACAAGCTGAACACAGTTTTTTAGTCACATTGCTTTGGCTATCCAGACAAAGACATGAGTAATGGGCTTTGCAGGGCGGGTGATGCCGAGCAGGTGCCAAGTCAACAGAGCAGAGTCAGGATGGGCGGCTGAGGCACTGGAGGGGGGGAAGAGCATGGAGTTTGGAGGTGAATGTTAATCACTTAAGGAGCAGAAGGCAGAGACCTGCAGGTGCTTCCTCCACAAAGAACCATTGACTCTGGGCCTGGACTGGCTTTGTCCCAGCCGCTTGCTATTACACACCACTTCAGTCAGCTCACAGCCACTGGAACGCACTTCTCATGCACAATCCATCATAGCAGAGGAACTTCTGAATCACAGTCATTTCAGCTTCCACATACACTAACATGTAAGTAATGTATGTAATATACTGTCTGACAGGAATGTAAACGTACCTGTCAGACAGTATATTTGGAGTTTGTACTGTTAGATTATTCTATTCAATAAATGCTCAATGTGAATCGTTTAAAATATATTACAGATTTATTTGGGGCTGCACAGTGGCGCAGTTGGTCGCACTGCAGCAAGAAGGTCCTGGGTTCGACTCCCGTCCGGGGGTCTTCCTGCATGG
The DNA here is from genome assembly GCA_036173005.1 of Crenichthys baileyi. Taxonomy (NCBI): domain Eukaryota; kingdom Metazoa; phylum Chordata; class Actinopteri; order Cyprinodontiformes; family Goodeidae; genus Crenichthys; species Crenichthys baileyi. The sequence continues at coordinate 799 of JAHHUM010001797.1, forward strand.
AGTTTGCATGTTCTCCCTGTTCATGCATGGGTTCTCTCCAAGTACTCCGGCTTCCTCCCACAGTCCAAAAACATGACTGTTAGGTTAATTGGTCTCTCTACATTTCCATTGGGTGTGAATGAGTGTGTACATGGTTGTTTGCCCTGTGATGGACTGGCGACCTGGCCAGGGTGTATCCCGTCTCCTGCCCATAGACTGGTAGGGCCCAGCTTCCCAGCGCGCCACTACGGAAGAAGCGGTAGAAAATGACTGACTGACAAATGTATTTGTACCTTCTATTAGTCTCAATACCTTATGCACTCAAAGAGGCCCAGTACATAATTTCTGCATTGTTCAAAAAGGATCAAGACACTATGAAAACTATAAAGCACTCCAGTTGCTCCTTAAGCCCTATTCACAAGTGGATATGAAATGCTACCCTGACCATGAAACTACACCGAGATAGGCCCAAAGCTAATACAATTAAGATAACATTTTCTCTGTCAGCAGAACATTACTTGAAACATCTACATTGAGATGCACAGGTTTGTTGTATTAGGTAATTTATTTTCTATTGATTACATTTAAGATATACATTGTAGGGCCTCCATACCTCTACTCCTCACACCAAAGTGTTAAGCATTGTATTTCTCCTGAAGAATCTAATGTTTTGTGATATTTTCAGTATAACTCTGAATTAGTTTGAACTACTTCTCTTTTGATTGGCACGTCAAATACTGAAAATTTGGGATTTATCTATTCTATCTACAGTGGGGAGAACAAGTATTTGATACACTGCCGATGTGGCAGGTTTTCCCGCTTGCAAAGCAAGAAGTCTTTAAGTTTTATCGTAGATACTTTTCTACTGTGAGTGGCAGAATCTAAAACAAAAATCCAGAAAATCACACTGTGCGATTTTTAAGTAATTAATTAGCATTTTATTGCATAACATGAGTATTTGATCACCTAACAACCAGTACAAATTCTGGCTCTCACATGTGTTGTGATTATGAATATGAATATACAGTATTATTTTATATTTAATATTAATAGTTAAATATTATATTGAATAATATTTCAGTCTGTTAAGGGTTGTCCTGTGAATACCAGCCCAATAAGGCGGTGGTATTAGGCCAAAATTGAAAAGGATGAGCCAAGCTCTGGCATTATTGAACAGCCAAACTCTGTCAGCTGGTTACCACAATCAAACACATATTTTTAAAATACTACTAATAAAAGGGTTAAAATGCATAAGCGTGTGTTATGGCCGATCTTATGTGTTTAAAAACCACCCTTTCAATAAAGTTTGTCTTAACTTTAAAAACACAACACAGAACACATCCTTAGCTGAGTTCTCGTCTGCTAGCACTTACTGTAGCCGAGTTTCTCAACACAAACAAAAACAAACGTCATAAAACGAACATTATTTAGTTTATTTTCCTCTAAACTAATCTTCTGCCCAAACACTACCTCTTACGTGAACCGTGCTAAAGAGAAGTTGTGCAGGGCGTTGAGGAAAAACATCCACATATGGGTAAACAAAGGGTTAACTTGCAGCTAACCTCCATAGCTGTAGGGAAGTGATTTTAGCTGGCCCGGCCGAACCGTATGACAAAGGCACGTTCGGCTCCTTGACTGGCCGCGATGCATCGAGGTAGCTCTCGCTACCTGGACGTACACGCAGGAAGGCACGCGATGCGGTCCCAGCCTTCTTTTCCAGGCCGTAGGGAAATACGCTTCGATTAGGGCTGCTTCTGGAGGCCTCCGAAGAAAAGCGTGTCTCATCACACCCTTTATGTGAATGAATGCCGGATACTCGAACAGAAAATCTTTACCTAACTTTGTTGCATGTGATCGTAGTCACTCTGGTTCCAAGTTGAAGAGCTATGTCTGCTTGCCAGCAAGGACACATTAGCTGTCTCTCCTTCCAGCTCCCCTGGGGACCTGCGTGGAAGAGGTTATTTAAACAGTGATGTCACAGGAAGTCCGCTGTTACTCCCTTCTTGTACCTGTTCCTGGCTGTGCTGGAAGTAGGTTATGCGATTTATTTTGAAAGTTCCAGAAAAGTTCTTACTGGACTTTAATGTTGTAACTCATGGCTGGGTCCCAACACAGGCCTGTCAGTTTTTTCTTTAAGAATCCCTCCTGTTCTTAACTCAGTAACTGTATTAACTGCACCTGTTTGAACTCGTTATCTGTATAAAAGACACCTGTCCACACACTCAATCAAACAAACTCCAACCTCTCCACAATGGCCAAGACCAGAGAGCTGTGTAAGGACATCAGGGATAAAATAGTAGACCAGCACAAGGCTGGGATGGGCTACAGGAAAAGAGCCAAGTAGCTTGGTGAGAAGACAACAACTGTTGGTGCCATTATAAGAAAATGGAAGAAGGTCATTCTCCCTCGGTCTGGGGCTCCATGCAAGATCTCACCTCGTGGGGCATCAATGATCATGAGGAAGGTGAGGGATCAGCCCAGAACTACATGGCAGGACCTAGTCAATGACCTGAAGAGAGCTGGCACCATGGTCTCAAAGAGGACCATTAGTAACACACTACGCCACCATGGATAAGAAGAAGAATGAGTACAATCCCAAGAACACCATCCCTACCATGAAGCATGGAGGTGGAAACATCATTCTTTGAGGATGCTTTTCTGCATAGGGGACAGGACGACTGCACCGTATTAAGGGGAGGATAGATGGGGCCATGTATCAGGAGAACTTAGCCAGCAACCTCTTCCCTCAGTAAGGGCATTGAAGATGGGTCGTGGCAACGACCCGAAGCACACAGCCAGGGCAACTAAGGAGTGGCTCTGTAAGAAGCATGTCAAAGTCCTGGAGTGGCCTAGTCAGTCTCCAGACCTGAACCTAATCGAAAATCTTTAGACGGAGCTGAAAGTCCGTACTGCCCATGCAGCGACAGCCCCGAAACCTTAAGGATCTGGAGAAGATCTGTATGGAGGAGTGGTCCAAAATCCCTGCTGCAGTGTGTGCAAACATTGTCAAGAACTACAGGAAACGTCTGATATCTGTAATTGTAAACAAAGGTTTCTGTACCAAATATTAAGTTTAGTTTTTCTGATGTATCAAACACATGAAATAAATGCTAATTAATTACTTAAAAATCCCACAATGTGATTTTCTGGATTTGTGATTTAGATTCTGTCACAGTTGAAGAGAACCTATGATAAAAATTAAAGACTTCTACATGCTTTGCCAGTGGGAAAACCTGCAAAATTGGCAGTGTATCAAATACTTGTTCACCCCACTGTAATTCTTTCAGTCGGAATCGTCACATCAAACTTCAAAACAAACTGGTAAAAATTGGTATCAGCACAAAAAAGACAGATTGGTTCTTCTCTATTTAGCATGTCAGAGCAGAAAAGGAAGAAGAAAGTAAAGAAAAGTTTGATGAACAAAATAAATAGGGCTTCATTAAAGTTGACTAATGAGCACTGAAAAAAAGGACAGACATAAATATTTCTTCAGCACATTGTGCATATGTGTAAGAGCAAACAAACATATCTATATATTTTAACATTAGTATTAATGTCTAGTCCTGTTCTGGAGCCTTGCTCACTTTTTAACAGCTATAGATTCTGGTCATGTCCAGAAACTGCTCTGCAAACATTTTAATCTCAGAACAACTTGCTTCCTGACTGCAAATGAGCCCAAAGTGTATTATGTTAAAATTTTAATGTGCCAACAGAGAATTTCATTTTAAGAGACTAACCAACAAAAGAGAAATCAATACTTATTTAGGCATTAATCTACAGCTATTGGGTAGTAACCTCCACACTATAGCAGCAGCTACAGGGATTAAAACTTTGCAAAAATAAATAAATAAAATATTGGGGTGGCCCTGTTCTCAAATTCCTGGAGTTCTCACTTCTTGTGCTGCTTTGCACCCTGTTTTATGGTTTTCCTCAGAAATGTGTCTAAAACTTTACAGTACAAGTCAACAAGCACGCATACAGCACAAAACTAAATGTATTTACTTTTAGTGCAGACTGTATATTTCGAATTATAGATTTTTTTCTTGCAAAGGACAAATATTTAAATCAACTTCAACTGTGCTTCTTTCCTTACCCTAAGGAACCAGTATGCTAAAATGGGTCTTCACAAATAGCTAAAAAGAAAAACAACATTGGTTGTTAATGCTGTAAAACCAATAATACTCAGAGCTGCACAGTGTATCACATATATTACATCATTGCAATATCAGTTAATGCAACACAATATTAATATCACAAAGGTCTGCTTGCAATTCAATACTTCTTGGCTACAGTGTTCCAGGTGTCGGGAATTTATGCTTTGGATGCCAATAACATATTCAGCCTATTTAATCTTACTGCTGTGGAAACCTACACCTGACAGATAATAATTTCCAAGATCCCAGGGAGTATTGAAAGCATAATGATAGATGAGAAAGAGAGGAATTAGGAAATATGATTGATAACAATAACTGATCACAATAATTAACAATAATACTGCCAAAGCACGTTTTATTATATTGCAATTTAATTCAATTCAAACTTTATTACGGACTCAAAGTCCAATATATGCAAAAAGACACATAACAAACAATAATAAAATCAAACAAATTAAAAAGGCACATTAAAAAGACAAATGTACCAGTGTCTCCACATCCTGGACTTGTAACGAATGGCACTACATCTGATATCAACTAGTGACATAACAACTTGATCCACAGACTCATTCAATTGACAAATAAAGCCATACATACGTTTATGCAAGTTAGCTTGCAGGGTGTTTAATCCTACTGAGACAAACATCTCACTTGCACTGGTCCATCTAGGCCTCCTGAGAAGCACACGTAAAGTGTCCTTATAGGCCACCTGCAGCCTTTGCAAGCTTCCTTTTTTATACTTGAACCAGAGATGGGCTGAGGTGTACAGAATGATTTAAACATTATTTTCATCTTATCTGTACAAGATCCAAACTTGCGTACTAGTGTATTTGACTGAGCATATAATGTTTTACATTCTGCTCGTACTCGTCGTCTTCCGCTTATTCGGGACCGGGTCGCGGGGGCAGCAGACTCAACAGAGACGCCCAGACGTCCCTCTCCCCAGACACCTCCTCCAGCTCCTCCGGGGGGAGCCCAAGGCATTCCCAGGCCAGCCGAGAGACATAGTTCCTCCAGCGTATCCTGGGCCGTCCCCTGGGCCTCCTCCCGGTGGGACGTGCCTGGAACACCTCCCGAGGAAGGCGTCCAGGAGGCATCCGGTATAGATGCCCGAGCCACCTCAACTGGCTCCTCTCAATGTGGAGGAGCAGTGGCTCTACTCCGAGCCCCTCCCGGATGGCCGAGCTCCTCACCATATCTCTAAGGGAGTGCCCGGACACCCTACGGAGGAAGCTCGTTTCAGCCGCTTGTATCCGGGATCTCGTTCTTTCGGTCATGACCCAAAGTTCATGGCCATAGGTGAGGGTAGGAACATAGACCAACCGGTAAATCGAAAGCTTCGCTTTTTGGCTCAGTTCTCTCTTCACCACAACGGACCGAACAGCGCCCCCATTACTGCGGCAGCCGCACCGATCCGTCTGTCGATCTCCCGCTCCATTCTTCCCTCACTTGTGAACAAGACCCCGAGATACTTAAACTTCTCCACTTGAGGCAGGAACTCCCCTCCAAGCTGAGGGGAGTTCTACATTCAACATTCTGCAAATACACTATTTATGTCTTCATCATCAGACAAATCCTCTGTAAATATATGCCCAAGGTATTTTATTTTATTTGTTACATTTAACACTGTTTCTGACAGATAAAAATCTGGAAATTTAGTACTTTTATCCTTTTTTCTTCTACATATCATTACCACACTTTTCGCTGCATTGTATTGAAGGTCATCCTCTAGGCCATAGCCTGAACAAATGTGTTAAGCAGTGTTAAGCAACTGTTGCAGCCCTGCAGTGCTCAGACTGAAAACCACCAGGTCATCAGCATACATCAAATGATTTAAAACAAGATTGCCAGCTGTGCATCCAGTATTACAGGACTTAAGTCTTGTTGACAGTTCATCCAGATAGAAATTAAAAAGAATAGGAGATAATATACCCCCATCTGACCCCATTGCCAACCTTAAATGGTGCAGACACACCGTTTCTCCATTTGACCAGCATCACTTGCTGAGCATACCAATAAGTTAAGATTCTTACAGTAAAATTAGGTACACCCTTTTGAATTATTTTCTTAAAAAATTTTCCATGATTTACTCGATCAAAGGCTTTGGAAGCATCCAAGAAGCACATAAAAACTGAGGAACTTTGTGTCTTATATTTAGCAACAATTTCTTTAAGAGCATACATACACATATCTGTACCCAGCTTAGCTTTAAAGCCAAACGGACTATCTGAAGATACAACAAATTTTGAGATCTTGTCCAGCAGAATTATTTCAACAACTTCAGATATACTGGTCAAAGCTATTGGTCTGTAATTCTTCAAGCTGCTGATTTTCCCAGCTTTATGTTTGATAACAGGGACTAACAAAACTGTGAGGTAAAAACCCATGTGTGAAAAAAGCTGTAAAGCAGATAGAATGGAAAGCAGAGGAGCTAACCTTGCATTTGCTAACTTTAAGTGCTCGGCGTAGATCCCATCTTCCCCAGCTGCTTTATTATTTGACAGCTTTGTGATCGCTTAATGGACTTCATGACACAAAATTGCATCTGAGCTATCAATGTCATTTACCCTACAAGAATCACTATGTACACAATTAAATAGCCTCCTGTAAGGTAACAGTTCTAAAATATTATCTGTACCAGAGATACCTTGAACAAATGGCAGAGAAACCTTAGTTTTCATGGCCCTAACTTCTTTCCAAAATTCAAATGTACTTTTATGTTGAATTTTTCTAGCCATTAAGTCAGATTTCATTTTCTGCTCATTTCTTGTGATGAAACGAAGCGCATACTTATACTGCGCATTTGTAACCCTTTTGTGCTCAAACTGGCTTATATCTTGGTCTTCCTGCCATTATCCACTCATTTGCCTTTGTATAAAATTCAGCTACATGGGCATACAATGTATTATTTTAGTGATATTGAGAATAAGTGTAAACAAATGTGCTTCCAACTTTCTCTGCGCAGCCAACATGATGAGTAAAAAAACAAAAACAAGGAAACAACGTTCACACCCTGTAAATATCTCAAACCTTGAGTTTCAAAGTGAATCCCCATGCTCTCAGTAAATGGCTTTAACTGCATCCTACAGCCTCCTGAGGCCGTTAGAGGCTTTCAGGCGTGACAAAGCTGACCAGCACCAATCAAACTTTGATGAGAACTTTGTCTGAGGTCTTGGCTGACGGCCGTTTTGTAGCCTTCCCCTCCATCCGCAGCGTTTACTACGCATTGAAACAACAACTCCACCCGCCAAACTGTTTTATAGCCACCCCTTCTCCAAATAAGGTAATTACAGGAGGGAAACCGGAAGACTTTCCATGGTAACTCCGTCACTAACAGGAGGGGCAAAACAATGGACTACTAGAAAGATGATTGACAGCTCGTTGCGGCTAGTGCTCGTTCCGATTCACTGCATCCATTAGCAAAACGGGTTCGAGCAAAAACAAATAGATATATTTGTCAGCCTATTTTGCGCAGTGAATCCCTCATTAACATTAAAATCATCCCTCCAAGTCTCATTTTAACTAGAGCCCTGTAAACAAAGCTGAAACACAGCAGGTTCAAGCGTCCTATTCAGTACGCTTCCTTAAGTAATTCCTCTGTATGGAAGCGCGCGGTTCCATGTAGCTTTCCCGCTGCTATTTGGCTGCGTTAGTACATGCTTGCTATTTAATTTATGTCAAACCCACCTCCTACTGAGCAGCGACGACACAAGCTAAAACTTGGCATTATAACCAGCGCACAGAATGGGAGCTGTATTGCAACTGTACCTCAGTTTCTCCTGTTCATACCGTTGTCCTCGAATGCGAAGTGACGCTGCCCCCTGTGAGGAGCGGAGCAGACCCGGAGCCTCAGAGGAAAACCGTTATTTCGCATGCAACTTGGCTGCAGCAGAGACTACTCTTTTCTTTTTTTTTATCTCCAAAATCTCCGGTGGTACCTGCCAGCTTTGTGTGTCTTCTCGGTCGAGTGTCACGTACGACAACTAAAGTAACTCAACTGGTAACAAAGTTGCATTCGAAGTGGTTAATATTAATAGTAAATTAGCAACTGCGACGTTGAGTTGAATGAAAAGCAGAGCAGGCTTTATCCCTCATCAACAAAAGTGCTGGTGCTGTCGGTCACGGTGTGTCTCCGCCCCACCGCCACTCGACCAGTATTGGAGGAAATTTCTCGCTGATAATTAGATTATCCTCGGGATATGTTATTAACTCTAATGACTTCAGTCAACTGCGCTGCTGAAAATACCGTATATAGTCAAATATAGTCATATTCCTTAAATTACAATGTTATTGAAAACTGCATTTATGTACAGTGAAACGCATATAACGATTAACTACACACTGATTTTATCAAGCCTTTAGTTTTGTTAACCATGAATGTTTTTCACTTACAGAAAATCAAAACAAAACATTTTAGATTAGAATATTTCACAGACCGACAAAAACATTTTGATGCGGAAATGTGGGCTTAATGAAAGTATGTTTAGTACCTGCTAAAGGTTATTTTCAAATGATTCTTTTAATCTGCGAACGAGCCTCATTGGTACGCTTGTTTAAATTTATTGTATAAAACTGTATAATAATAATGATAATAATCAGAAGAAGAAATGGATAAAAAAACAGATTAGGATATTTCACCTCCATATAAAACGAAATAGTCACACTCAATAAGTTTAGTTAGTATAAACAAAATTAAATTAATTGTAGTGCTTCTGAAGGACAGTTAAAGCGCGTTGTTGCACCTTATTGTGTTTTGCTGATATTTCTTGTCTGACTGATCATCCTTTTTTGTTAAATTGTTAGTTGTGTGTGATTATATATTATTGTATAAAAACGACTTATCAAAAATTGTTGACCGTATATCTTAGTTATCCCAAAATGTTCTAATCATGCCTTTGGTTGTTTTGGTTTCAGCGGCTAACCTGACACTCACAACATGGCGGACGCACTGACGTATCGTTTCTAATGGGCAACGAAGCCGATGCGTCTTCTACGGTTCAGTTCGAGGTCCTTTCCATCCAAATCAGACGACCGCCAGCCGTCGTCTGATTTGGATGGAAGAGAAGCGTTTAACTCTTAAATGGATCGCAGATGTGTCACTCGGCGTCTAAATTCTTTGGGTCATAAACTGCTGACAACGTAAATGAGGGAAATAAAAATCTAAACTTCAAATAGTACGTGCAGGTTAACGCATTGCCTAAAAAGGATTGTGTTACGCAGACTAACTGAATATGTTTGATTATTACAAGCCAACAGAGTAATGTGAACATCTACTCCATATCAGTCACATTCTTGATGGCCGTGGAACATTCTCCGCCTAATAATACTATGTTGTTTGAAGTGGAGCGAAAACCCCTCCTGAATGGCGTCTCGCTTGCCTCCCCGAAGGCTAAATGGTGCGGAGCCATGGATAACGTCCAACCGCTTTGCCCTGTTAGATGTGCGCTGGTTTTGTTTATTTTAAAATGCTCAGATAGGCGGGGTTAATGGTGAATCAGACAAACGTCGTTGGCGAGGCTAAACCCGAGTCGGCCGAAAGAACAAATCGAGGCGACTGTTTGGAAGCGCTTCCTTTTAGTTGTCAACAAGGAATGTGAATGGATACGGAATTGTAGCTCTTAGCAGTAAATGGTGCTCAATACAATTGGGAAACACTTTGTTGAACAAATGACCGTGTCTGTTCTGTAGTGTCAACTTGGTCAGGTAGGCAGCTGAACTTCCCTTGGTGTGTATCGCTGTGCCTTGTTAGTATGCTAGCGTTAGCTAGTTATTAAGCAGCGACTTAACATGGTTTAAGTTATGTCGAAAGTAGCCTTCATTATCGATTATTGCAGTTATGTTTGTGAATTCTGAATAGCAGCTCAGACAAATGAATACCAATAGTCTCTGTCAATGTCATTCGACGACTCAGTTCGACCTTTTTTATTGTAAACGATAAAGTGGAATATACGGTGAAACTCTCAGCCTTTATGCTTTAGCATGTTAGGTACAGTACCTTGATAAAGTATTCATACTGCTTGAACTTACTGGCATTCGGTCACTGGCAAACCTCAACATATTTCATTTGGCGTTGTTAGGAATAACCTTTATTAATATGCTCATAGCTGTTTTTCCCATTTATGCAGTAGTGAAATAAAGTATAAGTTCTAATGTTTTCCTTTGTTACAATAGGATAAGAATGCTCATAAACATACAGTACAAGGACAGATGACCCAAGGATTGTCATAAATGACCTGAAGCTGGGGCACTGGGGTAGATAGTGGAGCAGCTGATATTACTGGTTTGATTAGAAAGCTACAGCACACTTAGATTAAGTATGAACACCCGCTACTACACAATCTAACAGATAAACACCACAATGGTGACACATAGTCTACTGATAATCACTGAGGGAGAGCACATCTATTGCTTTGGAGTGCCAGATATAAAACTGTATGTGACCTTCTATCGAGGCTCTTCGTCATGCTCTAACAGACGGTGACGGTCCGAGACGGGAGCCTCAGCGCTGATCTCTGTAATCATTCCTCTGCCTTAACTTAGAATAAAAAGAGCTAAAAGTTAGAAACTGGCTGAGAGTCGTTCCTTTAAGAGTCTTTAGATAGAGTGTGTGATCGCTTCATGGGGACCAAGTACCGGAGGAGCTCCAAGGCGTCTGACCGCCAGCAGGGGGCGGTAGCTCGGACAGCGTTAATGTAAAACAAGTGTGTCATTTTTAAGAGCAAGGAAAAGAGCACATGTTTTTCATTCAAATAAAATCTAAAAAGTGTGGCATGAATTTGTGTTTAGTTCCCTTTACTCTGATTCCCCTAAAGGAAATTCAGTGCGATCAGTCGCCTTCAGATGTCCCACTGTGTTTATTTTGTTGTACAGGGCCTCAGAGGTTTGTTGGATCACAGCATTAAACACTTAGCATCGTGAAAGCCAACGATCTCACCAGACAGGTTAGGGAAAAAGTTATATGGAAGTTCAATGGCAAGACTTGGGTTATTATGCAATATCCCAAGCTTTGAATATCTCACAGAATACTGTTCAATCCATCTTCTGGAAATGGAAAGAGTGTGCCACAACCCTAAGTCTACCCAGACATGGCCATCAACCCTAACTGACAGCCTGGACACCCATAGTAATTCTTTAGGAGTGGCAGAGATGCACAGCTCGGGTGGAAGAATCTGTCGACAGGACAACTGTTTACCTGTGCACATCTTAAGCCTGGCCTTCATAGAAGAGTGGCCAGAAAAAAACAATTGTTGAAAGAAAGCTGTTGAAGGTTTCCACAAGCCATGTAGAGGACACTGCAAACATGTGGAGTAAGGTGATCTGGTCAGCTGAGACCAAAAAAACGCTTTAGACTATGTGCGGTATGCGCAGCAGAGAACTAGCACCAAATATCAACTTGAGGACACCATCCTCAGAGTAAAACATGGTGTTGGCAGCAGTGGGGATTACTTTTCTTCAAAAGGAAACGGGGAAAGGGTGGTCGGGTTTGATGGGGAATTAGGGAGGGGGAGCTAAATACAATGCAATCCTGGATAAAAAAACTTTTAAAACAGAAAACCAAAAAAAACCCTAAAACTTTTACCCTAGCACCATGACCCCTGAAACATCCAGCCATTGTTTGGGAAATAAAAAAGGTTTAGGTCAAAGCCTTTTCCCCATGTGTTGGGAAATGACCAAATCAAAAACGGACCTAAAATCCTTTGAAGATTTTTGTCAAACTTAAAAATTTATCTTCCCCGGATTCTTTCTGTTTTAATCGGTTTGGGACCCTTGACCAAATTTTAAAAAGAAAAATGGAAAAAATTTGCTGAAAAAAATTTCACTCCGTTAAATACTTTTTGGGTTGGGCACTAAAAAACCTTCAATGGGGGGGATAGGTAAAGCTATTTTTCATTGTAAAATGTGCCCTAAATGAAATTTTCATTTACAGGATTTCCCTTTGTCCTTTTAAGGGAAAAACGTCATAAACCTTTTAGATACAGTTTAAATTCCCGGGTAACAGTGTGGGGAAAATTTTTTGGGTTCATGTGTGTAGAACCAAATTTTTTTGGAAAAATTAAAAAGCCCGGGTATTTTTAAAAGGGGGTTTTGGGGAAAAATAGGCATTTTAAAATAGCCTTTTTAAAAAACCCTTTTGGGGGCCAAAAAAGCCAGGGCAACATTTTTTTATCCTCTCTCTTTTCCCTTCAGAAAACCCTTTTAAATTAAAGAAAAGAATTTTGGATTTTTTACCCCTGCCTTTCAAGGCCCTTGTTTCCACCCCCCTGTTTTAAACCCTTTTTAAAAAAAGTTCAATCCCCGGCCCCCCCTCCAAAAAATGCCTACATTTTGTAAACCCAAGATGCCCCATTGCTTTTGAGGGAAAAAACGTCCTAAAAAGGTTAAGGAAATTTAATTCCCCCCCTTTTTCCCCCCCTTTTTTTTTAGGGCCCCCCCCCCCCCCTTTTTAAATTAAAGTTCCCCCCCCCCCCTTTTTTCCCCCCCCCCCCTCCCCCCCCAGTTTCCCCACTGTGCCCATGCATTTACATTAACTATGAATAAGCTCATAAAATACTAACATGTAAGGCAGCTTTATGTTTTAAGGCAGTTCTCAGATCAATGCATAACATAACAGCCTGCCAGTTCTAGAAGCTAAGTAATAGAGTGGTTTGTTTGTGTGTAACACCCAGTGGGTTTGGGGATTTGGGTTTGTGGAGCTTGTGGGAAGCTGATCCCTGGTTTAAAGGTGCTGCCGGGGAACTTTTTCTGATTTGGGAAAAAAAAAATCGACAGGGGTTTTTGTTTTTTTTGTTACGAAATTTTTTAATAGAATTAACTTTAAAATGTCCTCCATGATCTTTCTGCAGATGAAATACATGTTGAATCTGAAGAAACCCACTGTGAAATAGCTGTGTAAGATTCCAGTGAAAATTGAATTATAGTTAAGGGAGAAATGTCACAACTCAGCTCATGCATCAGACATCTTACAAAATGCGGATTTTGCAGAAAATGTATCCTTATCACTTTTATAGTCACAGCTTGGAGACAACAGAGTGGGAGACATAAATAATAGATTGTGACATAGGGGCTCATTTAACTTAAAACAGCGAAGTATTCCAGCAGGACCTCACAGATTATGAAAAGCAATAAACCATTTTTTGTTACAGTTCTACAAGTAACTGGGCTCAGTCACTCACAGACATGTTGCAGAAGGGCATCTCAATTTCAACTCCACCAATACATTTAGAGTAAAGTGAGTTTAAAAAGAGCTGCACTTTGGTTTTCATTTCTGTAACTAACTCTTTAGATGAATATTTAGGAGCTTTTATCTGCTGCTTTTCTTTAAGCAAAATTAAGCACGAAGCCTATATATCACTGCTGGGATAATTTAACCTTGGCAAACAGGAAAAAAGAAAAACAGTTGAAAATTAACTGGAAAATGTGCCTGGTCAACCTGCCCTTGGTTGGGGATCCATGGCCCAGATGGTGTAAGAAGATTGGATGTGCTAGTTTCAAGTATCTCTGCCTCATAACCAGTTATCTTTTTCAAAAAAGGGTTTTGTTGAATCCCTTTTTGTGAACTCACTGTCTGTCAGTCTGAAACGCAATAGATGGAGCCCAGCTGCTTTAACAGGAAAAAATCAGTCAAGATAAATAAGAGGCTCTCACAACAGGTGCATCAGAGTGCCCCAGAATTACAACCTGTTGGAGGGTGCTGCTGCTTCTTCCAGAAATAATGAGAACGGATGTTGCTGCCAGTGGTATCAATGCCAGGGGTGGGACACAACAGAGATGGGGCCACCAGGCATTGCCACACAAAACAACCACCCGAAGGCCCCAAAGTGAGAACCAGCACAATCACTGAAGGCAGACAATATAAAACAATGACTTGGTCCATTTCATTTCAATGACGGGGCTTTTTTGGCTTTATCTGTTTCTATTATAACCACTTTTTCTTTTATGATCTAAAAAGAAATGTAGTTTTCTTTTAAGGTTTGCTGAACTACTACAATGAAAATTGTTGGGCTGCTGCAGCCACTGTGTTCATTTCAGTTAGCCCGTTGCTAGTCGACAGTGACCCACTGGTCATCTGCACCATCAGCTGATGGATTTGAAGCCTGTACGGCTATCGTAGCATTCTGACATTCAGTAGGCTGATAGAAAATATGAACATTTTGGTGATCTTCTGACAGTGTCGAGTTGGTACTGATAACATAGTGATCCTAACACGAACTGGTCATTTACTGTACTGTAGTTTGGGCTGATCATGTTGACGGAACTCTGAAGTGATTTAATTAGTTATGTATTTATTTATAAGTGTGTTTGTTTCGATACCTGTATGTTAGTTTTGTCTGTTCATTAATTCCTGCGCTGATTAAAATAGTTGTCCAGGTGTTTTTAAACGCAGTCCTTTGATACAGCCTGTAAAGTTTTTGTTGCCTGTTTCACTGAACAGGCAGTAACATCTCATTGTTGGAAGCTGCATCCAACACAGTACCGATTTTTAACGGTTATTAACAGTTATCACCCCAGATGCCCTTCTGTAAAGTAGGCCCTAACCCCTCCTAAATGTTTAGTTCTGGTTTTCCCATCACCTCCATTGCCACAGTTGGATAACATCCAGAAGCTAGACATGCAGACTGCTTCTACAAATATTTGGGAAAAAATGGGTCGCTCTCCTGAGCTCAGTGACATCCAGCTTGCCATGATAGGATGCCAACTGTGCAAGAAGTCATATGGTCAAATGGTTACTAAATATTCCACAGTCAGCTGTTAGGGTGTATAACAAAGTGGAAATGATTGGAAATAGCGGCCACTGGGCCACAAGCAGGCCATGTAAAATCCGAGGGTGGTTAGTCGATGTTGAGGCACATAGTCTGCCGAGGTAGGCAACTTTCTGCAAGGTCAATAGCTACTGACCCTTAAACTTCATGTGGCCTTCAGACTAGCTCAAGAATAATATAATAATATAAAGAGAGATGGAATGGGTTTCCATGGGTGAGCAGCCGTATCTAAGGCTTACGTTGCCAAAAAAGCTCCAAGCATTGAAGGAAGTGCTGTAAAGTACTCGACCAATAAACTGTAGAGCAGTGGAGACGTGTTCTCTGGAGGGATGAATCTTGCCTCTCTGTCTGGCAATCTAATGGATGAGTCTGGGTTTGGCTGTTTGGCTGTTTTTGTAGGGCTGTTTTTCATGAATTTGACCTGGTACCTTGGCTCCAGTTGAAAGAAATCATAATGCTTTCATACCAAGACAGTTTGGACAATTGAATCACCAACATTGTGGAAAACGGTTTGGGGAGGTTGTTCCAACATGTGCACCTTTGCAAAAAGTTTTTTGTGGAAGAAGCTGACTGACCTGCACAGAGTCCTAATGTCAACCTGATAGAGATCCTTTGGGATGACTTAGAGTGGAGATTGTGAGCCAGGCCAAATCATCCAACATCAGTGTCTGACCTCCCAAATGCTCTTGTTTGAATAGCCAAAAACTCCCATAAACACAGTAAGCCTTGTGGAAAGCCTTCCCAGAGGATGTGGCGTTTTAATAGCTGCAAAGGGTGGGTCCACTTCAGATTAAACTCTATGGATTAGGAAAGGGGTGTGAAGGCAGACGAGCAAATACTTTTGGGAATACAGTGTATGTTTTGGGGGTTTATTTGCTGTGTGATTTGTAAGCGTGTTTTCAGTTCAGAGGTTCAGATGAGATTCATTTCACAAAAATTATTAAAATGTATAACAACTCACATGTAAAACGGACTTCCGCAACAAAAGCTTCGTTCTGACAGTTAGTCATATTAAAAAAAATGTAAGACCTCAGTTTTTATGAAGGCATTGGATTTTTTTCTGCAGTCTCTATGTGCCGTGCCCAGCAGTAAATGGTAACTCTTCTCAGTTGGAAGCAAAGACTGGCGAGCTACAAGCCGTCAGTGTGGACTGTGGTGCAATACGGAGATCAAGCTTATAATATTCCCCCAGAGGTTGAGGGCGAACACTCTGCCTGGCCATGGTCCTTCTCCGTCCTTCTGCAACCCTGACCCTGCCTAAGGGGAGGACAGCAGAGGTGTGTAATGAGTACTAACAGGGACCTGGGGAGAGGTGAAATGCATTGTGTCCTGATACATTTATGTTTAGCCTAGTATAGTTTTGTAAATAGAAAAATAGAAAATTCAGCATTTTTAAAACTAATTTGCAGCTTTATTAGGTGCATTTATTAATCCCGTACAAAACAAAACACCAGTAGTGTTTCTGCAGGAGTTAAATGGCATCCTAATCAGCTGAAATGACTCTGTGATTGTCCACATGCTGTTATTTCTCTATCTTAAATTCCAATTTCTGGCTTGTATTGGTATTTTCCTGCTTTTGCAAGTTTGCTCAACAAAACTTATTCCCCAAACAGCCAAGCAGCATTATAGTGTGCTTGTGACCTATTTAAAGCCACAGTAGAGTTTTGTTGCGTTTATTGAATCCATAAGTAAAGCAATCAAAATATAAATAAGTAATAAACCGATCACAAAAACAGTGGCTCCCTTACATACAGCTGCTGTGAGAGCTGTGTTTAAACAGGCTTCCTTCTTTGTGGAGCACGTTTTCAACCGATGGTGGACTGCAATTCAAATGATGTAATTATGATGTATCCTCATTTAGCTTGGTACAAATACTCTAATTGTTGCCAGCCTTGAAAACTGGCAAATACAACCTCACACACCTGTTATTTATTCAACAAAGACTAGGCCAAACAGCAGGAACTGTGTGTAACATTAAATATTCCTTCACTGAATAATAATAATCATGTCTTTGGAAGGAGCATACGGTATGTTGTAATTTGCTTCCACTCTGTTATGACTGGCAGTTTGTTACTCCGTTACTGGCTTGTCCTTTGTTTCTGCTTCAGTCTTTTCCACCATAATTTATTAGGTTCTCATCATAGCAACTGTTTGTTCTTGGGGCTTGAATCTTTTCCATTGTCTGCTGCCTCTTTAAAGGACTTAGTACTCTGGTTCTCAAATTTTTTTTCAAAGTTTTTCTGAGTACCAGCGTACTAATAGACGACAGGACATGGACTTTTACGTTTCTTGTCTTATGTCATAAAAAACTAATTAAAAACTAGAGATGCACCAATCAGTTGGCCAGAGATCACCATTGATCATTTTTCTTTTAAACAGCTGTGGTTGGTGATAGGTTGGCCAAATACCAAAAATACCCAAACCCTAGTTTGCTATCGACACGTCAACCAACGGCTTTTACCTTAATATACTTTCTTGAGTGCATTCAAATCAGATAATGGTTAGAAAAACTGTGATAATCTTGGAAGTCCTTCGTTTTCAGCTGAGCTGTTTTTGTGTTATAGTCCTTCAAATAATAAAACAAAATCCACATCTGTCAAAATCAGTATAGGAAGGTCAGAAATCTGTATCGGTACATTGGCAATTGTTTGACTATTTTTTGTAAAGTTTCTTTCAAACATCTTTTATTCAGGAAGGCTGGCGCCCACTCACTTTTCTACACCTGCACCCTACCATTATGTGACTCTATGTATTTTCTTGTCACTCACCCAGATTTGCCATTAAACAGTGAAATAATGGGTTTTCCCAGTCTACAAATACCAAAATAAATTCTGTGTTATCAGTGAACAACAAGTAAACACAACTACAGTTTATTCATAGAATTCATATGCATGCCAGCTTTCCTCAGGGTTCGAGATAAATCACCAGGGGCACACAAACATTGTAAGGCATGTTTCACACGAGCTCACAAGCTCTATTTGTTGAACAAAAAAAATCCTTCTCTGCTTCCCACCATGCCTCTATCATGATACAGCTGGCTGGCTGACACTGTGAATGGAGATGCTTGCATGGCGTCGTCCCCTTAAGAGCCAATAGCAGATGCTCTGCCCTGAGTAGCATCATTAGAGTTTGCTTTGTTTCCAGTAATAGTGGTGACTCACATAGCGCGGCTGCAAGAAGCTGTCATTAGCCTTTGGTAAACCCCTATTAGGATAGTCTGGTCTCGTGTTTAAGCGGCCATCTTGAAAGAGTTATCAGTGGACCACAGCCAAGCTCAGCTGTTGTTTAATCAGTGCATTTATTGTCAGTTTAAGCCATTCTGCTTTGCAGAATTGCAATATTATGCCAATAAGATTCTATAAAATGCAAGTTTGTATGTAAATAAATCAAAATAAATAGAAATAGAATTTAGAGGCAAAATGTTCATTTCTGTTGACAAATTAACATTTCATTTGTTTCCAGCTACAGCAGTGCTTTAAGTAACATCTCCGTGAAAGCAAAGTTCTAAGTGCTGCTTTCCTGACAGCCATTTCTAAACAGCAGTGTAACAGGAGCTGGATTTCTGCTATTTTGTGATGAATATGTTGCAATATCCATGTTCAGAGTTACAAAAATAAACAGGAAAACCCTGAAGTCTAAAATGTAAGTGGCAAAATCCTCAAAATTAATTAGGGCTGCCACATGTTTAAAATATTGCAAAGCTGTGATGATAAACTGTTTATTTTGATTACTGTTAATTTTTATATTTTTAATTCGGTTAACAGTGATTGTGTTATGCAGCCTCTTGTTATATTGAGCATGTTGGCGCAGTGTTGAGTTTACAAGATGCAGAGAGATACTTTATCAGCTTGTGTTGCTAATGTTGGTTAGCCTGGTCATTGAGCACAACATGGAACCAAGCCAACAAGTTTTTTTTCAGTTTACAGGTAGAATTCATCATATTTCTATTTAAAATGTCATAATAGTTCATGGGCCTTTAGAAGAAAACCCATCCCACAGCATCACTGATCCTCCTAACAATGAACATAAGATACTTTTCAATGTATTTACCTTTTTTTTCACACCAAATTTACTTGTAGGGTTTGTTGCTGAAAAACTCAATCTGACTCTCGGCTGACCAACACACACAGTTTCAGTTAAAGTCCAAAAATATATCAGCAAACTCCACATGTTTACGTTTGTGATGGTGGGACAGAAAACGCTTTCTTTCTGGTCTTACTTCCAAACAACCGGTTGGCATGTACATAGTGTTTAATGGTTGTCATGAAGACTTGGTGACTCTTTGTGCTGCAGTTTTACAACAGTGAGCTATTTGACCTATTTTGGTCGCAACATAAATATGGGTCCCTGTCAAGTCTAGTGGTATTTGCCTCTGTGTCACGGTGTATTTATACCCCAGGGAAACAGCAAGTCATGGATAATTGATTTGAAGTTCAAATGAGCTCTGATTAAATTAAGAAAGCAAAGTATGCATTTAAAAAGAGGCTTCAGTTACATTTATTTTGAGGAAACTGTAAAACTAATAATTTCCCCAGTGATTTTGTTAAAATCGGTCATTTCTTAAAATGGGATTTTTTTTCTGCACTGAAATAATATAGGGTTAGGGTCATATTAAAGTTAGCGTTTCTCTTTAAAAAGGAAAATGAGGCAGTTGCAATAAAAGATGAATTCATTAAAAGGCTTTTTAGAAATCTTAACAGGAGTGGCCGGTACTGTAGATCCGCTGTGGTGTTCTGTTTCACTGTGAATGTACTTTACTTATGGCGACATGCTAGCAGGGTGTAACGGCTGTAGCAGCAGATACATAGTCTCTCTTTTTAATGGCATAAACATAATGGCGTCATTACTCGCTGGGTCAGTCTGAATGATAACGGGGTCAAAGTTCAGCGCTTAGTCTAACCTGCATGCACACTCTGCCAATCCCACTGAAGGAGATTCATTGTAGACAAGTTTTCTGTTCCGGCTGTACACATTAGCTTTCAGCAGTAAATATTTGTGTTGCAGTCATGGAACGCCAGTAAAGTCCAATAGAGAATGGGCAAAAAAAAAAACATCCGTAGTGGTCATTTACATCAGGGGAGCTTCAAGCGAAGTATAGGTTCGTTTATTTTGCCGTTCAATTTTAGATCACTTTTACCTCTTTAATGTCATGTTTCTCTATTACAATAACAAGCTCTCTCTCTCTCTCTCTCTCTGCTGAGTCTTTGAAATTTACAATTCCCTAAAAATCATACTGGCTGTGTTTGTAACCTTATCCTAAAAACATTGGAGTTTTGTTGATTGTTTCTTTTAACAATGATTCTTGCCAATAAATATTGCGGTTGGAAGTCCTTATTTCACCTTAAATGGTGTCACATTTGTGAGTAAATGCATTTGTGGGTTGAGCAGCAGGAAATCTCAATGAAAAAAAGATAAGTTGAGATTCTGCAACCAGTGGCAGATCTAATATTTCCCCTCTTAGAGACCAAACTCTGACCTCCAACCGCATTAAACGCTTGTGCGGTCACCTCAGGTGTGTCGTTTGTGCCACAGTGACCAACACAACCACGTTGACCGACTTGTGATGCTTTTTGAGGACTGGGATGCAATCCCATAGCAGTTTGTAACCAAGATGGGGAGGAGGTGCCAAGCTTATGTGGCTGTGTAGCGTTCTCCCACACACTAAGAGAATAAACTGCTAATGTCTTGTTTCTCTTAACATTAATCATCCATTCCTATAATACACTTAACAAGAGTCAGTACAGAATAAGCTTTGGTAGAGAGGATCTAGGAAGTTTCTCGGGTTCAGTTCAGTTTTTTTTAATATAGCGGCAATTCACAACACATGTCGTCTCAAGGCACTTCTCATGGGCGCAACTTAAATAGCCTGCAGCTAAATCCAGAAATGGATTCTCCCTACAAATGTGGCACCATTTAAAGGGAAGTCAACAGATTATGCAACGGTAGTAGAAGCATTGTTACAATAAAGGACACATTTTTTGCTTCACGTGATATTTATGATAAATTCGGTATTAAAAACACAGAACATGTCCACCTCCTGAGCCTCCCAGTGCCTTCTGATTAATAATGTTGAAATCTGTGACTTATTTCAGTGCATTTAAAAAACACTGGGAAAAAAAAACCTCACCTGTCACCAGAAGGCTGAGTAGCTTTGTGCTGATTGACCAAATCTAACAAAATACCTTCTGTGACTGCTCTATCATTCTCCTCAGGCTAATTTTGGCTGCAAATAGAGATGAGTTTTACAACAGACCGTCCAAGGCTGCAGACTTCTGGGGGACCAACAGTGAAATCCTCAGTGGTGAGTTGGTACATTAGAGACCGGCTACTATGTAATATCCAAGTTACAGAATCTTTACAGCCTTTAATCACTGTCTGACTGCCTTTACATTCTTCACCTAATGGCTTTCAATAGTCAAGGAACAATTTTTCCTTTACTTCACAATATAGTTTTCCTCTCATTTACCATAGAACAGCGCCACCCACAGTAAGCTAAACTACATTCAATTTGCAGGTGCCCAATGCACATTTTAACCAAACAGAGTGAATCAATCATTTGCTGTTTTTTTTTTAAACAATTTATTTCTGTTTTCTTCCTGTGTGAGAAGGAAACACAGAAATAACCTCGTTGGTTATCAATCTACTCTCACCGCTTTAATAGAGGGGTCAGGACTCCACCAGCGGGTCCGTAATTGATGGCTGTTTTTATGCGATGTGACAGGAATAAATGGGCCTGCCTTATCTGTAGGGTTGGCGCGAGGGGAGGGGGGGCAGCAGCAGGACCCTGAAGGAGACAGACCATGAAGGGAAGTAAGCCATAGCTCCCAGAGGGATCTGTGCAGCTATCTACCCCCCAAGAGGAATGGGACCATTTAGCTCTCAGTGGAGAGGACCTGTCTTAATTGATCACCAGGAAGCACTGCAGACATACTCACCTTTAATAGGACAATGTGAAGAAGAGGAGAAGAAGAGGAATCCAGAAAGGAAGAAGCTAATTGATTTATGGGCTGACTCGGTTTCATTTAAGGCGATGCAACACATTAAAGTAGTCCATGCTATATAAAAATCCTGGTAATACTGAAAAATATTTCAGTATTAACTGGTTAACAGGACCACGTTTTTGCTATTTCTTGGCCCATACTACACATACAATCATAAAGTATGTAAGGTATAATTAAAATCATTTAAAAAGTTTATTTTAAACTGGATAAGCTGTACTTCATTATGAAGTCATTAACTGAGATGTTTATTAAAATAACACTAAGATTTAAGGTCTTTATTTTAATAAAAGGTTTCTGTTAAAGTTTATAACATGTCAGTTTTTTTCAGATTCTTTTTAGGACTAGTCTGCTTTTAACAGATGTCTGAGGTCTTCACAGAAGTTAATGCTGAAATTAAACTTCACCTCGCCCCTTAGTACACAGAGCCCACGATTTACGGATTAGGTGACTTTTGAAAGCAGATGATTGCACCAAATTATATGTAGAGGAATCAGAGTAAAGGGAGCTGAATAGGAATGCACCCCATACTTGTCAGATTTTCCTTACACTTCACAATTATGTGTTACTATGTGTTAATCACATAAAATTCCAATAAAATATAATCAGGTTTGTGTTTGTAATGTGGCAAAATGTGAAATAATTGAAGGAATATGAACACCTTTCCAGGGCTCTGTAGATTAAACAGTCCACTAATCCCTCCTACCAGGTCTGGACCTAGAGTATGGTAAAGAAGGTGGATCATGGCTAGGAATTAGCAAGAGGGGCAAGCTGGCTGCCATCACAAACTACATGGAAGGACATCCTAACCCTAATGCACAAGGAAGAGGTAAGCCTGCGTTGGCATAGTCTCCACAGTGAGTATATGTACTGATTACATACTGGCCCAAAACTCAGTTAGTGATGTTAGTTGTTAATCGACCAGTTCAGAATCCATGCATTTGTCATTTGGTTCATTTGGGGAGCCTTTTGTCCTAGTCCTTGATTAAAATACTGACGTGAATATGCTAATAACTCGCTAGCACTTAAAATAACACACTAAATCTTTATCAGTGTTTACATGGTTAAAATTAATGTTGTGTTAACTGGTTTAACTTACTCACCAATGATGTTCAGGAGGCTGCTGTGTCTGGTTTTCCTGACAGCAACAGATATTTTGTCCCAAGGGTAGCTGCTGCATCTCGGCCTTAATACGCTGCTCCAACACGGGTCAACTAGGCTAAGAAAGCTACTGTGTTTTGATATCATATCAATCGAAACGTGCATTACGTCTGACTCAAACAGTTACACCCTTCAATGAACTCCTGTCTCGCTGTTACTGATGATGTTTCATTTCAGAGCAGTTAGGTGACGTGCTAGGCTAATGTTAGCATGTTTACTGTCTGTTTTGAAATGACTCGTAATATTTGCCAATTTGGTATCAGTCTGTGTGCGGATAAAACCTACAACTAGCCCTTTGCTTTTATTGTAAAAAGTTAATGACTAGTATTTCAGATGCCTTCACCCCGACTGTTGGGGATGAGCACAGAGCAGCGACACAGATCGTGAGCTGCAGCAGTCATTGTAGTCTCCCTTTTACAGTACATTTCGTCATGAGAGCGCTTCGATTGTTAGGAAAAATTATCCAATGGAATTTGCATGGCCTGTGATACAGTTTCACAAATGTTCTCCTTAAAAATAGGCCATGATTTTTAAAATGTGACTTGTACATCTCACTGGGGGTTATGGCTGGCATAAAATCCACACTATATACCAACAACAGAAGCCTGGAGTTGAGTTTCATCTGATACCAATCGTGTAATAATGCCCCAACCACGACCCTGAGCTGAGGCCTGGTACCGGATCAGGACATCCCTAGTGTATGCATCTACTGTTAACAATTCAGCTTGGTTTATTTAGTGTGAATTTAAAGAATAATTTTGTTTGAATTAACTTTTGCTGATCTGCAGGGTTTCTTGTATCTAACTACCTTATGGATAAGGATGTAGACAGCTACTCCTACCTGAAGAAGATGTCTGCAGAAGGCCACCTGTACAACGGCTTCAATCTCATTACAGCTGAGTTCAAGTGAGTGAAAGGTGGGCTGACATAAGCCTTTATTTTCTCTCCACTGACACAGGTGAGCCCGGTCTACGTGGAAGCATATTTATAGTTGGAAAAAGAACAATTACCTTTTTGTATGTCATTTCATGAGGTAAAATTTAGCTCCATAGTCGTAAAAGATTGTGACTCTTTAAATGCTTTGGATATTTAGTAAATAAACACCAGTGTTAAAATAGCTTTTTGTCTTACGAGTCTAAACAGTCTTTTGTTGAAATGTGTGACCACTGTGTAAAAGTGAATTACTAAACAGCTTCTTAATATGTGCCGTTTTAAGCACAAAGAATAACTAAAATATGCTGAGCCGGGACAAGTAATACCTGACCACATTTCTAGCTATTAAACAAAGAATATCTAGACAGCATTAAAATTATTGGCCTGTTTTATTCATCTTCAGCAGCCTGCAGTTACTGAACCTAGTGAGCTGCTTGGGGGAGAGAAATCCAATTGGGTTCAGTGGATGTTAAGATAGTAGTACGGCTAGAGGTCCCTGAAGGCAACTGACAAGGAAACAAGTATCACTGTCTGCCAGGGAAAGGTTGGAAGATGGGTTCAAACACACTAAAATGACTTCCTGCAGGGTGGGAAAGGTGTGAGGGGGTTAGTTTTTCACAGGAGTTTGGAGTCAGAAGGTTTGTATCCTAGTAACATGGCCTCTAGCGGGGTCTGAAACTGATATAGTTGTGGGTTTTTTTTTTTTAGCCTGTGCTTCTTTTTCATTACATTGTTTGATCAACATATCTATAAATCCACCAAGCAGATCTTTGTCCTGTAGCCAAACAGCAGCAGCTCCAACACAACAAAAAGCATCCCCAATCAGGTTGTTTCATGTTTTCTATACATATCCTTTAAATATCTGTGCCAGTTGGAGCTATGTGAAGGAATTTCAGTACCAATTCACTCTAAAGACGGGCAACGTAAAAAAAAAGCACTGTTTCTCATCTGTTTTGCCTGCTCTGTCTAGTTTTTTGTATAAAGCAAATATATAAAATACTGGTCCACCTCTGATGGCAGCTGATTTCACTGCAGATAAAGAGGAAACACAGGAAATGGAAAGAAAGGCTTCATCTTTTAGAGAACCACCAACATTAGCAATTCATTTCTTTTCTGCTGCAGTGCTGAAGAAATAGGCTGTTTCTTCCCCAATCAATAACACCTCGAGTGGCTACAGACTGACTCTACTTTATAATTGTAATTAAAGGCTTCTTTTATTCATTTTTCGGAGGTGACATTATTTAAAATGCAGCTGGAGTTTAGGTCAAGGTCAGCCTTCTTTTGTAATGGATGTTTTGTCTTTGCTGATTTGTTTAGAATTTGTTTGGTTTTGGCACTTTGATTTAAAAGAATAAGGGCTTTCCACCTAATATAGAAAACATTTCTATTTATTTGGCTTGAATAAAATTGGGATTTCTTCTTAATTATGCTTTAAATAATAATTTCTAACCATAGCCCCTTTTCCACCGAAAGCCCCAGTTTAACCCGGGTTCAAGGAATCCCAGGGAATCTTGTACTTTCTGTTTCCATTTCTACGGACCGTTTATTTAAATCAGCCTTGTGACGAATGGAAAAGTTGTGAAGAAAACTGCAATTCACCTTCAGACCAGTAGATGGCATTACTCTTTATTTCGTTTAAAAGACTATTAGCTGATTAATAATTATTTTTTTCAGCTGATAAATAATAGATGATGAGCAGCTTTAGAGTTATACAGTTGATTAATTCCAGGAACGGTTTAAATCAGTATTTTACATTTAATTTGTTGCCAACCTGCATCTGGCAGAGTTGTTGCTGTACAAAGGCCTGATTCATTTACAATAACTACTAAACTCACTTATTTTTATTTTATTATCATCAGATGAAATCATATTAAATAACTACAGAACATGTTTTTAGTAAAACATTTTATTAAGAGTAAAAAAACTGATAATCAGTCCAGAATTACATGGAATTAATACCTTGACTGTATAATCATAAGCAAATATTTAT
Organism: Crenichthys baileyi; assembly: GCA_036173005.1. Taxonomy (NCBI): domain Eukaryota; kingdom Metazoa; phylum Chordata; class Actinopteri; order Cyprinodontiformes; family Goodeidae; genus Crenichthys; species Crenichthys baileyi. The sequence goes on from JAHHUM010001797.1 coordinate 26,774, forward strand.
ATAAAGTAGAAGATGCAGAACTGCCGGCATAAAACTATGAAAAATAAAAAAATATTAGATAAATAAATATATAAGAGAGAAATAAATAAAGGGAATTAATAATCCTCTAAGTTAGATTTACATAAAAAGACAATCAATTCAAATTCAAAAATACTTTATTCATCCCAAAGGGACATGAAATTTAGTTGTAGCTCATATTATGCAGGTTTCTTCAAAGAGCCGTTGTAGATGCTGATGGCTGTGGGCAGAAAGGATCTCCTGTAGCGGTCTGTCTTACAGCAGATCTGAAGGAACCACTGTTGTACAACAGTCTCATGAAGAGGATGCTCAGGGTTCTCCGTAATGTTCTTCATTTTATGAAGAATCCTTCTTTGCACAATGATCTCCAGAGGTTCCAGAGGAGTCCACAGAACAGAGCCAGCCTTCTTTATCAGCTTGTTGAGCTTTTTTAAGTCCTTGGCTCTGATGCTGCTTCCCCAGCAGATGATGGCAGAAGAGATCACACTCTCCACAAGAGACTTATAGAAGATATGCAGCATCTTGCTGCAAACACCAAAGGACCTAAGCTTCCTCAAGAAGTACAGTCTGCCCTGTCCCTTCTTGTAGACGGTTTCACAGTTGTATCTCCACTCTAGTCTGTTGTCCAGGTGAACATCGAGGTATTTATACTCCTCCACCATCTCCACCTCTTCTCCCATGATGGAAATAGTTTTTGACTTATTCCTGTTTCTCTTTAAATCTACAATCATCTCATTTGTTTTAGTCACATTCAAGATGAGATGATTGTTTCCACACCATGCCACAAAGCGGTCCACCATCTTCCTGTACTCAGCTTCTTGTCCATCTTTGATCCACCCCCCAACTGCAGAATCATCCGAGTATTTCTGCAGATGACAGGAGTCTGTCTTGTACTGGAAGTCTGAGGTGTACAGAGTGAAGAGGAATGGTGAGAGTACAGATGTATTCATGTACATATATCGTATGTAAATGGAACATTTTAAGTGCTCTGATCATCAGCACTGCATTAAAGCATTTGTCTTACTGAACTGTGGTGCAACAGTTTATAATTAATAATTAATCCCAACAATGACTTATAATGTCACAAATATCCGGCAAAAATATTCTGTTTTATTTTCTGGTACTCGTGGTTATTCACCACATATCTACTAAACGCTTTATATTCAATTTCATTTGCCACAAACAGATAGCAGGAAATCCCAGAATGCCGAGATCAGGCAGTGGTTATTGGGGAAGTCCCAGTCCAACAGCCCAGTTAGCTCAGCATCCTGACCAGCCTGTAAGCAGAGCTCTGCTGCTCCGAAAACACCAAAAAACATTTAAAAGTAGGCTCATTCTTGATGAACTGACTGCACAGATGAAGTTTTGAGGTCTACTTTCTTGCTTAAAAACATCTTAAAACTGCTTTTTGTGACAAAGTAATGGTATAAAAAGGATTGTTTTATATACTAACCTCCGCCATTACTGAAGCTGCTGGTGCCGAGCCTCGCTGCACACAGCTCTGACCCTTTAGCAAAGCCCAGGGAAAACTGAAAAGACCATCTTCAGAGTAGGACCATTTACCCATGAAAATAAAGCCCTGGGAAAGTGAAATTACCCGGGTAAATTTGTATTGAAACCCCACCTGGCCTTTCCAAAGCCTGGGGCTTTCTACAAGCAATGGAAAATGGGCTCATGTTTGATTGAGTTGTGATTAATTTTATCAGCGGCCACCTTACAGTTCCCAGGGTTTTAGCATTCCTGCCAAGAAGCTAAAACCATAAAAATGTAATGAAAATGAAATAAATGTAAAGAAATCAGTCCTAGTTTGATATTTTAATCCTCCATTTCCAATATTACTGATAACTTTAGATTTGGAGCCAATGATAGGGGTGATCGTTGCTATAAAGTAAAAGTCCTAAGAGCTATCTGTTGAAATTGATACTTCTTCTAAAGTTTATCTACTAAGAAATTCCTCACTTAATCTGCTTCCAGCTTGAGTGCAGCTGGTTTTAAAATTATTACTCCACAAAATTAGCTGAACCTAATTGCCTAATAGCATGCGTTGTGATTCTTGGCAGAAACCTACTCGAACCACTGTGGTGCTGCCAACACTACATATTCCAAAGAATCAGGGCTGGATGAACTCTAACCGTTTTAAAGGAAGCTCTACGATGACTTTTGTTGTAAGTGTACAACATTAGAGATTCTCTTTAAAAGAGCAAAGCATTGCTTTGTCCTGAATAAAACTAGTCGTGGATCACAGTATATTTCAGCTTTAACTGAGTGATTTCAAATAAGAAGAAATTAAGGAAAACAAGTTTCTAATGAATTTGAAGGAAAGAACATTTCATGTGTAGAAAATCAAAGAAAATAACTTAAAATAAGCCTATGCTGAGGTCATTATTTCATTATGAAAAATGTAAGTGGGTCTTTAAACTACCTATTTGTCTTTCCTTAAAAAGGATTTTTAATCCAATGTAATTTTTAGATATTCTTATTGATAAGGTCCCACATAACACAAGCAGAAGCACTGAGGGAAACGTGGTTGGTTTTGGGAGAATGCCATGGCCAACCGTTGCATTTCATAAAGTTTTGACCTCATGGTTTTTTTGATATGTCAACAAGTTCCAAACATTACATATAATAACATTATTACAGAATATGAAAAGCCTAGCTGAATTAAAGCAGTAGACTAAGTTAAGGTGGAGCTACAGTGCTTTGCAAAAATATTCTTCAACCCTGGAAACGTTTCCACATTTTGTCTGGTTACAGCCTCAAGCCTCAAAGTGTTTCTTTGGGATTTTATTTGATACATCAACACAATGAAGTACATAATTGTGAAGTGAAAAGAAAAGCATAAATTGTTTTTCAATTGTTTTTATAAATAAAAATCAGAAAAGTGTGGCATGCATTTCTAATCACCCACATGACTCGATACTGTGTACCATCTTTCACTGCAATTACAGCTGTAAGTCCTTCGGATCACTACTTTCACACATCTAGAGACTGGTATATTTACTGATTTGTCTTTGCCAAAGAACGTCAGATGAGATGGAGAGTATCTTTGAACGTAATTTTTCAAGTTTAGTCACTGATTCTCAGTTAGATTTCTGTCTGGACTGGGTCATTCTAACACAAGAATATGCTTTGATCTAAATTATTACATTGTAGCTCTGACTGCATGTTTAGGGGCATTGCCCTGCTAAAAGGTGAATTTTGGCTCTAGTTCTAACTCTTTTGCAGCCTATTACAGGCTTTTCTTCCAGAATTTCCCTGTATCCGTCAATTTTCCTATTAGCTCTGACAAGATTCCCTGTCTGTGCTGAAGAAAAGCATCAACTCAGCATGCCGCATCCAACACCATGTGTTAAAGGGGGATGCTATGTTTGCTTTCCCTGGCTTTTACTGTACATCTGTATTTGTGGGTGTACCTGCAGATGTCAGGTGATGAGTGCATGTTGTTCTTGCCTAAAAGCCTAACCATCATTGCCTGTGCTGAAAGCTCATCCAAGCACCACAGCTGGCGATTGGCAAATTGCTCTACAGTCCCAGCATAGAGGGCTCTTCATTAGAGCAGCCCCCAGCCAGCATACTGATTACCTCTCTGCCTGACATCTGTAAAAAAAATGCTCTTCACTCTTTACTCTCTGTCTTTCTGTGCCCAGTGGCACTGATCCCCTGCTGCTTCCTCATCTCTGCCCAAATCAACCCACAACCCTGTTGATGGGACCCTCAAAATTCCAGCTACTTTCACATAGCAGCAATGGCTTCTCTCTCCACAAACCCTCCACCTGCTTCCTCCATGGTCAATTTGATCCACATCACAGACATGAGGGTCACAATACCAAGAACAAAACTAATATTTCATGCTTTGTGCTTGGTTACTGTAGAACTGATGACAAATAAAACCCTCACCAACTCTTTTATTTTCCTTCAGATGACACTTCCATCAGTTTTTTTATTCAATGGCTATCATCAGTGCTTGTTAGGAGCCGTGTCTGTTATCCCTCATGTCAACGCCATCTATTGCTGCTATGTTCACTGTCACCATAGGAACACAGACAGTGTTGTTGTTGTTTATTTATGATGTTTAGCTGGCTCTGGGTACAAGAAACAATATTAAGGATGTGGAATTGCTGTTGTCTGAAGGATTTTGCAATGTCAGTTTGCAGCTTAGAGGATTGCTCTGTCTGTCTGGTGTTTTCTTTGACACATATTTTCCTGCCTTTAAAACATGGTCTGCTAAAAAGTGTTAGATTTGCTTTTGTAAGGCTATCCTTGTATATTTTTTTCAGAGTGGTGTGGTTTTGCTTATATTAAAGCTTATGGCTGGGTGCTGGTCATTTATTCCTTTCTCAGTTACATACTTTTACAGTTTTGGCCTTTTTTTGTATCCACGTTTTTTGGGTACCAACAGGAACTGTCTGCCAGGAGACTTATTATGTTTTTGCCATGTGTCAGTTTGCACCCACCTTGAGGACATTTTGTTTCTGATGATGATTTTAAGTAATCCATCCATAGTCTTTTGTAAGGGAACGTTCATTTAATATATTCATTTGTTTCCATAGGGACAAACGTTCAGGATGAACACACACTCTACTCAGTCTTCCTGTAATTCACCACAGTGGCGAATGGCTAAGAGCTAAGCCAGAACTGCCATTCAAAACTACCAAACTTCTGCCACTATTCAGACGCATGTTAAAATGCTCCAGCTTTGATCACCATTGTTATTCTGATGTGCAAATCAGGTGTCAGCACTTTGTTCCAAAAAACTCTGGCACTGGAATAACCTACTTTATATCAGCCATGGCGTGATTGTGTACGTCTCACTTTTCTCCACATAATCAGCGTGTGTTTTACTTGTTAGGGTTCAAACACACTGCAGTAATGTAGCTGTTAAAACACTATTTAAAGTACACTGTCTGTTATGCCACTTAAACTGTATGGGTTCGTCTGCAGTTAGTGTGTCTACAACATGTTCTGCCTTTAAAGCTGCCCCCCTGCTCTCTGCTGTGCTACAGCCCTCCCTTCACAGCTCTTTCCCCACAGCTGAGCCTGCCATGAACATGCAGGGTAGTAAGCAGGGTCACCAATGACGGCGGATAAACAGTTATGGCACATTCACTAATAGGGACGAAACATCAACAATATGCTTAAGATTGTCATGGCCTGCCCATACTTTGACTACAAACTTGGTCCCCATTAATTAGCTCAGCACCATCAGCAAAGACAGTAGCACAGCTGCAGCACACCAGCAATCTGTGAGCAGCGCATACACAAACGTGATTGACACTGCTAGGATGTTCCTCCTAGCTCTGATTGGTTGTTTCTGACCGGGAGCAGTGTATTTCTGCAAATGGCAGTAGGACCACAGGGAGAAGCCACAGGAGCTTGATTTTTTTTTCACACATCAGCTGTATAATATTCTACTGTCAGGACATAGTGACCCTTTTAACAAAAATGTAAAAAATACATTTTTACAAAAGTTACCTACTGCAGCTTTAAGAAGGTACTTCAAGCTAATACCAAACATGTTGTGACTATAAAGGAAGATGCCACCTGCAATCAAATCGTCTCTCCTTCATTTGGCTCATACATGGAGAAAAAGAACTGCTGCTTTAGCCAATTGTTGTTGATGACCATACAGAGAACCTGTTTGGAGAAAGCATTTATTGAGTTAATGCAATCTGCGGACATCGGATGTTTTGTATAGGCAAAGAACCAAAGTGATTTTTTAAATTATTTATTTTTTTATTTAAAAAAAACAATGAATCTTCATTTGTTTATGTTTTATAATTAGACTATGTATAGGCATAGGTATGCATAGGTTTAATGTATGACATTTTCCCTTTTACAATCACAAGCCTGGCAGCATGCTCTGTCCCTGCGTTGCCAGCTCTTTGTGAAAGAGTACCCAGGTTAGATGTTGAAGCAGTGTTGCACCATATTTCAGATTGACTGATGTCACAGCTATTGCTGTCATAAAACTGACATCAAAAAGTTCACTGGCCTTCTACTTCAAAGGATTTGGTCATAATTTATGATTCTCCCTGCTGTACTAAATCTGTGACAGATGCCCTTGATGTGGGATAGATTTTTCAAAATGAATTAATTCACTGCAATGAGCCAGTTCGAAAGGAGACTTACACTTTAGCTAAATGCTGTTTGCAGCATTAAATCAAACGTTTTTCCCAGTAGTATCCCACAATTTTTAATCCTGCAATTATTGTATCTTCAGTGTTTTCCTATTTGAATTGTTTACTAAAGTGATACAAGCTTATTAATTCCGATTATTTAGAGTATAGTGTAACATGTATTATGTTCTGCTGTTTTCACCCTATAGAGTCATCTTTGCTGTACTTTTTTATTTTATTAGCATACATGTATTATTACTCTTGCCACAGCATTCTCACCTGCACATAAATACATTAAATTTTCGAAATGCAGTGTTTAATTTTCTATGACACTGTGTCCCATCTAGAGCCAAACAAGACACTGTGTGTTACTATGGAAACAGAGGCAGCTCTGAACCAATCCGTCTGAATCCAGGTCTGTGTTTTTATTATGGTTGCTGTAGAAACCATTCATTCTCCCATCCACCTCTCCTCCTGGCCCCTGACCCGTCCATGTTTGCCTGACATTTCTCTTTGTATTGCTCTCAGATTGTGTTATTTGTTCAAGTACATGCCAAAAGGACACCAGCAGACTAGCGGTAAACATTGTGTAGACTTCTCTGTATTGTACATGTGTCTCTTTAGCAGGAATCTATGGCTTAAGTAATTCCCTCCTGGATACCCCGTGGAAGAAGCTGCTGAAAGGCAAGCAGCTCTTCACTAGTATCGTCAACGACCAGTCACTGTCCTGCGATGGACTAGTCCAAGAGCTGCTCAACGTTCTTAATAATGAGGAGCTGTGAGTGATTAACGCCCACACACAGCATGATGAAAAACACATTGCGTTGGGATTTATCAAACTGCCGACACTTAAAAAGTGTAAAAGAAAACTTTTTTAATAAGTGTTCAACTTATTAAGTAATCTAGGTTAAATATGTAGTGCAAATATTTGGATCTGGAAAATTATCAGGTGGAGATAGAGAGTTAAACCTTCATTCAGAGATTTTTTTTCCTTCGCAGGAACACACCTGACCCTATTCAAGAGAAGCAGGGTGACGGTTACAGCACGTCCATGATCCAGGCTCTGTCAGCCGTGTGTGTCCGCTCTCCTCATTATGGCACAAGGTCAGTGTCTCCCACCCTTGACAAATCTTTTCTATCTTTCACCCTCTGTTTGTTCCCACCTGCTGTGCCAGGAAGGATTACTAGGCTGCAGGGAACAGACGATTATTGAGACTTGGAAGTCCCCAGAGCTGGGGTGTCCAAAGTGCGGCCCAGGGGTCATTTGTGGCCACCAAAATGATTTTGTGGGGCTCACGCTTGCAGTTCAAGAACAGTACAAATTTGATGCACCATCACAGGCAGTTACAAAGTTGCAGCCAATTTTTCAAGAAGGACTGACCCATATAGTGTTATTGTTGCTCAGAAAAGCTAATAACAATTAATCCAAAGTGTTCGGAAATTATATGCCTTTCTTTTCATACCTGTGAGACTCTTTTTATTTATCAGATCTAACATGAATTACAGATCCATTTTCTACAAAAGCCTGCCTACTTTGTTTTATAAACGTATTCCATGTTACGTTTATTCTTGAAGATGTAAAGGTTAAAAAATCACTATGAAATTCATGTTTTTTAGCTTCAAGTTTGCCAAGTTTCAGCCAACTTGGTGGACACCACTTACCCTACTTTAATCACTACTTCACAGTGAGAAAATGAATAGGTACAGTCTGTGGATTAGCAGATACAGACTCTAATGTAGCCAAGAGGTTGGGGTTTTTAAAAAACATTTTTTCTTTGTGTTGGTCTATTATATAAAATCTCCATAAAATACATTAAAGTTTTTGGTTGTAATGTGACAAAATGTGGAAAGATTTAAGGGTTAAGAATACCTTATGTTAGGCAGCATATGTTTTTATTCTTCATAAAAAAACAGTGAGCTACTGTTTGACCCTGCCTGATCACTATTGGATGACTTGGATGACTTTGCAAAAAGTTTCCAATGTTATTTTTTCCTTTCTCTTCCCATTCAGGACCAACACGATAATCCTGATAGATGCAGAAAGGAACGTCACCTTCACAGAGCGCACAATGCTCGACTTTGACACGAGCAAATGGAGCACCAGTTCTTTTCAGTTCAACCTCCAGAGATGAAGACATAGTGAGAGGAGACCCACTCTGTGCCTTTCTGCAACACCTGCCCTTCCATTCCTCCGTCGGGCACTCTGCTGCAGCTGTTGCAGTGCAATGAGCAAGAAACTTGTCTTCAGCTAGACACTAGCTGCCTCATTTACATCAGCAACATGAATTATCTGTCCTTGATTTGATTTGAAATGTTTTTTTAAGTGTGCTAATTTAAATAAATTGCCAAAGGACAATTACATTTTTATGAATAAAAATGTTCTATTTTCATGCCACAGAACACACTTGTTGGGATTCTCAAGAATGTCTTATCTGTTGTTATATTATGGTTACCACAAAATCCGTGTGATTCAGTCTAATGTTCGAGTCAGACTGTTTAACATTAAATCTATATTACTGTCAAAAAATACATTTTCTTTCAGTTTTTAGACTTGATCTTTAAAAGTCACATTATCTAAGTTTGAGGGCAGAACTACTTTGGCATTGCTGATTACAGATGACGTTAACCCACTCCATGTCTGATTACTTTGACAACCACTAGGGCCTTTCAGTGGTGTCACACAATCCTGAAACATCAGTGTTGGCTACAACAGATGTGTCAGTGTTGAATGCAAGTTGGTTCAGGTAATACATTTATGGCATCCCTGTGGTTCAATAATGAATTTACAACTATTTGACAGGGGAAGCAGTTTATCCAAACACTCACATTTCGCGCAAATGACCTAAAAAGCCAACCAGGGACAGTGAATGGCTGAAAATGGTTTCAACATTTTGCTTGTGACTTTCAAACCTGAGAACAATGTTCCAGCTGTCAAGCATGGCAGTGGTAGCATCATGCTTAGTCAGTACTGCTGTCAGTGGTACTGGGGCATTGCATACAGTTGTTAGAAAAACAAATGAGTACTGCATCGAAAGTATTCAGTTTCACCTAATTTTTCACCTAATTTCCACAGCTTAATCAAAAAGTTGTTCTAGAATAGATCAAGTGGTCTAACATTAAGCCTTTGTAATGGCTCTTTCCAAAACCCCACTGAAAATCTATGCACTATGCTTGAAACTGGTATCCAGGCAGGTCTGTGTCAGGAAACCAGTTTAAACAATTTAAATGAGGCCTACCATTTCTGAAGATATATGACTCATCATCATTTCATCCTGGACACTGAATGAATTAAATGCATTAAGAAAAACCCCAAATTAATACAATATTTATCTTTATGATGATTCTATGTGAACGTCTGGCTGCAACTGTAGGTGAGTGAAGTCATTAATGTTATCTGTGCCTAAATATGATAAACCAGGTGCTTAAAATCTAATCTTTTACAAAAATAGCATTACAAAAATAACTTCAATTTGTTTCAGTTATACAATTTGGCAATATAGCTAATTTTAAAACAGCATGCAAATAGCGACATCTCCCGGCCAGAAAGAAACACCCTTATTTCGACATCACAAAACAGGTAGCAGAAAAAGCCGATGCAGTGGAATAAATTTTAAAATAAAAACAAAAACAATGAAAAAATATGAAGCCTAAATCCTCTGTACGCTCTGAAAATGTAAAACTGTTTGCATCGATAACTTCACTATGAAGACACTCTGTTGATTGGCTGAATCTTGCGTCGTAACAGTGGGCTGACGCAGCGATTGGCCCGCTGACCAATCAATCATCAAAAAAAGCCGGTGCTAGTGGGCGGGGTAAGTAAAGACTGCCGCTGTGTCTTCCCTCAAGATGGCGGGTCTGCTGCTGTATGGCGGCAGTTGGGAAAAGAAACAATTTTAAAAGGTGGTAGAACCATAAGACGAGATACGTTTGTCATATTTATCAGTGAGTACTTCCCCATCATTTTACTGAGCTGTTAACTGGGTTGCAAAGTGTGTTTTCATACGTCTGTCTGCGTTTGCTTGTTAGCATCGATGCTAGCGTTACCGTATGAGCAACTGCAAAGTGAGGGGATGCTTACTCTCCATTTTAAGCTACGATTAGTTTTTTACTTTTGGATGAACGTTTGTCAAATTGCCGTTCAAACAAACCTAAGTATTTTACATGAACAGTAAAACCTATATCTTAAATGTATTTTAATCTGACATCTATTCTGTGGTCATTTTCCCCTTTTATCTCCTAGATGTCCGCAGTGGAGAATGATCAGTGACTGTCCCAAAATAAGCTGAATGCATTGTGATTTCCAATAATTGAGACAGTGATTCTGAAAGCTGTCCACATTAATGAAAAGATCAATGTAGTCAGCTTAGCATATTCACATCTGGTACGTGGTCTATACAGGGATGGTCTTCAGCATTGGGAGTTTGTAGAGATTTCGTCCTAGTCATCAAGTTTCCATATAGTTTGGGTCTTAATTTAAACGAAAATGGATATAGACGACGTTCTCCCCCCTCTCCCCTTGGAGCCACCTGATGATTTTGGGCTAGACCAGAGCAGAGCACCTCCACCACCTCCCCTGCAAACGTCCAGTGACGCAGAGGTAATGGACGTTAGCGCTGGTGGTGATGGACACTCATACACCCCAGGGGACGAGGAAGCAAAGGCGCAGGAGCTCATGAGCAAAGGCTCACTAATTTTCTGTAGCCACCTTTCCAGTGAGACCAGTCCCAACCCACGGTGCCCCAGAACAGCCCGCCACGCTCCTCAGGTCACCAAGTTTCTGCCAGACCTGAAGCAGCTCAGAGATGTTAAGATCAGTGTAAGCTTCACTGAAAGCAGCAGCAGCAGCAGTAGTAGTAACAAAGACAGGAAGGTTTTATACACAGGTGAGGGACAGGAGACAGGAAGTAATGATGACTTAATGTGTCTCAATGGGGAAATACAAGATGTGACAAGCATTCTAGATATTACTGAGGGAGACAGTGGAGCTGGGAACGCAGGAGGCAGAAAGTCAGAGGAGAGCGATGTAGACCTGGAAAATAAGGTAGAGTTTGCTGTCTTGGATGAGTTGGAGGACTACTATGAGAACTTTCTGGATCGGGATGACGGGGAGCAGGATGGCTTTAAATCTGATGCCATAGTTCAGCAGGAGCAAGTGGGTGATGAGACTGCGGCCTACACATATGAGGTACATCTGAGCTCATTTTTGCATTGAGGCTGGTCATTTTCGACCCTCCCTCTATAGAGCAAACTCAGGTTTGTTCAGACTCTGAAGTCATTTCATTGCTCTGTTTCACTGTATTTTTGGATGTTTACAAGAGAGAGTTAGGGGAAAAAAGATTAAATCTTCGTACCACAACCACATACAGTGCCTTGCAAAATGATTCATGTGTCTTCTGTCCTTTCTGTAAAAATACCACCTCTAACTTTAATGAGTTTTATTGGGATTTAATTGAGGGACACAAATTGCAGCACTATTGGGAAGTAGGAAGGAAAGAGTACACTGTTTTTGACTAACTTGACCAAATACCATCTTTTTAAAAATGTAGTTCCCAGTCTTCTGGGCTATGTATGTCTCTACCAACTTTGCACATCTAGATACAAAAGTTTCTGCTCTTTATTCTTTGCAAAATAGCTCAGGTACAGTCGAATTGGATGGAGAGCGTCTCTAAACATCAATTTTCAAGTTTCCTGCAGCTTCTCAGTTAAATTTAGGTGTGGACTTTGATTGTAGCTCTGGTTGTATGCTTAGGCTTGTCCTGCTGGAAGGTGAGTCTCTGCCCCAGTCTTTTGCAGCCTCTAATAGGTTTTCTTTCAGGACTGCCTTGTATTTAGCACCACTTCTTTTCCAATTAGCTTGAACAAACTCCCTTAGCCCTGCTGGGGAAAAAGGCATCTCCATGGTTCAAGGTGGGCATAGTGTGTTCAAAGTGATGGACTGTTACTTTTTTTTTTGCATATATGCCAGAAAAGCCAGTCGTTATGTCTTCTGACCAGATCACCCTGTTTCATGTGTTTGCGGTCTTCCCTGCCCAGATGATGTTTTTTAGGTCAGTCTTCTATAAAAGGTTCTCTCACAATATCCTTTGCGATATTGTTCTATAGCCTAACCCTGCTTTAAACGCCTCCACAGCTGTATCACAGACTGTGTTCCTTGGGCTTCATGGTGCCATTTCTTTAAAAACCTGCTCTGAAACTTTGAAAACAACAGATGAGTTTCCTCTCCAGTTATTGTTGGTTTATCGCAAAAAATCCCAATGAAATACATTTTAGGTTTGTGGTTGTAATTAAAAAAAATGTGTAAAGGTTTAACATGTCTGAATGCTTTTGCAAGAAATTGTAGCTTTTTCTAATCTGTAACGGGTGGGATGACAGGGCAGGTTAGTGCTGTTTAATATTTCTCCAATGCTGAGTTGCCTATAAAACCTGAGTGATCATTCATTTTATTGAGTAATTGTGCATAAAATGTTATTTCACTTAGAGTATGTCCCTTTGTATTATCAGCTTTTTTCTGTGTTATGCTTTCAAGAACTGATCAGTCATTCCTTTATACATGGTGTGGCTCGCTCTGCCCCCCCCAAGAGAAAGCATTCATGACTGTTTTTCGGGCTGTTGATGTTTGCGGGTCCTAATCACCTCCTCTTCCAGGAGGGCTTTGACAACGATGTGGATGCTCTTCTGGAAGAGGGCATGCCAGTCCCGAAAAAGATGCGTCTAGCAGAGGACAAATATCCCGGGGACAGTGATCATCAGTCCGACGGAGACGGTGAAGGGAGCGTCCAGCCGATGGTGACCAAAATCAAGACTGTCCTGAAGAGTGAGTAGTGGACATGCTTGAACTTTTGGTGCTGTCACTTGGTGACTAGTTGAGTGTGGCGTCTGGAATATGAGCATCTGTATGAACATAACAGACCATTTAGTGTGCACTCCTAGTTAAGATGTGTAGAAGGGTTGGATTGAGGTGGGTACTGAGATGACCAGGGAAGAACATTGATTTGGTCATATGTTTTTCTGTCACGACCCCGTTGAAAGATCCAATGATGACCCATTTTTACGTTCAAGGTAGAGTTGCCCTGATCTTTAGTTAATATTTGGCCTTTCAAGAGGTTATTGATGCCCTGCACTGTAACAAGGTTTCCGAGGACTTTGGGAGTGAAACGGGCCCACAGCATCACAGATCCTCCACCAAACCAAACAGCAACCATGAAGTGTTTTACCACATATGAATCCTATTGTTTCATGCGACATCCAACTGGGCTGTAAATGAAAGAAATGCTTCAGCTGCATTTATTTGTATTTTGTATGAATTTTTTTAGGGGTTACTGATAATTGTGCCACTGTTGATTTAATGAAAAACAGCTTTTTCTTAACAATGAGTTTTCTTCCACCCAGTAACTGTACTCCATATAGAGATTCGATTTTCCTAAATGTATCAGTTTGACTTGATTCTACTACAGTAAAATCCAGATTAATTTAAAGGCATTTTATACTCCAAGTCAGAGGCCATGGTACTCAACCGGAAAAGGGTGGCTTGTCCTCTTCAGGTTGGAGGAGAGTTCCTGCCTCAAGTGGAGGAGTTCAAGTATCTTGGAGTCTTGTTCACGAGTGAGGGAAGAATGGAGCGGGAGATCGACAGACGGATCGGTGCAGCAGCCGCAGTAATGGGGTTACTGTGCCGGTCCGTTGTGGTGAAGAGAGAGCTGAGCCGAAAAGCGAAGCTCTCAGTTTACCGGTTGGTCTACGTTCCTACCCTCACCTATGGCCATGAACTTTGGGTCATGACCAAAAGAACGAAATCCCGGATACAAGCGGCTGAAACGAGCTTCCTCTGTAGGATGACCGGGCACTCCCTTAGAGATAGGGTGAGGAGCTCGGAGTAGAGCCGCTGCTCCTCCACATCGAGAGGAGCCAGTTGAGGTGGCTCGGGCATCTATACCGGATGCCTCCTGGACGCCTTCCTCGGGAGGTGTTCCAGGCACGTCCCACCGGGAGGAGGCCCAGGGGACGGCCCAGGACACGCTGGAGGGACTATGTCTCTCGGCTGGCCTGGGGACGCCTTGGGCTCCCCCAGGAGGAGCTGGAGGAGGTGTCTGGGGAGAGGGACGTCTGGGTGTCTCTGTTGAGTCTGCTGCCCCCGCGACCCGGTTCCGGATAAGCGGAAGACGACGAGTACGAGCATTTTATACTTCTTTACCAGGAGTGCAAACAAGCACTGTAAATAAATAGGGGTTTTTTAAGTGGGTGTGATTGAAATTGTATAAGATGTATAAATAACACATTCTGATATTAAGATAAAAAGCTGCTTTTCTCTAACAAATCTGCTTTTGGCTTTTACCATTTTCATTCATTTTAAGCATCTTCAGCACAGGATCTGTTCCTTATCTGCCACACAGTAGCAGTGACCTACCTGCCTGTGCTTTTCTTTGTGTGGCAGGTCGAGGCCGTCCGCCAACTGAGCCTCTTCCTGATGGTTGGATCATGACATTCCATAATTCAGGCATTCCAGTCTACCTGCACAGAGAGACCAGGGTGGTCACCTGGTCCAGACCCTATTTCCTTGGAACGGGCAGTATTAGGGTGAGATGCAGCAAGTGTCATATTGGAACAGCAGTGATGAATAAGAGTATTGCTGGCATGTATCGAGTCCGGTGATAATTGTTCACATGTCAAGGAATGATTAATGAAAACCAGTATTGACTAATAAATAAATTCTCCAATAGATCACTTCAATGTCTGCAACAGATAATCTTACACCAGAAAGGCAATCAGATGTTAAAGCATATTTCTCAAATCATGGTGTTTCTCATTCAGAAACATGACCCACCGACTAGCAGCATCCCCTGCTTACACTACAAAAAAATGAAGGACCAGGAGGAGAGGGAGCTGAACGGGGAGGTGACCTCTAATGTGGAGGAGCCTGCTCTGAAGGCCAGTGACGTGGAGAAAGCAGACAAGTCAGGCGAGGAGCAGGATGAGAACCTTTCATCCACCATCAATGAAGGTGGCCAAGATGGAGAGTGTGCGAATGACAACGGCACACAGAATAAAGAGGCACAGGCGTACGATACTGCTCAAGGAGCCTTAGGGCAGGTTAAGGCCAAGGTAGAGGTGTGCAAAGATGAATCTGTAGGTAAGGACTTTTGACAATGATGGACAGGCTATGTAGGTTTTTTCTTCTCCATTTCTGACGTATAACAGGATATTTATAAAAATTCATTGCAGAACTTGAAGAATTCCGTTTTTACCTGGAAAAATGCTTCGACTTCGAACAAGTCACCGTCAAGAAGTTTCGCACCTGGGCTGAGCGGAGACAGTTCAACAGAGACATGAAGAGGAAGCAAGCAGAATCAGAGCGGCCGATCCTTCCTGCTAACCAGAAACTCATCACACTGTCAGTCCAAGATGCTCCAACTAAGAAGGGTGAGATGTGGATCCATACAGACACCCATACAACGCGTACCTGGATGTTATGTCACAGTCATGATGCAGGTAAATGTTTGTATTTGAACAGAGTTTGTCATCAATCCTAATGGGAAGTCCGAAGTTTGCATCCTGCATGAATATATGCAGCGGGTCCTGAAGGTTCGGCCTGTTTACAACTTTTTTGATTGTGGTAAGTTGATCTTTAGTGACTGAAGTTAGTGGAGCTTGTTCAAGGCTGCTGTTTTATGTGCAGTAACCTGGATGTGCCCTGCAATATGTTCATTCTAGCTGCATTTGATGTAAGTTTAAGAAGATGATTGGAATGAACTGTTCTGATGGGTCTAGAAAATTACTGAATAATTTGCAACAGAGAAGAACGGACATGTTTAGCTGTGAGTTGGAGACACATCAGGTGAAACGGTCTATTTTTATTTAAATAAAACGTACCAATCTATTACCTACCCATCAGGAAGGTTTTTAGCCCTAGTGTTTTATTCCTGTTTCAGTTGCTACATTGTAGTGCAGTTTTATGGGTTTTTTGTTGTTTTTTTATTCTAATCTTTGTAAAAACTCTCAGCAGACTGTATTTTTATGCCCCACAGAGAACTCAAGTGAGCCCTTTGGTGCTTCAGTGATTATAGACGGAGTCACTTACGGCACAGGAACTGCGAGCAGTAAAAAACTTGCCAAAAACAAAGCTGGTAATGTTTCATTTACAGTTTTCTGTGCTGTTGTCTGAGGTGAAGTAGCTTTGGATCTACTGTCTGTCAACCTGATGTTAACTGATGGAAACAGGGTTCCTACGCGGGGGTGGGCGGCCTGTTGATTTCTGATCTTCAATTTTTAAAAAGACAAAAAGATCTAAAGCCTAACAAACACTGTGGTACATTGATTTATTTATAATTAAATACAGACGGACCTTTTAATCCATCTGTATTTTCATCCAGGGTTCACGGACTGATTGCACACATACAAATATCATAAAGGGGACATTTAACTGCTTCTGGGATGTAAGACAATTTCAAATCTATGTTGAACTGGACCTCTGCGACGTGAACTGGGTCGGGATTAAATGTCAAATAACGGTATACTTAAAGCTAAACAATGTTTTTAAAAATTACAGGAGAAAAAATAGAAATTTGAGCCTGGAAAAGTGTTTAAGTTTGAATGGAACCCTGTTTTAAAGCAAATCTCTCTTCATTTCTATGTGTTTGCAGTGAGATGATAAAATGACAGCATGCTGTGTGTTAGTAGTAAAGGCAGGAAATACATGTAGTGGTACATTGAGTAAGTGAGATGATGTGACTGTAGGACTGCACTCACTTGTAACATGCTGTACTTCAGCCCGAGCCACGCTGGAAATCCTCATCCCTGACTTTGTGAAGCAGACCTCAGAGGAGAAACCCGTCGAGGGCGATGAACTAGAGGTACGGTGCTGCATTGATTCTACAACCTTAGTGTTTTTTGCCTCATCAGTGAGGCCTTGTAGGGCGGGTTGTCTCCAACACAAGTCCTTCCCGCTGGATGTGAATGCATCTCTTGAATTTGACCTAACCGTTGTACTGCTGATTGTGCTCTGTCCTGCAGTATTTTAATCATATCAGTATAGAAGATTCACGAGTATACGAGCTGACCAACAAAGCAGGTCTACTTTCGCCATATCAGATTCTTCATGAGTGCCTTAAAAGGTAAACTAGCTGGATTCTATTTGCATTGTATTGAACATTGCCCTGTAGCTTTGGCTAATGGGAGGGGAACTTCCTAAATAAGCATGGTGACTGAGTTCCTGCTGCTAATTAGCAGCTTTTTTGTAACACCAAGAGGACTTGGTGTTTCCCAAGAGGTTTCATACGTTTGTGAAAAGAAATGTTTTTTTTTTTTTTGTTGCAGAAACCATGGAATGGGGGACACCAGCATTAAATTTGAGGTGATCCCAGGAAAGAACCAGAAGAGCGAATATGTCATGACATGTGGGAAACACACAGTGCGAGGCTGGTGTAAGTAGAGTCAAATCCTGGAGGAACGCTAAATCCTGTCAGTCTAGACTGTCTTTTTTTTCCTTACTTACTTTTTCCTCACACAAATGGAGCTTTCAATTAATTCTGTTCCTTGGTTTTCTTTGCCACCAGGCAAGAACAAGAGGGTTGGCAAACAACTAGCATCTCAGAAGATCCTACAGATGCTTCACCCCCACGTTAAGAACTGGGGCTCGCTGCTGCGCATGTATGGCAGAGAAAGCAACAAGATGGTCAAAAAGGTGAGAGATGTCGCCAGAATCAAATAAGCATGTTTTCTACCTGATGGTGCAGAGCTGCATGTCTTGGAATGTGGCTGCAACATTTTGGTTTACTTTGCAAAGGAAAACACGGGTGGATTGCTGCCTAGCTTTTACTGTGTGCATCATTCTGCAAGTACACAGCACAAACGAAAGGATCTTTTTCAGGAGAGTTCAGACAAGAGTGTGATAGAGCTGCAGCAGTATGCCAAAAAGAACAAGCCAAACCTTCACATCTTGAACAAACTGCAGGAAGAAATGAAGAAACTGGCAACTCAGAGGGTGAGACTCAATGCTGTCTTATGTATTTGGTGTTTCATCCTCATAATGTGTGCATGTATTTCCTTCAGTGTACTTGGCAGAAAAACAAATCTTAGCTTTGTTAGATCAGGAGTTTAAGACTCAGCAGGAAGGTAGTCTGAACACACACCCCTGTTCTTGTTCAGCCTTAAAGCCAACATTGCTATATTTTCTAGAGCAACTTCTCATGCTCTCTGTAGAAACACAAGGTGCAGAGACTTAATGGTTACAAAGTATAGTTCTATGCAATTTCCAGATCTAAGCAAGCATGGAATATTTCGTTATTCAGTTTTCTAAAAGAAACAAATCTAAACCATTAATGGCTTTAAATGATGTGATTGATCTTTAATTCATTGCATAAAAACTTGCATTTCTGTCCAATATTCATGATTTTGGTTTTAGTTGATGCAGAATCCACAGATAAATCCACACACATTCAAAAAAAAATGGGATTAATACAGTTTTTTTTTTTTTTCTCTGGACCTGTGGGCCTTGTTTAGAGGCATAATTTAGCTTTGACATTCCCATTTTTGGTGCTTTGTTTTTACAAACAAAATAAATGTATCAAAGACTGTTTTATAGAATCCATAATAGGTGTATGATAATCCAGTCCAGTGGAATTAGAGAGTTCTTAGATGTCCAGAATGTTGTTTAAACTCGCACACATCTGGAAAATATTGCATTAGCACTTGTGTTGGGACCAGTTGGAGCAGCTTTTGAAAATAAGCAAAATTAGATTCAAATTGGCAGGAGTTAAAACCAATCACAATATTTGTTGTATTTATTGTAATGATGATAAAAATGTTAATTCTTTGGGCCATAAATCAATCCCTGCTTACATTCAGAGCTCAACACACACATTTTCTCCAAAAAAAATTGACCCATTATTTAAACAGGTTCCTTCACTACTAACAGTACTAGATTAATACTAAACAGTAGACAGTAATTGCATTCAGTCCCATTTTAAAACAGAAAATCAGCCTTAATCGTGCTTTGCAATGATTCTTAGTTTATACCAGGATGAGATTTTATTTTCGTCTCTCGGTTTACAATCTACAGTATTGCCCTTCTCAGAGATTACGTATAGTATTGCTATACTTGAGTAGCTGTCACTCCAAATGTGTTACTTGCTTTGTTTCCACATCAGGAGGAAACGAGAAAGAAACCCAAGATGACCATAATGGAGTCAGCCCAGCCTGGGAGCGAGCCCCTCTGCACTGTCGATGTTTAAGTCTCGGAATCACTGATGAACCACAGCACTGAAACCCAGTCACTGTCTAACATCACACAGCATCATGGTGTCCAAACAAACGCATCACTGACATCCAATGAGGAATCAGTGTCACACTGATCAGAGCGGTAGAGCTGCTTGCTTCCTTCAGCTACATTTTATAGGTTGAGCAAGTAGGTGTGAGAGTAGGACTGAATGCACTTAACTGGAGCCTAGAGATTTAAAAACTGTCTACCTCTCTAGAGGCATCCTAAACAATGAGACCTGGTAGAATATGAACTACATCAGAACCGAAATGCATGTTTCTTTAGCTGTAAAAGCCAATGCGAACATTGGTTTTATTGTCAAAGTGTTACTTTTGAAGTTGTAATCTTTTAGTACTCTTTTTTTGTAGTGCTTGAAGTTTTCAGAAGGGACTACTAAAGCTTGTATTTATACCATTCACTTCATTGGAACGCAGATTCTTGTTTCAATGATAGTTATATTATGAGTGGCAAATAAAAGTGAGTGTACTTTTTATTTCATCATCAAACTGAAAAGTTGTGGCGTTCGTTTGCATGACAGGAACATGCTTCATGAAGTGAGTATTTGTATGCATTTGTGTCTGGTTGGATTAATATTCAGTCATCTTGCTGTTGGTCAGTCAATAACTGGGAGACATCCTATCAGATGTGATGCATCAGCAGGGCTCCGTTGGGTTTGTTTTTGTTCTTCCCTCCATCCTGACACTGCAGTAAACCCAGTCCAGGGTCAAAGTAATGCTAGGTTAAACATTTCTTCAAGTTTCCTCCTGGTTGCTTTTTATCCTACACTACCACTTTTTGTTTTAGCACTCAAAATAAAAGTCAGCTACATGTTGCCTTAGTTAATTCATTTCATGAAGGGCTTAGACTCTGAAGCTACTGGACCTAAAAGCCCCCTCAGCAGGAAGTGGAAAGACCAAGTCCCATTTACTTGATAAAGCATTTACTCTTGAGGCAATCGGTACATTTAAGTCGAGACAAGCTGAAAGTGCTCTACAGCATGTGCAGGTTGTTCAGAGTTGTCTTAATGGGTTATGTACTTTCTGTATGTTTTCCATCATTGTTACAGTAGATTATGCCAACTATGTAGAAAATAAAACCCTCAGAAGGCAGCCTGTAAAAGTTGGAGCAGTGTATACCAAAGCTTTTATCCAGTCTTATGCATTTCATAGAAACCTACATGTTGCAGAAAACTTGTGGCACTAGCTGGAGCAAAAACTACAAACTGCTGTGCTTTTTCTACAAAACAGTTTTACGAGGCATACGTTTAAGCAATGCTCTTGTGTTTGTGTGGATTGCTTTAAGAATGTGTTTTCCCATCTGTACGTGTTGTCTCACCAAGCCTGGGGTAAGGAGAGAAATAATATACTGGTTTTATGTGGCGTTTTATCAATTGTTTGAAAAGTTGCTGCCTAGAAACTGTGTTGCAACCTGAGCTCTTGACTTTAATGATATGTTATGCAAAATAAAACGTCTTTACTGAGAAATAGAAGTGCTTTGTTTTATTCAGCCACACAGACGGGCGGAGAAACTTAGTTCTTTATTCTCTTTTTTGGTCTTCACACAGTTGGGGCTAGTTCTCGTCTAAAAATGCTGCATGTCCAAAAAAAAACATCTGAAGGCCTCATTTCTTAAGTTAACTTTCAGATACAAACTTCCAAAGAGAGGGAAAAAGTGTCAACATAAAGGTAGTAAGTGTCCATACATTTAGAGAATGGAAAGCCGAAACTACAAAGAATCTGTTTCTGGTCAATGCTAAGTCTGCTGCTGGGAGTTGTAGTCCACTCTCTCAAACAGTAGAAGTATCTCCACGTGCTTCGTCTGTGGAAACAGGTCCACGGCCATAGCTCGCACCGGACGGAACGGAGCTCCATGAACCCTGTTTGAGGGCGCTCTGCACAAACTGAGGACAAAAAAAAAGTTGCACCATTAAGTCTGGAAAACATTCAGCTTCTTTGTATATCAGCTGTCTTAGTGTCATCTAGATATCAAAAACGTTTTAATGGTTTATTTTAAAATGGAAAAGAAAATTATTCCCACAGCTGAGGAAATATTTTATAGATGTTTATTTTGGCAGCTAAATCAAAACAAAGCTATAGCAAACACAGACTAAATATAGTAATTTTCAATTATTTTTTTGAAGCCGATGGTTAATCAGTCAGGCTATCTGCTCCAGTAGAGCCAGCGGTCCGTAGCTTAATGGACACGACATTCGTCGCTCTCCAATTTCAGTTTTTTAACAAAGTTGCCTTTACAGGAGTGATAGGTGGTGCTGCTTTAGTCTCCACAGTCTTCTTGTAAACAGGTGGAAACTATAATAAGCTTCTTTCAGCCAGCTGACTAGCAGTTTGCATCAACAGGTGGGGAGTAATTTTTCTAATAACTCATTAAAAAGGACTTTAAACAGTGAACGTTGTATAAATGTTACCTTCCTTCTGTGAAATGGCAACCTTGGTGTACCTTGTGAACAGTAACCTGCCCATGTCTAGTGAAACAAATCCTTACTCAACAAAGTTGCTCATGGCTGCCTTGGCGTTGCATGCCACGTAAACCAGCCTCTTCAGGTGTTCTGCTCTCCTGATGGCAAGGATGACCTTGGAGTCTGTTTTTTTAAAAAAAAAGAAAGTATCTCATAACAACTCTTAAAAAAACTGCATTCCCATTTCTTTACATTGTGTACTCACGCAGGCCTGCCCTTGGTGGGTCCACGATTGCTGTGACATTGGGGGACACCAGAGCATTCAGGATGTTGGGGAACACATCCTCAGCTTTTCCGCAGTGAAACTCAACATTACTAAGATCTTTAGATGCAAAGAAAAGATAAGTTCATGTCTATGTGATAGGGCACCAAAAAGAGACACCTTTAACACGTAAGAAGTTAGCTGTGGTTTAGTTTCCGGAGTCCTACCATTAAGCTTTGCATTCATTTTGGCGTCCTCCACTGCTTCCTGACAGAGCTCAATCCCAATCACCTTTTTAACTCTCTAGAAAAGCAAAAAGATTTGAAACTTGATGAACCCTCTTCGTCATGTAGCTGCTGACATCTTCCACAAGATTAACAAGTTACACGACGTTAAAATGAGTTTAGTACAGCCGGACGGATGTCAAATGATCAAGGAACAATCAATTTATTCTGAAGACGGGAATACTACCTACATGACTGCTTTGATTAAATACAGTAAAAACAACAATTACTTTAGCCAGTGAGATTCCGATGGTTCCGGTCCCACAGCAAACATCCAGAACTGTGCTGTCTTGATCAAGCTGAGCCCATTCCCCCACAGCTGAGTACAGTACCTCGGCAGCTCCTGTGTTCACCTGGATGGAAACACACAATATTCAGACTTTCACTATCTGGACAGGCATTGAGCATTAGGGTTATGGTAAAGATGTATCAAAAGCCTTAAAGTAAAACCTGAGTAAGCAAACAAGCAACATTCAGAACTCCCTTCGGTTTGCTTATCACTGTGGAGTTGGAGTTGAAGATACCATCATACACCTGCTTCAACAAACCCAATGTCATCTGGACAAAGGCAGCAGCACTGTGAGGATCATGTTCCTTGTTTTCTCCAGAACATTTAACACAATCCAACCTGATTTGCTTTGTCAGAAACTCCAGAAGACTCAGGTGGAGGCCTCAACAATCTCCTGGATCAAAGACTACCTGACAAACAGACCACAGTTTGTGAGACTGAAGGGTTGTGTGTCTAACCAGGTAGTCAGCAGCACAGGAGCACCACAGGGGACTGTACTCTCACCATTCCTCTTCTGTACACCTCAGACTTCCAGTACAAGACAGACTCCTGTCATCTGCAGAAATACTCGGATGATTCTGCAGTTGTGGGGTGGATCAAAGATGGACAAGAAGCTGAGTACAGGAAGATGGTGGACCGCTTTGTAGCATGGTGTGGAAACAATCATCTCATCTTGAACGTGAATAAAACAAATGAGATGATTGTAGATTTTAAGAGAAACAGAAATAAGTCAAAAACTATTTCCATCATAGGAGAAGAAGTGGAGATGGTGGTGGAGTATAAATACCTCGATGTTCACCTGGACAACAGACTAGAGTGGAGATACAACTGTGAAGCCGTCTACAAGAAGAGACAGAGCAGACTGTACTTCTTGAGGAAGCTTAGGTCCTTTGGTGTTTGGAGCAAGATGCTGCATATCTTCTATAAGTCTGTTGTGGAGAGTGTGATCTCTTCTGCAATCATCTGCTGGGGAAGCAGCATCAGAGCCAGGGACTTAAAGAAGCTCAACAAGCTGATCAAGAAGGCTGGCTCTGTTCTGGGGACTCCTGTGGAACCTCTGGAGATCATTGTGCAAAGAAGGATTCTTCATGAAATGAAAAACATTATAAAGAACCCTGAACATCCTCTTCATGAGACTGTCATGCAACAACAGAGTGTCTTCAGTCAGAGGCTTCTTCAGATCTGCTGTAAGACAGACCGCTACAGGAGATCCTTCCTGCCCACAGCCATCAGCATCTACAACGGCTCTTTGAAGAAACCTTCATAATGAGCTACAACAACATTTAATTTCCCTTTGGGATGAATGAAGTATTCTTGAATTGAAGAACTATTAGATGCTACCTCCATGCTAACCGTTTTTTTGGGAATGATGCCAAAGGAAGAAGTTGTTTTTATCCTACCATCACAAACATACATGTGTTGAATCCATTACACTCTACGTAGACTTCAGCTAGAGCTGTTTTTTCTTCAGACAAGACTGATTGAGCTAATCAACAACAAACTCTCCAGGTGGATTTGTGTAAAACAAAGGGTCGATGAGTGGAAAAGCACCTCATGCCCACTGCTAAATATGGTGGTGGGTCTGTGATGCTGTGGGCCTGATTCTTTTTCAAGGACCCTCGGAACCTTGTTAGAGAGCATGACATCATGAACCAGGAGGATAATAAATATATGATATTATGTTATACCAATAAAAGAATACATTTTTCTTTCAGTAATTACATATTTTTACCAAGCGTGCTCATAAATGAGGGCAGCACTGTATTCATCATTAAGCTCAATTTATAATACACATTCTCGTTTTTACACAATCACTCCATTTCTGGTCTGATTCTGAAACAGTTGCTGAACTCCAATTTATCTGGAGAAACGGCCACGATGTACAAAATCTCCAGCTGTTCCTGCAGCTTACCTGAAAGAAGGAGTGAGGGGATATCCTGAACTTCAGCCCGAGCAGCTCCTCGTGAATGCAGCTCTCTCCAGCCACAAGCTCACAGGGCAAGTCCTCTAGGTTGGGAGATGTTCTTTAAAGTCGAAAACATATGATTAACTCTGTTATCCAGATTGATCTCACTTAATCAAATGCTGATTTTATTTACCTCTGACCCTCTCGAACAAAGTACAGAGAGGTCATGCCACTCTCTTTACCCTCTCCTTCAAGAAAATAGGTCTTCATGGAGCTTTTCAGGGTGTTGAGCTCCTCTTCTTCAAGTTTCTATGATTGATTTAAATTAAATTGAATTGAATTAAATTGATTGATTGATTGAATTAAAAGTAAAGGCCTTCAAAAGGGAGAAATCAACAGTACATTAAATGCAGCTAAACTGAAAATATCTGTTCACCTGTGGGTTGAAGAAGATGATAACCATCGCTTGTTTGGTCCTCGTAGTGCGTACAGTTAGCTGCTTCCAGTGGCCCTCATATGTCTCAGGACTGTACACTGAATATGGCGTTGTCCTGTTTCCAAAATTACAGAAAAAAAATACGTGAAATATTAAATATTAAAGGCGACAGACACCCTGTGGAGGTTGGTAATTTGCAGTCAAAGCACCTGATAAACTTCTGAAACTCGTGGACCACCCTCTTAGCCTCGGGGGACACATGGCAGGTCTCCGCTGGTCCCACCACGGCACAGGAGCCTCCTTTATACTTCCCCAAGCGGAAACCGATGGTCTTATCCTCCCCGTCAGCACCCACCGAGATGAGGAACTCACACTTGTTTCTGTACTCTGTCTGCCAAGAGCCAGAAAAACGAGCAGAAAACTTTACGAACAAATAAGACATATTGTACAAGAAACTCGGCAACACTTCTGAGAGTGATGGTCACCAACATTTCCTCATGACTTTTCCTCTTGGCATTGTTTCTATCTAAATAATCCAAACTTTTGCTCCAACACTTGCTGATTACCAAGTGAATTTAAACTGCTGCTAGGCTTTAATTCTTTTCAAGGACTAAATATTGGCTTTTTCAAACTCTCTGTGCACTGGCTTTGTTTTTACTGAACAAATGCATGATTATCTATTGATTTTTTTAAGGTAATATTTCTCTCACTTTAGCAAAGGATGAGTTGTTTTATCATTTTTTCAAACTAAAATGATAAAACTGGGAGAAAATGCACTGCATTCTTAGAATGTAGATAAATACCTGTGTTGGAGAAGGTCGAATAGCTTCAAGAGGACAACACATTTTGTTGAATTTTCCTTTCTGTGCAAAGATCCACGGCAACATGGCCTTGTTGGTGCTGCCTATCTCCCTAAAACATCCAAAACATGATGGTGAACTGGAATGAATCATCCAGAGCAAGAACACACTCAGTGGGTCAGAAGCATCCATCATCATTCAGCGTTGCTGCTGTATAAAAAGCTCCGATATGGATCAATATAAATGGGACCACCTACTTGGCCAGTCGTTGCAGAACTTCCACCACCTCCTGCTCCTTTATCTTCAGCTGCTCCTCATAAGGTACATTCCAGAGAGGAGTCACAGCATTGGCAATCTGCACAGTGAGCGGCTCCTCTTCCTCACCTTCCTTTGTTCTCTTGGACACTGTCTGCCCTCCAGGCCCCTCTCCCTCCTCTTGCTTCCTCTTCCTCATGATAGGGTCCGCTTTGGGTTTGGCCAGCCTGACGCTCAGGACCTGACCCTTCCACTGCATGCCATGTACCATCTTCATGGCCTTGTCGCGCTCCTCCTCATTCTTAAAAGTAACAAAGGCAAATGTCTGCTTGCCAAAAAGCTTGATCTTGTGCGGGTTCAGGCCGTGTTTGGCCAGGAACTTCTTCAGGTCGTTGAAGCCAATGAACTTGGGCAGGTTCCTGATCTCCACTTTGTAGATCTCTGAGGTGAAGAGGTATTCTTTGATGTAACGGTACATGTTGGGATCAGAGGTGGCCTCAATGCTTTCGGGCTTGGGGTCATCAGTTTTGGAGTCTTGAGTGATATCATCAGGTTTACCCTCCATTGAGGATGAAGCCTCTGATGTGGAAACACCACCAAGATCCGCCATCACTCTGCTGGCTGTCGTAACACAAACAAACCGCAATTATAAGACACAAATGTTTTATTCATACGAGATTTTAACGCTTCTTAAAAACACTTGCAAACATCAACATTTTGGTGTTAATCAGATTTTTCAGACGGTATTAATTTCACCAACTTCAATATAGAAGTGAAAAAACTACATATTCAAAGCTGTCCGATGTTGATAAAAGGATTTCTACAAAAAGTTACTCTGTTGATCAGAGGAAAGTGTCTATTCAGAACCTGACAGCTCATGTTTAAAGGCCGCAAAGTCGACAGCGACTTTGTCCCAACGTGGATTACCTTTAGACGGCTATTAACGTTGATTTCACTTCCACCTAAGCTGTACAGGGTATCGCCATGTTGGTCCGACCACGTGCAGCGTCAACTGTGAGATTCTTAAAGTGACAGTGTCACTTTCGGACTCGTCAACAAAACAGGCTCTTACTTTTCAACATATTGGAAGTACAAAATAGAGCCTCTGTCTGTCTATCTATTGCACATAAATTTGTGGAAATCATAAAAAGTCACAATATGAATTGTGTATTTGTGTCACTTTCTTTGTTTGTCTCTAGGTAAGAGACAAACTGCTTGTTTAGATAAGCAGAACCGGGCGTAAATTATATATATATATATACAAGGGTTGGACAATGAAACTGAAACACCTGTCATTGTAGTGTGGGAGGTTTCATGGCCAAATTGGACCAGCCTGGTAGCCAGTCTTCATTGATTGCACATTGCACCAGTAAGAGCAGAGTGTGAAGGTTCAATTAGCAGGGTAAGAGCACAGTTTTGCTCAAAGTATTGAAATGCACAAAACATTATGGGTGACATACCAGAGTTCAAAAGAGGACAAATTGTTGGTGCACGTCTTGCTGGCCCATCTGTGACCAAGACAGCAAGTCTTTGTGATGTATCAAGAGCCACGGTATCCAGGGTAATGTCAGCATACCACCAAGAAGGACGAACCACATCCAACAGGATTAACTGTGGACGCAAGAGGAAGCTGTCTGAAAGGGATGTTCGGGTGCTAACCCAGATTGTATCCAAAAAACATTAAACCACGGCAGCCTAAATCACGGCAGAATTAAATGTGCACCTCAACTCTCCTGTTTCCACCAGAACTGTCCGTCGGGAGCTCCACTGGGTCAATATACAAGGCCGGGCTGCTATAGCCAAACCTTTGGTCACTCATGCCAATGCCAAACGTCGGTTTCAATGGTGCAAGGAGCGCAAATCTTGGGCTGTGGACAATGTGAAACATGTATTGTTCTCTGATGAGTCCACCTTTACTGTTTTCCCCACATCCGGGAGAGTTACGGTGTGGAGAAGCCCCAAAGAAGCATACCACCCAGACTGTTGCATGCCCAGAGTGAAGCATGGGGGTGGATCAGTGATGGTTTGGGCTGCCATATCATGGCATTATTATCATGGCAATACTTGGGTGCGTCACTGCCAAGGACTACCGAACCATTCTTGAGGACCGTGTGCATCCAATGGTTCAAACATTGTATCCTGAAGGCGGTGCCGTGTATCAGGATGACAATGCACCAATACACACAGCAAGACTGGTGAAAGATTGGTTTGATGAACATGAAAGTGAAGTTGAACATCTCCCATGGCCTGCACAGTCACCAGATCTAACCATTATTGAGCCACTTTGGGGTGTTTTGGAGGAGCGAGTCAGGAAACGTTTTCCTCCACCAGTATCACGTAGTGACCTGGCCACTATCCTGCAAGAAGAATGGCTTAAAATCCCTCTGACCACTGTGCAGGACTTGTATATGTCATTCCCAAGACGAATTGACGCTGTATTGGCCGCAAAAGGAGGCCCTAGACCATACTAATAAATTATTGTGGTCTAAAACCAGGTGTTTCAGTTTCATTGTCTAATCCCCTGTATATATATATATATATATATACATATATATATATAATATATATATATATATATATATATAATACTATATATATATATATATATATATATATATATATATATATATATTATATATATACATATATATATATATCTATATATATATATAGATATATATATATATAAAACTTGTACTGAATCAAACTTTTACAGTCCCACTATGTCATTTGTCATACAGTACATCATCAATGCATTTGTATAAGAAATTACTAGTTTAATTCAATTTCTTTATTCCTTTGTTATGGCTGGCCTTGATCTTGTAGGAATGGATCTTGCACCCTAATTATATTTTCAGAATTAGGCCTACAAAATTGAGTTGTTCATACTTATGTCATTTTTTAATCTATCAATCTTTTCTGGCTCCACCCTTCACCTCCTTATATATGACAGCACCCTAATAAAAGTAAAATAAAAGTTATTTTATGCCTTTCACTTTTGGTGTGCCACCCTAGGGTCATTTGTGCCCTCTATCTTTCCAGTACACTGTAAAGTGAATAACCGATTCAATTTGTAGAAGATGATTTGCCATGGGGATTTTGAAATCTTTCAATTGATGTAAATTTCTAACAAGGCAAAACTGGCAGCTGATCTGCATGGCTGCAGTTTCCCAAGAAATTCACTAATTTCTAGAAATTGCTTTTCTTTCTTGTATTTTTGTTTGGGAATGAAATCTTCCCACATTTGCTGATTTCAGGGGCTGCTTTTGGGTAGTTAAAGTTTTGAAACTAAACACGTTTGTTTATTATATAAATATTTATTTCACCTCAGGTATCTTTTTTGTAAAATAAAATCGAAGGGTCAGATTTCCTGTTCCTGAGGAGGGAAGTCTGTTCGCGCGCTGTCATGCTGGGCGCGCAGGCATGCGCAGAGAATTCGGCGCGCGAAAGCTACAGCCGGAAGTGAGAGCAGCTGAACACAAACGGCGGCCAGTTTGGGTTTTGAACCTCTCACACAAATTTCATAATCTGTTAACATCTGCTTTATTATGGCAGACCAGAAGGTAAGATGACGCATTTAAGGTTGGTTAATACATAGGTTTTTATTTAAAGCCAGAATTTTTTGACGGTAGTTGTATTTTGTTGCGGAAATTTGCTAACCGTTAGAAAGGTAAAAAGAGAAGCCGACAATGATGCCATTTGACTTTAGAAAATACATTTAGATGGATTTCTCTGACATAAAACGTAGCGAGAATTTATTTAGCTTCTTGTAGACTCCTAAAAAGTGCTGCGTGACTGCTGCGATACTGATACTTGTTTTTCCTTAACATGTCGCTTTAGAGTTGAGGTTTTCGAGCTCAGAGAAGTCCTGTGAAGTGTGCAGGCAGTCAGCATGTTAGCCTCTTTACTCACTAGCATCACTAAGCAGTGGATAAAATTTATTATAATATGAGTATTATTGTTTTGTAGGTTAGTTGAACTTAATCAATGTGCATGTGTGTGTATGCACATAAACAACGGTCTCAGTAGGGTTATATACATTTGCCTAGTATATTGGTAGCTAACTTTAGCTTGCTAACGTTAGCGGTAATGGTAGAGCGCCGAGGGAAGAAACTGCGTTTATTGTTGTATTTCAGCATAATGTTATATCAGATCATCTTTTAGCTTTATGTTCATGTTTGCATTTGTAAGTTACCGCATACCGTAGATTTATTATTAAGAGTTTAAGTAGCGTTAAGGCTTAACAATTAGCTGTTAGCCTGCTGAGGTAGAGGCCTCTTTAATAAACCGGGTAAGTTTACAAGTTGACAGAAAATTCAAGTGAAACAGCTGTTTGCTGGCTGGTGTTAAATTCAAATGAGATCGCAACAATCGCCAGCTCCAAGTTTATAACACTCGAACTAAACCGACAGATGTGTCTTCTAGCTGGTTAAAAAACTTTAAACCATTAAACGAATTGCTGCTTTTAAACTTGGTATCCTTTTAATAATTATTGTTTATGTTACTTCCTATGATATTATGTCTTCCCTAATTTTAGATCACATAAAGTCAAACAGTATTCAGTAGGCTGGGCTCAGCAGCAGCCACGTACAAAAGACTTTGTCTGTTCCCTCTGTGGCCAAAGCTACACATATAATCCCCCCATTGAAACATGGCCTGTTGGTGCCTTCACAAAAATCACTTTGTTTCAGTTGATTTCTAAGATACACTAATTTCAAAATAGTTTGATTTATTGGGGTTGGTTACATGTGGCAGCCCTTTTTATTGTTGGGGAAAAAATGGATTATCTTTTTTCCTAAAGGACCAGGAAGACCATGAAACCACTGGAGACGGTGCCGAGGACACTAATCACGATCCCCACTTTGAGCCCATCGTGTCTCTTCCTGAGCAGGATGTTAAAACATTAGAAGAGGATGAAGAGGTGCTCTTTAAAATGTGAGTTGAAAATATACAGCACTTAGTTTAGTGGATATTTATATCACCAGGCATGAGCTCGGACACACTTATTCTTATGTGCGGCTGCAAGGTTCTGAAACAGTCCTGAAACGTATGGAATTTGTTTTATCATTTTTAAAGGTTTGGAACAAAGAAAAAAGATATTTTTTTTATTATCATTATCGAAGGACAACAATCCAAATAAAAAATGTGTTTTATAAGATGTGTGACCAAAGTTTTGGTTTTGAAAACTTGCAGATCTTAAGTTGTGATTTAAACTTTTATTTAATGTAGTACAAGTTGGACAATTGTTTGTTCCACCTGGCTAGAAGCAGTGAAAACCCACTGCCAGATTTCATCATGTTCTTTGTGATTAGAAACACAGCGGTTCAGTTGCATTGGTATCTTTTTAACGAAGTGCTGCTGTTTACCCAGGCGGGCCAAACTATATCGTTTTGCCTCTGAGAATGATCCTCCAGAGTGGAAGGAGAGGGGGACTGGTGACGTGAAGCTGCTGAAACACAAAGAAAAGGGCACGATCCGCCTCCTGATGAGGAGAGACCGAACCTTGAAGATTTGTGCCAATCATCATAGTGAGTCAGTTTGCAGAATATCGTCTACCTCTAGACATAGTGTCCTCACCAATATCAAAATACACCAAAGTTTATAAAAGTAATGCTGCCAACATCTTCAAAAGTGTTAACCTAATTGCTTCAATGGTTTAAAGCCCTTATATTGAAATACAAGAGATTTTTTGTTTTTGTGTGGAGCATTCAATAATGCTGTACTGCTCCTTCCCCAAATATTGCTGTGAACTGCTGGTCAGCTGGCTGAAAGAATGCCAATACTTTATACTCTTGCCTACGAGAAAGAAAATTCCTTGTTTAAAATGTTATCATACCAGGAGGTTCTCAAGCTTTCCTGTGTCTAAATCTGAGTAACACCACAAGATAAAAATCAGATATGTGCTGCTTAGCTTGGTTTCTACAAAGCTAAGAATGGGACACATTGAGTTTATAAATATGCATTCCACCTTGCCCCACCCCCACCCAAAACCTGCTTGTTGGCCTGAGGGAAAAGGTAATGTGGATGTCAAGCTACATCATCAGAGTAGCCTCTGCTACACCTGTCCCCCACTGCTCCTTGCTCCACTGGTTGCAGTGTATCTCTCCCCACCGCACCCCCATACCCCCCAACACATCACATTTGCTCAGAAATACATTTACTGAAAGTATTTTAGAAGAACCCAGCTGAATGAATGGAAATTCATTTTTATCAGTTCTTGTTCTGGGATCTTTTTAACTGGTTCCGATGGACTGAAGTAACGTTTCACATTGGTCTAAATGTACGACACTCCCAGAACTGTAGGGGTATTTTCCTCGTCAAGTGCACGCATTTTTGACCAGTCCTTGCTAACATTATCATCTTCTTTAAACTGCAGTCAGCCCTCAAATGGAGTTGAAGCCCAACGCCGGCAGTGACAGAGCGTGGGTGTGGAACACACTAGCAGATTATGCTGACGAATGCCCCAAACCAGAACTCCTGGCGATACGCTTTTTAAACGCAGAAAGTGAGTATGATTCACAGCTGTTCTCTAATTTTACATTCAAAGATGTCCGTTCCTGCTTGCTTTAGCTGATGAACTGTATTTTCCTTCAACAGATGCTCAGAAGTTCAAGGCGAAGTTCGATGAATGCAAAGAGGAGGTCAAAAAACAACTAGAGGGATCAGGTACATAATATATGAACTGTGTAGTTTATGGTTTTGTTTTTTATTTTCAGATCTAAAAAAAAGTGTGCTGGTGAGATTCTCATGTGACGATGCATATGACTCAAACTGCACAGTAAAGTGTCATGAGTATGCAGACACACTCTGTTCTCTGCTGCCTACTCCAGCCTGGGACTTTTTCTGTCTGCTACATAAACCCGCAGAATGCAACGCTGCTAGCTTTACCTAAACGCTGGTGTTGTGTTCTGCTACATTACAGCTTCTTTTTAAGTGTTTCTGTACTGATCTTTGGGTTTTTAAGAGGTGGCGCATTCTAGCTGCATGAAAAACTGTGATGGAAATCTGAATATATTGATGGACAAGAAAATTGCTTAAAATGTTCCTAGCTCACGATGCTTTCTATTGTTTTGCCACAGGCAACACTGATAGTGCAAACAAGGTGGCGGAGAAGCTGGAGGAGCTCTCAGTAAAAGATAAGGCATCTGAGGGAAAGAAGGAAGAGGTCAAAAAGGAGACCGAGAAGAATGAAGATGAGAAGAAGGAGGTGAAAGCTGTGGAGAAGAATTAAGAACCAAGAACTTGCTTTGCTGATCTTCAGTTTTTTTTTTCCAGTTTTTCCTCTTTTTCTACAATAGACTATATGAACTGAATTTGGACTCTTGCATATTAGTTTTTTTTATCTGTTTTGCCTCAAGATCACAAGTCCTTCAAGCCACTGGAGAAAATATCAGATGCTAAGTTTATAACAAATCTTTTTTTCTCTGACCCTGTTCCCGCGTTGCTCAGTGGAAGCCCACACTTTCGACCCTTACTTTTGAGAGTTCAACATTACTATTGACAAACTGTGAAAAGAGGCTTGTGGTAGCAATGATTCCCACATTGGGGTATTTGTTTTGTTATTTTGAAGCAGAGTTCATTTGTAGGGTGAGAGGATAATGTAGCCTGCTCTTTAGCAGCACCAGGTCAGGAACCAGGCATTATGGAGGTGCATTGTAAAGGTGAAACCCACTGGTGACACTCTATGGGCCTGTGCATCCTGTCCACACTTCCACTATTAGATCACAAGGTGAAAACTTCTCTTTGAGGTAATTATCTCTTGGGTTCCTCTTTGCTCAGTTCAGTTGGCTGACTACAGGAGGATTTCCCTCTGAACGGTTGGGGAGTGTCAGATGAGTGTTACAAGATCAAAGTGTCCACTTATGGGTTAAAGACTGATAACGTGCACTTAGTTAAGAATCTCATGTTTGCTTCTTTTAGTCTTTAAACTTATTAAGTCCAAAGTAAAAACAGTTCATCCATTTGTGCAGCTTTTTTCCCCACTCATGTTCCTGATCAGGAGACTTAGTTTGTGTTTTAGCTCATAACATTCCCAGACGTCACAGCATGTAAAGTGTGTGTAACGGAGTGTGCCCCATCTGATCTGTGTGCTCACCGCCCACTCCTTTTCTTTCCACCCAACAAGTTTTCAACCTTGACTCTTCAGTGCATCCAAGTGCCAGTGCATCTGTAAATACATGTATATGGATGAAATGTTGCTCTTCGTTTGCACTCAGATGATCTGAAATGTTTCCTCCAACTTCGAATAAAAGCTGGTAAAGATCACAGATTTGTATCCATGTATAAACTGCATCTCAGTCAAATAAAATGTCTTTGGAAAAGTACATTTCAGTAATGCAGCTCAAAAAGTGAAACTATATAGATTGATTACTAATAGTGATATTTACGATGTTAATTTTGATGAATATGAGTATAGCTAATGAAAACAAATGTTTTTTTAAAAGGAAACTTAAATATGATGCCAAAAAAGATTTTTAATACAGAAATTAGTGCCTACTAAAAACTGTCCATGTACTTTGCAGTATGTGCACTCAGTACTTGGTTGGGGCTCCTTTTGCATGAATTACTGCATCAATGCAGCGCGGCATGGAGGCGATCAGCCTGTGGTTCCGCTGAGGTGTTCCGGAAGCCCGGACTGCTTTAATAGCAGCCTCAGCTCTGCATCATTGGGTCTGGTGTGTCTCCTCTTTTGAAAATACCCCATCGTTTCCGTTTGGACAGGCCAGTTTGCTAGACAGTCAAGCACACCTGTACAGTGGTTATGACATTGTTGGCAGGTGCCAAGTCCTGCTCGAAATTAAAACCATCGCCATGAAGCTGATTAAGGGATGGCTAATCAATGCAAAAAGTTGTAGCCCATGAAACGTATAAGGTTGTGTTTGGCCCAAATTCCTAAATGGGCTTGGCTTTACAATCCTCTCAGGTCAACTGCACTAGACGTTTTTCTTCCACTTAGCTTTCCATTACAGTGACTGTCTGCGGAACAACTGTTAGGTTGGCAGTCTTTCTCCGCGATTATGTAGTCCATAATATTTTAGTATTTTTACACATCACTTTTTATTGGCCTTATGTTCCACTCCAGTTTTCTGAGAAACTGTAATAAATCACATTTTCACTTTTTGAATTGATTTGCTGTAATGATGCTGACATGTACATTTTTTTTTTTTCCAAGACTGGTTAAGGATTCCGACTGCTGGGTGGGTAATAGTTGTGACAATGTGCAGGTGGTAAAAAATGAATCCGATTCACTCAGAGCTGAAAGTTTTATTCTTTCAGGTCATTGGGAATATTTCCTCTTCACAAAAATAGGAACACATATACAGCTATAGTTTATTCTCTATTATACATATATGTTCTGGAAACAAATTCAGCATGTGGCTGATGGTTATTGTCTGCCAGGAATGGGCCCTGACCTGCAGTGATATCCAGCCTAGGAAAGGAACCCTGGAGTAATGGCAGTCATCTTAAGGTGGAATGACAGTTGTTTGCATTTGGACACAAGGTCGAACAGGGGTTACGTAAACAAAACAGATGTCATTTGTTCACCTAACCATGAAATTTGCCGAAATAGCCCTGTTAACCACAGCCTCACAACAAAGGTTTTGTTAAGGCAGCTGGGTGAGACCTTAAAGAGAAGCCATGTTGGTCAAACTGTTGGAACTTGGTGTTGGAAAAGGTCCGACCTTGGTAAATGACTACCACAGTCCCTGGCTTTTCTGCGTTTAATTTGGAGAAATGAAAACTTACCAGATAAAAGGAAAAGGGGTTTTATAACTTGCACGTTTGAGTCACCTTGTCAGCAGCTGTTCTCTTTTGCGGTACGTTTTTAAACGGTTCGCCGAGTCCAAAATGCTCTCCAGAGTCACTTTCTGCTCCGTCCTACTCAAGGATTGCATTTCTCCTAGCGTACAGCAGTGTTTCACACACAGTAAGCCGAGTAAGAAACAGTTTCTCTACTAAAAAGGCAACAGTGGCTTTTCTTATCATTCAATTCTAATATGTAGCTTTTATCGATTCCTTTTTTAATTCAAAGTTATATATTTTACACTTCAAACAGCAAAAAAATATGTCACTACGCTGTGCCAGACAGCCTCTGCAAATAGTCCAATTTCTTTCCACTCAGATGTCACCTGTTTGCTGTATTTGAGACGTTTAGCCACATTTGGCATTGATTACTCAAGGCAGCTTTAATGAAATGCAGATTCCTTGACCTAAAATGTTCGTCCATTAGAACCAGTCCTGTGAATTTAAGATTATTTTCCACAACACAAATCTATCAGTTACGAGTTATCATACACTTATTCTTGCACATCAACGTAAAACAAGCAATATTTAGATTTACCCATTATCCATGATCTGAATTATTTAGTGAATTCATGGTGATTTTATATTTACAGACCTGGACGCATTTATTGGCACCTCTGGTAAAGATGTGTAAAAAGGCCTTAAAATAGGGTGATCTTTTGTTGTAGCACAATTTGACTGAAAAATCATTCATTTGAGTACAATTTTTTTTACAAAACCATGTTAGAATATTGTATTTAACAAAATCACAGGTGGCACAATTATTGGTATGCCTGCTATCAATACTTTGTACACCCCCCTTTTGTCAAAAGAACAACACTTAGTCTTAGAACAATTTGAAAGATTGGGGAATACAAAGAGAGGGCATATTACTGGTGAAGTCCACATTTTATTTAAAATGTCCTAAATACCAGGACATGCTCCAATAAGCATCTCAGTGCCTTTGGAAAAGAAACAGGCCCACAGCATCACTGATCCTCCACCATACGTAACAGTGGGTGTTTTTCCACGTTCCTTCTTTGTATCACAGCAAACCTGCCTGAGTGTTGCAGTAAAACTCAATTTTAGTCTGATCTGAAGACAGATTAAGCTTTCTTTTTATTGTCCCAGAAAGGCTTTACAAATTCCATGTTTTTTGTGATGGTAGGCATTATTCCCAAACAACCTGTTTACATTGTGTCTAATGGTTGCTATAAAGGCTTGATAAGATGCCAGTCTTTGGAAATTTTCCTGCTCAATGTGTGGGGCGGCAAGGTAAACATAGGTCCGCATCAAGCCTAGTGACCAGGCTTGTGAACAGGAATGGACCTGTGTGTCACATATTTTTACCTCAGTCATGGATTACTAATAAGTTCATAGAAACTCTGATCATCTTAAAGTATGGATAAGTGATGGTTAGGGCTAGCACTGATTGTGATATTTCTTTCTGTAATAATATTAGTCTTTATTTGTCTTTGCACTACTACATTCCTACAAAATTTGTCCTCTGCATTTAACCCATCCGAGCAGTGCACTGCCACTGTTCAACCCGACTTGCATTCTTGGGCTACTTTTCTTAAGAAAATCAGGTTGAGATTATGTTACTGCAATTTAGGATTAATTCATTTTAAGACCTTTTTCAAGCATATCTACCATAAGGGCCTCAATTATTGAGGCTGGTGCTGTTTGAGCGAAAAAGCAACTTTAAAATCCAATCCAGTTCCAAGTGTAGGTATAAAATATGAATCTAAAATGAGTTTCAAATAAATGGGCATGTTAAAAAAAATAGCCTTAAATTTTGAAATAAGATGACCAGTTATTTTTTTCCCCTACACAAGAAAAAAGTTTTAATGTTCTCATGATTAAAGCACAAATTACATACAGGTTTCCTTTATTTGATGAAACTTGATCACGAGATTTTTTCTGGGGCTGTGCAAGTCTGGACTCATCTGGAAACCGGGAGAAATCTTGTGATGAGGTATTCTGGTCTTTCACAACGCAAACATAACAGACCGGCTCTTGCGTTGTAGGTCAGATCGAAACCACATCTTACTCTCTGAAAACAAGGGCGAATAGTTCCACACTGCCGTTTTGTAAAAGGAAAAAACAACAACACATTCATTATAAATGAATTCATGTCAACTAGCATGTCTGCTGGTTGCATTAATTCCTGAGAAAAATATTTTCAACAAACACAAAGTAAGCTTTTCTCGTTTTTTTAATCAAAAGCAATTGAATTTGGAATGCAACCATCAGACTAGATGAGGATTCTTTTGCCTTCTCTGCCCACTCCTGTTGTGTTTTCTACACTTCCTCATCACCTCTCAAAGCCACAGAAACCTTCATCACAACAGCCTGAAGATGATGTTACAGTACAGGAGGAAAAAAAGTGAAGCACCATGAATTCTGGACACGGCGGACTCGGTCAGGAGACTTCTTGCAGAAGTCCTTCAGCAGCTTCAGTCATGAAGCTGCAGAAGGATGCTCTGTTGTACCAACCAAGATGATGAGTCAGAAGTATTCCCCCCCCCCCATACGGCCATTGTTTTGACAGCCCCCCACAATCAGATGCTCTGATTGGAAAGTTAACTCAAAACAGAACCCCTGATTGGACAAAAGAGAATTTCTCTGCAGTACACTGCTGTTGTTAAAAGCTGAGGGGCTTTCCTCGCTCACACGGATATTTCGTACGTGGTGCCTCCGACGCCTGTCACCTTTTTAACGTTGCCATGGCGACTGGGGCTCAGGTGGCAGTCCATCTGCCCATTAACTTTCATGGCCTCTCTAGGTGGAAAGACAAAAGAAAAACAAAGAAAACGATTCAACACCAAAAGCAAAAGCGCTTCAAAGCAGAGCGAAGAATGCTGATTGTAGAAACATGCAGATTACCTGTTTGGACCTCAAAGAATGACATTTATTTCATTCAGTGTGTATTTGTTAGTGGAGAGAAAAAAAGATGGAAGACAAGTAGGTGAAAGGCATGCACGTGAAAAACAAATGGGGACTCTGATCATTTTATTAAACAGACATTTGTGAAACAAAAAGGTGTTTTCTTTTCTAGAAGGCAATCATACACAAGAAGGAAACATGTGCAAAGTCACACCGACAGAACAAATGAATAAATGGAGAGAACAGAACACCATCAACCAGACAAAGATGCTACATGTTGCCTCAGTTAGGAGTAACACATTAGAGTCGATGAACTGCTGGCTGCGATCACCAGAACGAGCAGAGCTTCCAGTGAGATTGCTTATAAAGTCCAACAGTTCCCATTGAATGGCTACAATGCATGCAGTCCCCAGGGAGGGGGAGAATGTCAGGATTCATACCTCTGGCCCCCTAACCGAGGCGAGTCTGTCCTGTCGTGAGCACTGATGTAGGAGAGTTTTTGGTGGGAGTAGGAGGGGGATCGGGGCATGGCTGGGGAGTGGGGCTTGTGGACAGGGGAACGATAGGAGCCTTCGTGGCTGGGGGCCCTGCCCTGGCTGCTGTTGGTGCTGCTGTGATCTGTGTGTAAGGAGGTGGATGAAGTCCTCGGGGCTCGGCCAAGAGTGGAACCAGTGTGGCGCAACACGGGGGTTCTTTGGCCGTAGTTCACCAGCCCGACCCCCATCAGATTGTCCCTCGAGCCTCCATATGCTGGGGGTGTCGGGCCTCTAGAGCCAGGCCCACGATGTCCATCTGAGAAGCCAGCATTGGCGGGTAGACCATAACCCGCATCGGACACGCCAGAGTCCTGGGCATAGATATGGGTCTGGGAGCGTCCATGCAGCATTTGCCGCTTCTCCCTCTCCTCCATCTCCTTTCTCTCCTGGATGGAGGCCATGATGGTCTGGCTGAGGTTATCGTAGCGCACCGGAGATGGCTCTCTGTCCCTTAGATGAGGAGACTGTCTGCCCATCCCCCTGGGCGGCATCACTGGACTGTACGTTTGAGCAACCTGTTGTCTATGGATCTCAGATTCCCGGATGTGGCACATTTTGGTGGGCAGGTAGGGTGAATGGAATCCCACGGATGGCATACCACGGTGTGCAATACACTCATTGACACTGGCTGGAGAAATGCTGGGGTTAAGCAGGCTGTCGTAAGACAGACTGCCATTACGGTTGGAGAGAGTGTTTGGAGAGAAAACCCCCTTGTATGGTGTAGAAGTGACTGACTGGGGTGGCACTGCCTGCAGCTGGCCCTTCTCCAACCGCCGGTGACCTTGCTTTAGGCTGAGCGCGCGAATGCTGACGGGATCAGAGTCTAGCTGGTGAGGTGAGGACTGGAAAGTTCGGTGGAGCGGAGCGTTGGCGTACTCAGGCAGGTCAAGGTTTGGCTCAGATCGGTAGTCATGACCTCGTACACCTTCTTCCAAGATAGCTGAATTCTTTCGGTCATCTGGCATAATGATCTAAGGAGCAAAGAGGGAAAAACAACATTTGTAAACCTTAAAATTATAGTTATAGCCAAAAAAACGAACTCTACCTACCTTCTCTCCAGCAGTGTGGTAGTGTACTTTTGGCATGGTGCCAAAGGACGGCCTGAATCTGTACATGGCTGGAGTGGAAGGGTGGGTTTTTCCAGAAACAGAACTTTCTGAATAAAAAACATAAAACAAAAACATTTTTTTTCTTTTTATAAATGACCTCCGCTGTGCTCTAAGAATGCATAAAAAGAAGTGAAAAAAGGTAATAGAAAACAAGAGTGTTGGCATAGATGACAATTTTTTTTAAATGGTTGATAGTAAGGTTGATGTACCTCTGGGTTCTACACTGGGTACTCTGCTTTTTATTTTGTAAAATGTTTCCTGAACGTTGTCCGCTTCATGGTACCGGTCAAATGTATCCAGATGACAGAATTGTGTATTCACAAGCAAAATACAAGCAATGAGGTACAGATAAACGGTCAACTACTATGGTTAAGATCTCTGACTGGTTCTGTAGCTCATGCTTGCATCTTCATATTAAAAACTGTTTATGATCTTTTTAAGGTTTTTTTAATTGACCTTCAGAGGTTATAGTGGCAGGGAAGATTGTCAGTAGTACAGGATTGTTAGTATACCATTGTAACACTGAACGGAATACTTTTAAAACAAATGTTAAATAAGTCACACATATAATTAAGTGTAATTCTATATATTTTAGGCACATAAGAAACAATTTAAACAGAGAGGCTTCTATAAGTTCAATCAGAGCCATGCTTTAGTCAGACATGAATTATTGTCCAACCCGTTAGCCACCAACAGGAAGGTGTGCGCTGCAATCAATAGAAAGATTTGAAACGAATTAATTTAAAAATGGATAAAACGTCATACTCATACAATCAATGCAGAGTTTTAACTCAATAAAGTAAAAACAAGATTGCATTTTCAGTTATTTTATTACGGTTTAAAACTTTGCTTGGCTTTCCCTCTTCCTCCCACTCAATGTATTCATTAAGCAAAATCAAAACTTGTCCATGAGAGCTGTAACCAGCAGAGACTACACAGGAATTGCTTTTGGTCACCTACTCTTATACAGCAGACCTTTGCATACCAACCATACACAGTTTTGTATTCAATATTTTGTTACTCATTATTTTATAATTTATGTTATTTATGTTTTTCTTATCTTGGTGCCTGCCACAACCTGTCACAGACTGTAGAGGAAATAAAGCTCTTTAAATGAATCTGACACACTAATATGTAGTAAAGCGCTTATATTAGTTAATCTGCATTGCTCCTTTAAAAACAATGACAACAATCAATACATCTCCACGCCACAAATTGAGACCTTTTTTCAATGCCTACAGAAAGTAGGTGATCCCTTTGAAACAACAGCAGCACTTAAAAGCATCACCAGGTGGCAGTGGTGCTCTTTGGATAATCAGTAGGCGCTCTCTGCTGACGGTGTCATGCTGCATTGGATCCTTAGGAGATGACCTGCTGTTTACACTGCTTTATTCATCATTGACACTTCATGCTGTTGAATTGAGCTCTACCTACTCAGTTGGTACCTTTTACACAGATTTCTAAAGTATTTTTTTTGATCAAAGGAATAATTCTTGGACTATCCATGAAAAACAGGCAGCAATTTGTGTTGCAAAATTTCACTTAATTTTTTTTTGCATAAATCTGATGCTGAGTCACTGTCGAGAGCTGCTCTCTTCACCACAGATCAAGCCTGGCTCGACTGCCATGGACATTGGATTGAACAGTTATCATACTGCTCATCTACAGCCAACTCGAAAACTAGGACACTTGTGATCTTTGGATGGAGTTTGGGAAAGTTGTCTTTTGGTGCAACCTGACAGAAAAGAGGACCAAAAACTGATCATGAATACCATGAATGGAAGGGAAGGAGTGGCTGGGGTTCTTACCTTCACTTGAGGTCAGCTGGCCTTTCAGCTGGTTGTACCTGTCGGCTTTGGGGGGCAGCGGCGGCTGGGTTTCTTTGCTGTCCAGGCCGTCGATGCTGTTTTTGGACTGTGAGGAGAGGGAGTGTTAAAGGCAACCAGAACAGGTGGGGGATTGGCACATTTAACAGAGGACCATCTGTTGTTGCTAAGGATGCACTAATGCAACTCCCACGGAGGGCTGCATGAAGCAAGAGCTAAACTTGTTCATGTTAAATGCATTCTTTTCTAAGGGGAGGCTCATGAAGGAAGTAAAATATACATGTTATACAATTTTTCTGCATCTTACATAAGCATTTTGCTAATTAAGTTTAGGGCTGTGTAACACTGTTAGGTGTGGGAATCAGCCATGTTTTGCTGCTAGCAGCTAATGAAGGATTAAGCTGTTTGCCAACCAGAGATAAGGAAGCTGTGGAAATCTAGTGCATAGTTCTAAACTTGCAATATTCAAACCAAAGTTATGTATCAGTTTGTTAGTTAGCAATTTAGTACTATTAAACAGGTGTGCCTAGCAAAAGTATTCATACCTCTTGAACCCTTTCGCTTTTTATACTTTGATGTATTTCATTAGGATTTATCATGATAGTCCAAGTGTTTGGGGATATTTGAGAATGTTTTGCTCATTATTCCTTGCCCAACACTTCAAGCTCAGTCAGATTGGATGAAGAGGATCAGCCTGCTATGGTGGAGATG
The DNA here is from genome assembly GCA_036173005.1 of Crenichthys baileyi. Taxonomy (NCBI): domain Eukaryota; kingdom Metazoa; phylum Chordata; class Actinopteri; order Cyprinodontiformes; family Goodeidae; genus Crenichthys; species Crenichthys baileyi. The sequence continues at coordinate 69,662 of JAHHUM010001797.1, forward strand.
GTGTTTCCAGGGTGATTTTCAGTGTTATTTTCTGCCACAAATATCATTTTGCACGTAAGCGAAAAGGTTCATCTTTGGCCTTATTTGCCATTTTTTCACTTGTTTGTCCAGTAAACATCTTGTGGCAAACTGCACACAAGACATCTCGTGGCTTTCTTCTTTCAAAAGTTTTGTTTTGTTTTTCCGCTTTTCCATAAAGGCAAAAGTTGTGGAATTTATAAGTATCATGTCAACCTACTATCCCACCTGAGCTGTGGATCTCTGCAGCTCCTCTAGAGTTAACATAGGCCTCTTCTCTGATTAATGCTCTTCTAGCCCACCCTGTCAGGTTAGGTGGATAGCCATGTTTGGATTGTGCAATGCTTTTTTGAGATGTTCAAATGTATAGATATAGTTTAGAACTTAAAATATTTAGAGTTTTGCCGTTCTAACATGACAAAATGTAGAAAAGTTCAAGGGGTATTGTTACTTCTGCAAGGCACGCTAGGTTAAATAACCAAATTCCAAAAAGTTGCAGAACATAAGCTTCTCTATAAATGAATTCAGTGGAAAATTATTAATTGTAAAGGACTTTTTTATTGTGGAATGATACCACTTAATTGCGGTGACATTTAAATGGATTCTTGGAACATGTTTTTATTTGAAGAGCTCCTTTAATTGGTATCATTATGTGTCTGTAAAATGAAGTTAAGTAAATCTGTCTCCATGTGGCCAACAAAAACAGATGACTAAAGATATAAAACCAGAAATGTAAACATTTGCTTTCGTCTTCTTAGTTTAGCCATGCGCTGAAACCAGACAAACAGTTCAACCTTTCCGGATCATCACTTATCAGATCCCTTGTGTCCTACCTGAGTCACTTGTTTTTGAAGTCAAGAGTCTAATAACATCCTACAGCAATCATATAGAAAATAACTAACTATGGTGTCTAAAATTGGGAAGTACAACATGAATTGAGGATATGGAGTGCTGTGATTGATGTAATGGTAGTTGTAAATGGTAAATCTAAGACAGGAGGAGTGGTCAGCGGTAATTGCAAGCTGCTCACCTTGGAGTTGATTATCGTGCTGTGCATGCCATTGTCGCTGACCTTGATGGTGATCTGCTGATCGGAGAGATCCGGTCGAATGAACGGGGGCTGGATTTTAATGCGGGGCCTCTTCCTGGGGTCCAACAGGTACCTGCAGAAAGTCGCAGCACATGAACAACCAGAATCTTCATCTCAGACTCCTTTTTCCATCTACTGAACTTCAGACAATTAAAATTATCGTCTAAAGTAAAAGCAAAATAAGGCCCAATGTTCTGGTACAAGTACCAGCTGTGGTACTTAGGCTGCTTTTTGTGGAAATGTTGGTATCAAATATTTGCAAGGTAAAGACAGCGTCTTAAAGTCTCAAAAGAGAAGTTCAGTGGAGAATGTTTTTGAGAACTGCCAGTCTGAACTGAAGCGGACCACGGTGAACCAGGAACAAGTGATCAAGTACTGGTGGCTACTTAGGTTGGGTTCTATTTACCCCTCAACAGAACTTGAGAGCGAATGAGATCAAACCCAACTTAACCATATTTCAGTTCCAATTTCAAAAACCCGTTACATTAGCTAAAACATACTACTCATTGACTAGGCTAACTACTATTACTATTGTGAACTATGCAAAGTATTTCTCTGCATTTTGTACTTTTAAACAATGATGCCACATATTTAGTAAAGGAGGTTGTATAGTACCTTGTACGAAAGAATTGATAAAATACAGCTGTCAGGAATGCAAATAAACAATTTTTTTACTGCTGCTATCCCTAAGTATTATATGGAAGACTGCCATATTGGATTTTGAGGTCAAGGTTGTCAAAGGATTTCTGACTTTTGGAGACCATTCTGATAATTTTTCCAACTTAGAAATGTCAGCTTCTGAATAAAAATTAAACCTACAATGAAAATGTATTTTTCAACCAATCAAGCAAGTAACAACGGATACTTTTTTCTTGTTTCTTTTTATAACATCATACAACAAACTGAAAAAGTATACAGTTAAGCCCAACAATGATTCATACCTCTGGCAAATTTAGGATTAAGGCGTTCTTTTAATTTGACCAACATGTTTCTTTGGAAATGATATGAACGTTTTGGAGAGGCCCAGCTAGAGCCCAACTTAAATTTGATAGAGAATCTATGGAGGAAGCTGAAGATTAGAGTGACGGTTAGGAGGTCTTCTAACCTCAAAGACTTGGGCCTTATCACCTAAGATTAATCGGCAAAATACCAGTGGAAACACACAGAAAGCTGGTCAGCAACTATACGAAAAAATGGTTTTCATGCTGTTATACCAGCAAAAATTTCTCCTTTGAATAATGAGAAGGGTAAAATTGTTAATAATAGCATGTAGATAAAAACAGATTTTTGTTTTTAAAGATAATATTTCTTTGAGATTATTTTATTGTCTTTTCAGAGAAGTCTGTCTGATTTCCTGTCAGAAACCAACTTCGTGGTTGGATGAAAATAATTTTAAATCTAAATCTACCAGGTGTAGGAATCGGTTTGGGCTTAACTATAAGTCGTGTTACACTGCTTTTTGAACATATCTGGTGGTACTGTTGTAAGACGTTTGAAAACCAAGAGTTTAAGCCAAATCCTAACAAATGATTTCCAAATTGGGAATATTTTCTGATATTTTTGGTCTTGAATTAATATGGATAGAGCAAAAAAAATTTTTTTTTATTTTCAAGCAATCTGCTGCTCCTGTTAAGATAGATTACTAAATCATCATCACTGACTGGCTGCCAGATTTAAAAAGCTTTTCAGCACCAGCACTTCGTTTAACAGTCAGATTAAACATGATCTAAGCCAGTGGTTCATTAAATCTTCCAGCAACAGTTTAACAGCAGATACAGATAACAGAGCATATGTTGAATGTTTACTGTTTCTAGGATGGGTTTTATATCACTTTGATTTCAAACTCTGCATTTTAAGGATTTTCAGTTGGACTAAAAACATTGTTGGCTGCCTTTGCCCCCCTCTAACGGTTTCTGTGCAGAGTAAGTGAAATCTCTCAGCCATCTGGCTCCCTCCAGGGTTTTGCTGGCTGCTTTCAAACAGAACTACATATACAGAATACCACTGCAACCGACTCAGTCCATGGGCTCGTAGTACGGCCTGTCTAATCACTGCAGTGATTGGGTGGGGCTGAGTCTGTGCAACAGCATAGATGTCACGAGCTTTTATTGAGCCACAAAACCACAGAACATCTGCATTTGTACGCAGAAAAATGCTGCACGTAAGTGTCAGTATTGAAGAAAAAAAGTTTCTCAAATGCATGCAAGCATACGAGTGCGTGGACACAGCAGAGTATAACGTGTTACCTGGGTGCCAGGGGACTGCATAAGACATACTCCACGTTGCCACAGCAACCCTTGGTGAATGGGTTTACTCCCCCGCGAAACTTGCCCGTCACCTGAGGAGCACAATGCGTCACTTAGCGCAGCCACAAGGTCACTCCACACACAAAATGTGCACACAAATACTTATAGACAATGTGGCTGCACAATTCAATACACAAGAGAATAATCAGAAAGATCAGAGAGGAAAGGAATGCACTATTTTTGCTACATGTGTACAGTTTTTTTCTAGGTGTCTGTTTGCTATCTTTAAGCATGCGTGTAGATTTTAATACAGAGTCATTTATCTGCTTCCTCACCTGTTCATTAGTCGTTCGACCCCGAGCTACAAGCACCATATGGAAACCTGTGAGGCCCATAACTGGAATAAAGAACAGCCCTGCTATACACATCACCACCATGCTAGAAGCACAAGTCAAGGTAGAACACAGAATACTGCTCAGTGGCCATTATCCATTACAGAGCTTCATATTTTATCAGGGTATAAACTAAAGCTTAGCATTGCAGCAGTAAAAGGATACGTGACAGTGGTGTGAAGTCCTCCCAGCTTTTCTCTGTGGTGAAGGACAAAAATGAGGCCAAAGGAGAAAACTCCCACCATGTGAATGCTCAACGACAGCAAGAAGAGGAAGAAGTAACGATAGTTCCTCCGACCAATACAGTTGTTCACCCAGGGACAGTGATGGTCAAAGTCCTGAGGAGTGGAGGAAGTATGACATATACAAATTCATGAATTTAGACTCAGGTGGCAGTTTTTGTGTGAACTTCAAGCATCTTTAATGTGTTTTTTATCTTGCTGTTGAAATGATTAGCCTCCTCAGGCAAAGGTCCAGAAGACACCTACAAGCCTGACATTGATTATCAAACATCCCTAAATTCAGGGAAATATGTCTTCCCACAGTAAGAAACACAGTGAAGAAATGTTTAGATATTTAAAAGACATTTATGCAGGAATTTATCCCAAAAGGTTTTATTTGAAGAAATATATTTTTATTATGCGATCTAAGAATGTCCTTAATTGCAAATTCCTGTATCTAAAGAGAGATCTTAACCCCTCACTGCCAAAATGTATTTACACTATACAACAAAATAAACTATGTATTTTTGCTGTCAAGGAGATTTCTAAAACAAGTAGATTTCAATACAGCACAAAACAAAAGGTATTCCATATGCAAATTTGCTAAATTCAGTGTAGTTCGGCATAACTCTGACCTCTAGAAAGCGATATTAAATATAATACTTGGTCTGTGTAGAATACTGTATAAAACTGCAGCTATTAGTGCGATGCTACATACACCACCTCGGCTGTGGCGGCTTGAGGCCAATTTGCGACAATAGTCTTTAAAAGGTTAAAAGCAAAAGTGTACTTTAAACCTGTCGACATAGATCCAACCTTTTGATATTATTTCCAGACAAATGGCTCAGAAATATTTTGAATTAATAGTACACAGTAACACTTTCATGTAAAAAAAAAAAAAGCTTATTGTGATAATCTCATGAGGCTTGGTGGTGAATCTGTTCTGATTTCTCTCTAAGCCTCAGAGACATTTCTGATTTGTCTGTTTATGATTTAAATTTGGTTTTGGCATTAAACTAAAAAGAGGTTGCTTAAAATGTGAGTCCACTTATTTGCATGCTAAAATAGAAAGTGAAGTAGGTTAACCTGATGATAGTCTGCACAATGGTAAATTTACCATGACATAGTGAAAAAGAAATGAAGGCAAATAGGCCTCCTTAGTCAAACTCTAAGTTGTTTTCTTAAAGAAATGTGTGAGATCTAATAAACTTATAGAAATGTTTATGATATTAATTAAAAGATAGGGAAATAATAGCTTTTGAAGCCAGGCTAGTTTTTAACCAATCATTTTCATGCATTATAAAAAAAGTACAATACTGATGACACGCTTCAGTGTGGAGGTTGTTACTGTGGGCAAAAGCCTGTTAGCCATTTTCACTATTAGTGAGCTGTTTAACCACAAAAGATAAGATGAAACCAGATATTTACAAAAACTAGAAAAAAGAACACAGACATGTACAGCACGTTGGAAAAACCTAGGTAATGATCCTATGGCTCTGTAAGCTTATGATGGGTTAATTCACAACATTTGAGTTAATTGGAAGCAAAGCTGTGGATGTATTTTAGGGCAACACCTCAAACACACTGCTTCCTTGAAAAATCAAAAGAAATCAGGTGAGATATCAGGAAGAGATCTGTGGACCTCTGAAGTCTAGTTCATCTTTGGGTACAATTTTCAGATGCTTGAAGGAGCCATGTTCATCTATTCGAACAGTTAAATGCAAGTATCAACAGAACATCCAACAATCTTACTGTTTATGAAGGAGAGAAGTTCTGCGTCCAAGAGATGAACATATTTCTTGAGAAATGTGTGTATCAACCCAAGGCCAAATCCAAAACTCACCTTACTGTTCGGAGTTGGACCTCTTCATCCCCTGGTAAGGCCTATGCAAGGGTGTTGGAGAGGACAGTCCGGCCAATAGTCAAACCTTGGCTTTAGGAGGAACATTGTGGTTTTCGTCCCACCCATGGAACACTGGACCAGCACTATACCTTCTATAGGGTAATCAAGGGTTCATGGGAGTTTGCCCAACCAGCCCACATGTGTTTTGTGGACCTGGAGAAGGCATTTGACCCGGTCCCTCATGGTGCCCTGTGGGGGGCGCTCCAAGAGTACGGAGTCAGGGATCTTCTGGTCTCTGTACAAGTGGAGCAGGAGTTTGGTTCACATTGCTGGCACTAAGTCAGACCTGTTCCTGAAGCATGTTGGACTCCAGCAGGGATGCCCTTTGTCACCGGTCCTGTTCAGAACTTTCATGGACAGGATTTTTTAGGCGCAGACATTCTCAACCAGAAAAGGGTGGCTTGCCCTCTTCAGGTTGGAGTTTCTGCCTCAAGTGGAGGAGTTCAAGTATCTCGGGGTCTTGTTCACAAGTGAGGCGAGAAAAGAGCAGGAGATCGACAGATGGATCGGTTTGGTTGGCGCAGAAATGAGGACGCTGTACCGGTCCGATGTGGTGAAGAGAGAGCTGAGCCGAAAAGTGAAGCTCTTGATTTACTGGTCGGTCTACGTTCCTACCCTCACCTATGGGCATGAACTTTGGGTCATGACCAAAAGAACAAGATCCCAGAGACAAGAGGCTGAAATGAGCTTCCTCCGTAGTGTGGCCGGGCGCTCCCTTAGAGATAGGATGAGGAGCTCGGACAACCGGGAGGAGCTCGGAGCAGAGCAGCTGCTCCTCCACATCGATAGGAGCCAGTTGAGGTAGATCAGGCATCTATACCGGATGCCTTCTGGATGCCTCCCTCGGCAGGTGTTGCAGGCACTACCCACCGGGAGGAGGTCCAGCTGCAGCCCAGGACACGCTGGAGGGACTATGTCTCTCAGCCGGCCTGGGAACACATTGGTGTCTGGGGAGAGGGAAGTCTGGGCGTCTCCTGGGCGTCTCCGTCTACCAAGTCTGCTGCCCTCGCGACCCAGTCCCAGATAAAGCAAAAGACGATGAGTACGACTTTCGTCACATTAGAAGGAAACAGAGGGAAGCTTTCATCTCTGACAACACCACCACAACTGTGAGGTATGGTGGTGGAAGGATCAGGAGAGGCTGTTTTGCTGCATGAGGGACTGGTGGACTTCACAAAATAGATGACATCATGAAGAAAGAACATTATGTAATAATAATGACGCAACATCTCAAGATATCAGCCAAGAAGTTAAAGCCCTGATGCAAATGGGTTTTTCAAACGAACGATGGCCCTAAGCATACAGCCATGTCAGTTGCAAAGTGGCTAAAGGACTATAAAGTCAGTGTTTTGGAGTTGCAATCACAAAGCCCTTATGTCAGGCCCAAAAAAAATATGTGTGTCGAGCTGAAGAGGTGTAGGTGAGCAAGGTGGCCTACAAACCTGACTCAGGTATATCAGTTCTGTAAGGAGGAAAGGTCCAAAATTATAGCAAACTATGGAAAGAAACTTGTAGAGGGATACCCAAAACATTTGACCCAAGTCATACAGTTTAAAAGGAAATTCTACCAAATACTAATGAAATTTAGGTCAACTTCAGAATTTAAAGAGAGTAAAAAAAGATCTCTTAAAACATTCTGGCCTTAAATTTAACTGCCTTAAAACTGCCTTAAAACAGGAAACGTTCAATCTAATTTAATGTCAGACAGTCTTTTTATACAGTCTATGTTTACATATGGTGGTGAAATTCTTTGGCAAACATTTAAATATTAAACGTTATGTGCTATTAAGGTGTAATATGTACATCTGCTTCCTCAATAGAAGTCTTAATTTAATACTTAGAAATACTTTCCATCTGAAACCCAAAGAAAATGGGATGCTGGCGCAACATTTTAATTTGTCTGTGCTTTCATTTGCTCTCTTGATTTAGTCTAACAGCATGTGGGATTTTAGAGGGTGATGCTGATAACAGCATTATGTGGATGAAGTGGCCAGGTATGCCAGTAGTTATGGTCTTTAATACCAATGCCAATTTATTTATGTTCTTGGGAGATAAACCAGTTAACCAGTCATATAGTATATGAAATCCAGCAGTATTTTAACAATCTTGCTGAATCACTTATTTCTGATTTGTGATAAATGCTATCATTAGCCCAACTTTCAGTGTAACCTTGGTACATGCTAAGATTGCCTGTGTGCTGAAGTCAAACATGGTGTGTTTGTGTCCACACATACACACCTCCACACAGTTGTCACAGACGCTGCAGTGCGAGCAGCGAGGCGGCCTATAGAAGTGGCAGGTGGCACACCACTTCATCCGGACCTGAATGCCTTTGATCTCCACGTTTTTGTAAAGCGGCGCTCGGAAATCGTCGTCCTTGTCCTCATCCTCGTCAGCTACAACACACACACACACACACACACGTTCACAGACAAAGACATTATCAGCGCGCAGAGATGCACATGATGGATCGTGACGAAAATCATTTAGTTCACTCATGGGTGATGAATGCAGACGTACAGAAAGACGCAGGGTTTTGATTTATGATTCCATCTGACAGGGACAACAGGGAAGCACCTTAAATGAAGCTCATCCCTGCTGTTCGCTGTCTTCAGTGAGAATTTCTGTGGACATGAGCTATTCAGTCTGCTGTGAACATTAGGACAGATTAATGGGCATGTTGCGACCTATGTACAGAATGAATAGCTTCTCTAGATGCTAGTTTAGTAGGAATTTCCTCACTGTTTGCCAAAAAATGGTAACTAAAACCACAAGCTTTAACCATTTTTTATTGCATTTTTTTGTCCCATTTATGCAAACCTAACCTTGTGACTGAAAGCATTTTTGTTTCCTAGTTGCAGCAGAAAAGAAAAAAAGGCCTTCAGCTGATCAAAGGGTACATTCAACTGAAGCCTGAACTTGAGAAAATAATTTCACAGCACAATAATAACCGCAGGGAAAGCCAGGTAGGTACTGTGGCAGAACATGTACAGAGGCATGTAAAATAAAAAAGAAAGAGAGTGGAGAAGTAAATCAAAAGAAACAAAAGACAGAGCACAGAAATAAGCAGTTCCATAGAAGAAGACTTGCTGTGTTATAATGGCTCTCAAGTCAATTTAAATGGATTTTAGCAGGCAACAGCCAGCCAAAACAGCAGACACAAACAGCAATGTGCATCTTCTCCCTCGGCTTCTCTTCCATACGTTCTACTGCAACTAGGCAAAATACTGGCCCATGTCATACATTTTGCAGCACTTCTCAACGTTTATTCGTTTAAACAGGAACTTGGGAAAGTATAGTGTTTGTTTTCTCCACCGTTTTTGAAAAACATGTTAATTTGTTTTGTCAGATTATGTTATGTTTACAGTGAGAAACCTTGTCCTAATTTGTCTAAATTGCACTTGAGTAGACTAACACAACTACAATGCAGACTTACTGTACGTTTCAGGTTGTTTTTGAGGATTTTTAATCCTTTTTTTGAATTGTCGCTCATGTGAATGTCAGCTGAAATTTATAGACATCGGCTTCGATTGATTATCTTTGGAAGATATGAGTCAGCTGACACATGAGTTGAGGAAAATTCATCCTCATACAAGATGACAAACTTATTAGCAATAAATACGAACCTCTCTTTATAAATGCTGTGATTTTCCTCTTGTCAGCTAGCAGCTAGCATTTAACTACTACTGAAAAAGCTTTTGCCAGTAGCTACTATCCATAGCTGAGGGAGTTTATCAACAATATGGCCCATGTTCCAGTTATGCTGTCTCATTATCAAGCTTGTCAGGATTTTTTACATTTTATTACATGTAGTAATTGTTTTTTTCCCTTAAACATTATATTGATTTTATTATAAACTGCTTTTCATAACAGTTAAAGCTAGAAACAGTTTTAAAAGCTTAAATTAGGAAAGAGTTGGCAATTAACTCATCCAGCCGACACCCTTTCACTGATCTTTACACACATTTTACGCACAATTGCTCCTAAATTGTCTCTCTCTATTTCTGTTATACCTGTAAACAAACATATTTACAGCGATCTACCTAAACCACTGAATTTTACTTTATTTATATTTTTAGTTATTTATTTACTCGGAGTAGAGCCGCTGCTCCTCCACATCGAGAGGAGCCAGTTGAGGTGGCTCGGGCATCTATACCGGATGCCTCCTGGACGCCTTCCTCGGGAGGTGTTCCAGGCACGTCCCACCGGGAGGAGGCCCAGGGGACGGCCCAGGACACGCTGGAGGGACTATGTCTCTCGGCTGGCCCGGGAACGCCTTGGGCTCCCCCTGGAGGAGCTGGAGGAGGTGTCTGGGGAGAGGGACGTCTGGGTGTCTCTGCTGAGTCTGCTGCCCCCTCGACCCGGTCCCGGATAAGCGGAAGACGACGAGTACGAGTACGAGTTATTTATTTGAATGATTTATGTTGATAAATTGCCATAAATGCTCAAATCTCATTTTAATTTGAATGTATATTATTTGCTGAAAACTTTGTAATAGGTCTCACCTCAAATTATTGTGGTTCTCGCTCTCATTTGGGCCAGATGACTCATATAAAATAAAGGAACATTGATGTAATCAAAAATAATTAAGTAACCTCTGCGTAGTAAAGTCACACAACTACCCTTCCTCACACTAGAGTAAACTGCAAGTAAATTATGGAAAATACTTTAAATCTTCAGTTGTCAAAGCAGGTACAAAAGGTCACCCTGTTATAAAATGATGGATGGTTGGTAGTAAATGTCCTGTGGCAGACAGTTTCATTTTGTGCTCAATTTGTTTGGGGCTAGTAACAAACCGAACCAGAAATATAGGAAATAGGAAAACCAGGACCACACCTACTGCTTGCAAGTGCTTTAATTCCATGGTTCTCAAACTGTGGCACTGGTACCACCTGTAATATTCTGGTCAACTGTTGAAGAACTCTACAGCCTATTTACACATTAAAATACCAAGATAATAAACTAACATAACAAACATAACCTGTTTGGAACACATTCCCTGAAAAAAAGACTATTTCTACTGCAGCTAAAACATTGTGAGAAACATTTATTCATCATTATATTGATACATGAATTTAATCAAAAAGACAAATTAAACATACTCGTGGTTTGCCAGGACTTATTGTGCAGAATATTACACGTCTCTGCTGTAACAGATGTACAATGAGCAAATATTGGCTGGTTAATTACACTGCTCAAAAAAATAAAGGGAACACTTAAACAACACAATATAACTCCAAGTAAATCAAACTTCTGTGAAATCAAACTGTCCACCTAGGAAGCAACACTGATTGAGAATCAATTTCATATGCTGTTGTGCAAATGGAATAGACAACAGGGGGAAATCTTTGGCGATTAGCAAGACACACTCAATAAAGGAGTGGTTCTGCAGGTGGGGACCACAGACCACTTCTCAGTACCTATGCTTTCTGGCTGATGTTTTGGTCACTTTTGAATGTTGGTGGTGCTTTCACACTCGTGGTAGAATGAGACGGACTCTACAAGCCACACAAGTGGCTCAGGTAGTGCAGCTCATCCAGGATGGCACATCACTGCTAGCAGTGGCAAGAAGGTTTGCTGTGTCTGTGTTATTTGAGTGTTCCCTTTATTTTTTTGAGCAGTGTAGTTAGGCTATCTGCTCAGCTAGCCAGCCTGCCGTTAGCTGCTTTACAGACAAGGTGGTCGAACCTCATAACTGTAGCTTTGAGACAGTGTTATCCTTATAAGAGTTTATGTGTTGCCTCTTTACTTTCACCACCAGAAATCACCGGAAAAATGTCGAAACAGTTGGATTTATCTTCCTTGTAAGTGAGGCCTGCAGCTGACCTGCAGTGCTCAGCAACAGGTGGGGACGAACATTTTAGCGTTTTTGAAACCGTAACTTTTGTTTGGTTTACCTTCATACCTGTAATTGGCCAATGCCTAAAACTCTGTTTTATTTAAGAAATTTTCCTATGAGGTATAAAAAGTTGGACTATCAATGCTCTCTTGTCTTGGCTGTTGGCTGTTGCCATTTATGTTGGAAAGATAGCAAACGCTAAGTGCAGCAGTGTTTTAATATTTAAAAAAAGCTAAAGATGGAAACTACACAAATGACAGAAAGGGATAGGTTAAGGACACACACTCATCCTGTCCAGATAAGGGAAAGTTATTGTTTTAACAAATGTTAATTAACCTCTTGATATAAACAAATATTTTATTGAACCTTTCCTTGGAATATTATCTAAGATTTAATAGAAATTTTTTCCCTCTAGATTTCTGTTCCATCTTACAAGTCAAACACTATTAAGTGCAAAAAATCCATCTGCTTATTCTGACCATTTAAATTAGCAAAGCCAGCCTTCGTTTGAATGATTAACGAGAATATAAATATTCTTTTCATGATGAAGCTATCTGGAAAGTCCTGGAATCCTCATCAAACCATTTTCAATCCAAAAAATGTTTTTTTTTTCCCTACAGGCAAGAAATGTAGAACATTTGGACAGTGTGCATGCTATCACGTTTTCACACGCTTTGACAATGCTGACTGGAGATTTATTTCAGCATTTTAGGTGCCAGTGTTTAATTAATATGATTTCACTTGGGCTGCCAACAAAATAAGACATGAAGAGATGAAACAAGCACAGATTTTACAACCTGCTGATTATTACCCCTTTGTAAAGAGAAAAATGATAACCTCCTCCTGACAGGTTCTTATCATTTCTGAGCACATTGCAGTGAAACACTGTGTACTGTAGCTCAGTGCTGTGATAATATGCTGCCGATAAAAGATCCACTTTCCACTCCAGGACTAACAAGGATGGAAACATAAGTCCCTTTCATCTACAATAGTGCAGATAATATATTTGAAGGACAAATGTGGGAAGAGATTCAGATCAGATGTGGGTACAAACCTCGGGGGTAAACACCAGGGTCCATGAAGGTTGCCATGCTGAAGTTGGCCAAGACAAAGAGGAAGACCAGGCCATTGTAGAGAGGCACAGCTGGAGAGATTACCTTCATCAACCAGGGACACCTAAAATCACAAATAAAAACACACATTTGTGTGAATTTGCTGTTTAAATGCATATGCTTTAAACTATACTTGCTTTAACTTTCATTTGCAGCTGCATCAGCGCCTGGATCTGCCAGGGATATGAGGAAACAATCTTATTTACAATTATGTAAACTAAGCATCTTAAGATACACAAAGAAAAAAAAGTGCTGTTTTTGCTAAAAGCTCAAAATCCAAACTGTCACAAGTCAAATAACATAACTCAATTCAGTTTACTTATAGCTAATACAAAACAAATGTTATTTTAAGGTACTTTGCAAGATTTTTATAAATAAATATTCAATCAAGTCAAATTTAGTTCCATACTTGTTAACATATAACACTGGTGGGGTTTATTATGCTGAACCCCGGCCGACTGCACCATGTCATTGACTCAGCAGCACTCTCTCAACCTGAGCAAACAGGTGGCAACAATGGATGGTTAACTGCTTTGAGCTGTTGAATTTACAGCAATTCCTTTTAATGAGCAAATAAATATTATCACCTGAAATCAAATAATATTAAAACTGGTTCCAAATGGGATCGTGTCAGTGAAGTATGTTTGTGTGGTCATTCTAGACATATTAAAGTTGAGTTGTTCACCTGTGGTTTTCCTACACCCAGAGACTCATAAAGAAGTTTGGCTAAATAAAGGAAGGGGGGTTCCACACTCATGCTGCCATATTTTTAAAACGCCGGCCCTCAAAGCCACTTGCATAAAGTTTTACAATAATCTCACTTGACCCTCCTAACAGTCCTCTTATGCAGAATATAGAAAGGTGCTATGAAGGAGGAGCTGGCCTCTCTCTGTGACACCTGGTTGGAGGTTTCATTTCACTATGTCATTGGCAGCAACCATGTCTGACTTCCCTCAGGTATTCTGTAAATGTTAATTTTCTTTCGCCCAATGTTTCTGAATTATCATAACTGAGAAAGCCCACAATGGCCGTTTGGCGCCTACTACAACATAGCTACTAAAATCTTGGTAAAAATGTTTGGTGCTGAATGGAAAGAGAGTGGAGCAATTACTGAGCTCTATTTACAGATATCAACTGGTATAAATGTGGAATAGTAGCTTGCAGGACTGATTAAAAAAGATGACCATTTTCTGGGATTTCTCACTTATAGGATTTTCCCACCAAAGCAGTTTGAATGCTAAACTGGGGATGGCACTGGAGCAAGTTCTTAACTTCTTGTACTAAAAAGGACCCGTTTGGTTTTCCACAGCCAGAGAGACAGTTTGGTGCAACATCATTACGTCACCTAAATATTTCTAGAGTAAATGTTTTTCCTCAATCTGTTGTATTCTGAAGAGGATTATAACATTTTGCAGCTCATTAGGGCTGCAACTAACGGTTATTTTGCTAATCGATTGGGCTGTCGACTATTTTTTCGATTAATCGATTAATAGTCGGATAGCAAAAGGTGTTTAATTAGAGATTTTTTACAGAATTTGAACCAGGCTAAAGCTAAAACTATGCCAGTTCTAGAAAGCATATTTACAGAAAATGAAGTTTTTTCATCTTAAATGAAGATGTAAATATTTTTTGTAAAATTTGGTCTAATTACTGCTCTGAGTAGGTTGTTCTTTGAGCAAATGGCATGTTTTAGGCTGTATACTATAGTTAATGATTATTCGATTACTAAATTAGTTGACGATTATTTCGATAATCAATTAATCATGATTAATCCGATTAATTGTTTCATCCCTACAGCTCATCATGCAGACCCTCATCATTCCTTGATGGACAATATCAAAACAAACAACTGAAAATTTTGAAACAGTAAACTCATGTTATTCCAGCAATAATCCAACCTTTTGTTGAAGTTTAGTGGTTTTGTGAGATTTAGGCAAATGAAAGAAAATGGGGCACTCTGACAAGTTTCCCAGCGATTTGTATATGTATAAGTTATTTTTTTACAGTGCTAGAATTAGTTGATTTTGTATACACTAATAAATGACAGCACTGAAGTAAGATTTTCAAAGTTGTAAGATGCCTCAAAATAAACCCCCGCTTCCCCATTTAAGTCAGTTAAAAGTACTGGCAAAAACACAAAACTATCTGACTCCACGACTAGAATATTTTAAAAGTCAGTTTTATGCGCTCTTCCTTTCTGAACACAGCTTCAGTGCTTCATTTTGTGACAGATTTCGTATTTACTTTTACAAGAAAAACATCAGAGTGGATCTCTGTGGAATTGCCTTCACTCAGCAGGCTCTCGTGCGCAGGACTGCGCCGTCATCACAGCTTTGGCAACAAGCAGGCCTGGTAGAAATCTTTTAAAGCATCTTCACAAAAATGCAATAGCAAGCAGTCCCAACATCTTACAAAAAGTACGCATTTACCTGTCAAATGCTCGTGTATTTTTGCCCACAGTGGGAAGCTGCTGAGCCAGATAAGCGGCTGCAAAAAATGGAGTAAAGTTAATACTATATTACATCAGCAGCTGCTCTAATCAGTGAAAGATTAGTCAAAGAGGTCTCACTGTCACCATTACCAATTAAAACAACCAGAAAAAACAAAGATGTCTGGACACTGGACTGAGGCAGCAGTCAGAAATTTAGCAAGTAATTGCTTATTGTGAACTTTTACTGTTCAATGAAATTTCTTTGTCCAAAAATGCAATACTTAAATGTGTGTTTATTTTTAAACAGTTCAGTTAAAGTCTGGATGGAACCGTGCAATAAAGCCTGAGAGGGAGGAAGAAGTACTCCAGCCTTTTTATAGTGAGCAGGCACAAGATGTAGAAGTTAAACTGACCTGAGATGAATGTAGTAGTAGCCTGATAATCAATCAATGGCCAAAAATGTTTTTAACGTGCAAGATCTCCTAAATCTATTTTACTTTTCACATGGACCAATGTATTACCGAGAAATGGAGAAAAAGCTGAATGTGAAAATGATCAAGTCAATCAGGAGATCTTCTTTGTTCAGATTAAGACCTGTATTGCACAAACTGTATTGTTTTCAAGTACAAATGGAGAGATTGAAATTAGAGCAGATTTAATGAATTGTACAGACCTGTGTGCACAGGTTGGCCATGCTAACCAGGCTAAACGCTAATATAACAGTTTAGAAAGTCAAGTCCAAACCATTTTGCAGGCGTAAATCTCTTTTCAGTAAATCTCTGCAATATACCTTGGAGAAATAAAATAAACATGGAAAATGCCATCTAGCAAACACTTGCACAAATAACACAAAAGACCCACAGTTACCTTCTCCAAAGTCTGATTACCTCTGCAACAGCCTGAGGTCCATAGCTACCACACTCACAGGAATCAGGAAAACTAATTCTTTTATGTTTTTAAGTTCATTCCCTAAATCACTAAAGCAGACAGCTTGAACTAGAGCCCCAAATCACACTGGTGACATCATTTCAGAAACATGACCAAAAGGTCCTAAAAGAGGAATATGTTTTAGTAATCTTTTCACATTCAATGGACGTCTTTGAAAAACATTTTCAATGTTCTGTTTTCCTTGTTGGTTTTCAGTCATATAATGCAATTTATTATTTTACAAGGGTTAAAGAATACTTTCGTGTTGCTGGTAAAATGCCCAAAAATGTGCTCAACAAAATGTACTTTTCAAGCTTAAATGTACCTGCTGTATCGTATGTACTGTATGTACAAAGGTACGTGCTATAGTTTTCAGTCTGTTTTGATAACTACCACAAACTTAAACTTCTACATACATATTAATCATAACGTTCTAATTGTTTCCTTTGGGATTAATAAAGCTGTGAATACCACCTTTATAAGATTAGAGCTAAAGCTGAATCTGACAGGCACCTCTAACACCAAGCAATGCTGCTGGGCCACTGGGAACAATTACAGTAATGCATTCAGCTCCTGGTGAGAAAGCCAATGCTATTGATTAGTTAAATAAGTCTGAACTCAGCAGGACTCACATGGGAGGCCTGTTCTTACACCGAGACTCACTGATCCAGAATCTGCTGCAAGGTCAGATCTGTTCCACCCGTCAGAGAGATTTTAATTTTAAAAAAGTTGATTTTAAGACATCAACTTCAAGTTATAGTATAACATATTTTCATAATTGTATTAGCATCCTTACGAGCCCTTCAAAGTTTTTTTTCCTACATTGGGCTCTGATGGATGTTTGCTTCATTATTCTCTCTCTCTCTAATTAGAATTCAGAAATGTCAGCATCGCTTACTCTCAACTCTCGGGATGCGCCACTCTCCTGAAGCTCTGCATCCCAGCAGAGAGCATTCAGTATTTCTCACACACATCAGGAGAGACTGCTGTCAGAGGAGGCAGGGGTGATGTTTTTCTGATGGGGGGGAGCTGAACAGTCCCAGGAAGGTCAGGCCAAGAACAGAACTTCACAGATTGAAGAGGCAAGATGAAATTCAGCTCCACGGGGCCCAGTGTCATTCATAAAGGAAGAGCTTTAATGCACACCCCAAATAGCAGAGCAGAACAATTTCAATGTGAGCTCTGAACACAGAAAATGTAACAGGCAAAAACGTAAACGTTTTATATTTTTAATTCTGCTCTAAAATGTTAAAAAGGGTAAATAATGTCCTTCTAGAGTTCCCCTGACCCTGAACTTTAGTTTTACTCACATGGTGAGACGTTCTCAGACACTCATCACTGTTTGAACAATTTTTTCTGGGTGGTATGACTCTACATTATACAACTTCAGTGACTGTTTAAAAACAAGAATTAGGTGCACACGTTTGAATTTATTGTGGGTATTCTCTAGACTGCACAGGATCATAAATAGACCTTTAATTCTTTAAAAAGCTCATACCCCCTTAATTAAATTGGTTTAAATGTCTCTGAGCAAGTTACACCTCGACCAACCCAACATTTTATGTAGTCATCACCAAGCTTCTGGGATATTCTGGCTGGATATATGACCATTTGGAGAAACTGGTAAATTGTCCATTAATAGTTCATACATTTTTTAACTATTTTTCTCATTCCAAAACCGTTTTTGATGCCTCTTTGGGATCATTGTTCTGCTGTAACATCTAACTCTGTCCAAGTTTCAAAGTTCAGATCCGGCAGTTAGGTGAATGTTAAAATGATTGAAAATGAGTTTTAATGATCAGGAACAATCCAAGAACCACCAAAGTCTGGCATGAACCGAAAGATGAGGGAAGCCCACATCGTCAGGTTTCAATGAGTCAAGTTTTAAATCTGTATGGGCTGGGAAGGTGCCAAACTAGGAAAGTTTACGCTGTCAATCACGACAGCCAGGCCTGTTGACAGCTTTGTAAGTTTGTTTGTGTAATTTTGACCCTTTGTGAATTACAGAAAATCCACAGTAAGTTTAAACGTGAGCACCTAATTCATGTTTTAAAATTCAGAGAAGATGTAGGTTGTATAATCATTCCGAACTGAAACAAATAATGGTTAAAATGCATCAATAAAAACCTACAATTAATATGACATGCATGCTCCTGATGAGTGAATTTAAATTTCTGACTAGTAGTCCCATCTCTGTGGCTATATGTCAGGGTCCTACTGTAACATAAGTGGCCATTAAGCTTGCTTTAATGAATTCTGCAGCCGAACACTTTTAAACTAAGACTGCTATTTTGTATTAATTGTTTTTAGTATTGTTGAAATGCTCACACAGATATGTGAATGAAAACAAATGTTAGAAATACAAAACGAGGTTCTTCTTGAGTTCTGTTTAGTGACCAGGGGCCTAAGGAGAAGGCTGCCTCTCACACAACGAAGAAGGAACCTGAGAAGCTGCAAGGCGTGCTCATCTCCATCTGCATTTTTTGCTCCGAGCTCAGCATCATTTGCATTTTAATAATTGCATAAGGAGGCCACATGAAAAGCAATGAAGTACTTTGCCCCCAAAGTCTGTCCTCTCATACTGTATATTTACATATTTATCAACCCGCTGCCTGGCGAAGAAAACTAATTTTTCTGTTCCACAAAAGCAGCTTGCACACTACATTACAATAAAGCTACGCTGCATGACATTTGCCGCATTTCTTTGGCAGTTTGTAATTTACCCCTTTAAAATTATTGTTAATTTTCAATAAAAAAAATTAAATGAAACTCAAAAATACTTTTTTAGTCGCAAAGGGAAACTAAATGTTGTTGTTATTATTATACAGGTTTCTTCAAAGAACTGTAGTAGATATTTAAATACCCAAAGTATTATTTTAGGCAATACTCATTTTAAAACAACAATGTGAAAGACAATAAGTGTATAAAGAGCCATGTTTGAAATACTATAGGTCACAAACTACTGGTCCTTTTCAACTATGTGCTCTGGAAGGATTTTCCCCTGAAACCTTTGATTTTACCAGATTCATCAGTTGTGTGCGTTTCTACTATGCTTTTCAATACCGTGCTGTTCACCACTACTGATGCTGAGTGGGTCACACCTCTTCAGCAGGAACTGCCTGCAGGATATTCACTACTTTGAAAAACCTAATAAAACAAGAAGTAAAATGCAGTTAATATTGCCTGTCAATCTATTCCTTTCTAGTTTTATTAGTGGGAATACGTATTTGCAAATACAATAATTAAACTCTATCATTACTACCTTTTCATTGATCTGAGGAGAGGAATCACCGGCCACAGCAACAAGTTTAGAATGCCATTTAAAGATCTCAGCACTGATCTCTGATGGATTCAGAGGGGTTATGGTTTAAAAGCCTATTGATTCAAACTCTGTAGAAATGTGTAACTTTAAATCTATTGTACCAATCCTGACATTTTATTTAGACACTTCGTGTGGGAGAAGAAAAACCTTTCCCTTTCTGGAAGTGAAAAGCTATGATTTTCAGCAGCAATACTATAAACTATGATTCTGTCACAGTGATTACACTGAATATCTTCTGCAAAGTCACACCAAACTCCTTGGAAAGGTGAAAACGTGACAAACTTTAAATGAGTTTGCCTACATAGACGTTCTTGTTTAGGAGTACAACCTGGAATTCTACAGTCAGAACTTGTGATTATTTAACAAAGGTTACACTCTTGAGACGTTTAGAAACTGAGAGTCAGCGTTTTCGCACTGCCCTGGCAGGAGAGGCCGAATCAGGATGCATAGAATAAAGCATACAGTGACTGGCAGGCAAGAGGGCATGGAAATTAATTAAAGAATGATTTCTATTACATTCACTACTTGATTAGGACCTGTCCTTGCAAGACCATCTGGATGTAAATGTGAAATAAAAACCATTCTGAATCAACGACCACAGAAAATAATGTTTCACAAATAATCCCCTGAAAGCTTTCTGTAAATGTAGATAAACATTTTAGATGAGCAGATGGCTCCAACTGATCAGACAAAATGTTTACTTTGTGTTAAAGGAATGAGTTGGCATGTGAGCTCTCAAATTTGTATTTGTCAAACAAAAGAAATATATACCTCAATTTTTCTTCTCTCATCCTCTTACTAACACTTTTAAACTGTAGCATTACTGGAAGGAAATCCACAGATTTGTTCATCCTGGCAATCATGCCTCTAATGAGGACTCTAGGAGAAATGTCTCTGACAGGGGACACAACAAATAACCACTGCCTGCTCTCATAATCCAGTAAAATAAATGTCAATTACTTTTCCTAATTAAAGACAGCTTGGAGGGAACACACACCAATGTGTGTTGTGTAAGGCAGGGTCAGAGCTCCCCAACGGGCGAGGACATGTGCGTTGGCTTTTTTTCATGCACCCCGTGGGAAACTGAAAACCAGTACAGAACCATGGGTCAGCCAGAATAAATGAGGCTTATCGAGCTAAAAACAGACGGTGGCTTAACAAGACAAGTGTAGTAAATATCTGTGGGTAAATGGACTGAAGCAGCAGAGAAGTGTGGGCCAGCACAACTGGACATTGGTGGGTGTGGTCATGAAGGCCAACACATAGAAAAGAAAGCAAATGCAGCTGAAGTTGGCTTGCCCTGTCACATTCCTCACTGATCTTATTCTAGGCTCCCAGCACCACAACCCACATATGCAACCACTGTCAGAAGCCTTGAGAGTTACAACTCAAGGGGAGGCAACAGAGTAATTCATTTTGGTCTGCAGCCTGTTTTCAGGTAGCTGGGAGCTGTATGGTTGTTATGGCAACAGGGGCAATGTATGGTGTTTAACCTAAAGACCTGTGGTAAAAACTGTTGGACTCCATTACTTTTTTTTTAAGAAAAAAGATTTTAACCTTAAGCAGTAGCAAAACCAGTCACACCAAAAGTGGTCCAGAGGAACTGGCCTTCCTAAAATATGCTCAGCTGTGAGCCTCTTAATATAGAACCTACTTACAATACTGGATCACTTTAGAGAGTCAGGTTTTCAGTTTCAGTTCAATTGATCTATTTATGTAGCACTGACTCAGAACAAATGTCGTCTTAAGGAACTTTAAAAAATAATCTGTTAAAATTCTTCCATATCAGAAAAATTTATTCAAATACTCCTTGAAATCAAATTTCCGACTTTTTAAATAGGAAGGCTCCAGGCAACCCCAAGTCCCTTCTCATTATGGCTGCTATACATATAAAACATAGTTAGGTTGCAGGAATAAAACATTATTTAGTATCATCTGGCCATTTGTATTTCATGAAAGGTATTGTGGCTCTGTGTGTGAAGAATTTAGTTATCGAAATACAAATCATCAGAAGTGCAAAGTACTGTTTTTACTGTTTTTTTTTTTAACTGCAGCGATGTTATACATTTGGTATAAATTGAGATGTTACTTGAAGAGTTTGTGAACCACTGATTAAAACTATTCTAAACCCACAAGGGTACAGACATCATCTTTAGCTGACAGCTATAGGCAAATGTAATAGCAAGGAGTCTAACAAATGCATTTTTAATTACATCTAAGAAGCTAGCAAAAATGAAAAACCTGTGAACCCAATCAGGCTTCCAAAGCAATTCCAAGAAAAAGCTAGAAAAAGAGCACGTAAGTGGAACTGAGCTGAAACCCGAGGAGGAATTCCAAAATTACAGCAGACAGTACAGAGACTCACAGGCTGAGGAATAAATAGAGAGCCAAAGACACATGGAGACTGAAGGCAGGAGTTGGATCAACCCAAAGCACTCACAGAGTTTTAGGAACCAAGTCAAGAAGCTGTTGACCTAAATAGTTGTGTGCTGAATGCACGATGACCCTTCAATTTCCATAACTGCCCCCCTTGACTGCCCCCATGTCCAGTAGAACTATGACTATTACAGTAATCTATCAGTGAACCTCGTCTAAAATCTGCTCCATCCACACTGGTGAGGTCAGTCCAATTCTCCTTTAACTCCCTAAAAGAAACTGAGGTTGAATTGTGAGAGGTCAAGCACAAAATGACACAAACACAAGCTGCTCTCTAGAAAACAAAACAGCCCCCTTAGTCTACAGTAGAGGCTAACATTTTTTCGGGAATCCCACAGGTCACAGGATTCCCATGGGAATCCCGCGGGACGGGAGACAGCATTAATAAAGATCACGTGATTGGGACGGTACAGGATAAAAAATGAATGGGAGCAGACGGGAGCGGGAGCTAACCAATAGGAGGGAAAACAAACTAGGATCAATTGTCTTTGGAAATGTAAAACTGAGACTTTGTTATAAACTTTAAGAAAAAAAATACTTGGATCGACGCCGCCATTGTGTAGTTTTTTTTCCCAAGAAGCCTATACTATAATGCGAGCCAAAAGAACTACACAACCCACAAGCCAACAGTGCTTCTGATCAATGTTTTCCACCTGCGTTCAGAATGGAGGGAGCAAACTCTGGACGTGGTAAAATTGGATTTGCAACGTAAAGTCAGAAGTAAGGTCTTATCTATGAGACTCATAGAGCTGACAGGAAAGTCGCAAATATTACCGAACTTCAGGAGAGTTGAATGCAGCGCTGTTAACACGCAGTATGCTGCTTGTAAAACGTGTTTAGTCATAATCAAGTACACCAGTGATTAAGGCACACTTGTAAGGCCGATTCTGGATTAAATCAGCCCTGCATCTCTTCATTCGTCAAATGAAAAGTACCATCACGTGTTAAGTCTCATCTGACCAACAAAATTGCTCGCATGTGAACTAAAGATTTAAGAGCCTTTGCCACAGTAGAGGGGAAAGGCTTCATCAAGGGAAGATATTAAATAAATATGTTGTAAAATAGAAAAAAAAATAATTTACCATTAAATGCACAATTTATTTAACATATCATTAAATATTAAGTGTACCACTAATTACGTCATGTCGTCTTTAAAATTATACTTAAATATTCAGTGGCACATTTCATTGCATAATAGTCCATTTCATGATATAATGGTACACTTATTGTTTCTAATGATGTAATAAATAAATAAATGGTACCTTTAATTTAATGGCACATTTAATGTTACATTACTTTCATGTTACATTTACTTCACTTATGGAACGTCCACAACATTTATTTATTTAATGATGATTTTATTGTATTAATTTTGTCCAGTTTGACCCTCCATTCTTGATGCCTGTATAGGAGGTCATGTCAGAATTTGAATCAGGTGTTGGAGCAGACACACATCTAAAACTTGCAGGGAAGGGGACCCTGAGGACCAGGGCTGTGAACCATTGAGGTACAGTTTCTAAATTATGAAGGTAATGCCTTTTTGCACATTTGTTCACCAAGTACAGTTCTCTTGCTAGGTGCATTTTTCTTTCGTTTCAGCAATTTGAAACATAAAAGTAATGTCATTGTTCAAAGGAAACAATCACTTAATAAATGAGTAAAATACAACAATGTACATTTTGTTTATTCAGCTAAGATAGGCATGGTCTGTTTCCTTGTTTGGTATTTTATTATTTCTTCATTATTATTCTTTTTACTTTAACTGGCCTTTACTACAGCTAAAAACAGGGACCTAACTGGTCCTTCAAAGAAATTGCCAAAAGACTAAATGAAGAAAACAAAAATGGGAGTGGCACAGGAGTGGGAGTCGTTCTAAATGGGAGCGGGAGTCAATTTACCAGGAGTGGGATGGGACAGGACATTTTTCTGTGGGAGCGGGATGGGACAGGAGAGAAAATCCACTCCTGTGTCACCCTCTAGTCTACAGCTAATGCAATAAGAGTGGCAAGGGAGTCTAAAATCCCCGAAAACAAGGCATAACCTGTACTTAATGCTTGTGTTTGTCTGTTATAAAGGTAACATTGAGTTTTACTGCAAATCTAACATAACAATTGTGAAGATTTGGGGGTTTTCAAAATGCCTTTGCAAGTATTTGAATTGTAGCTAATAGATAAATAATTAAATTACACAGATGCTGTTATATGTTGTCATATTGCCTCTGTGCAGACAGGAAGACTGATTACCTATGCAGATTCCATACCTAGAGAAATTTAAAGTAGAACTCTCTCACCAGTCTGACACAACAGATTTTTTTTCCGTTTCTGTTAAAACGTTTAAATGACAACATTTTAATTACAATCTCCGTTCACACGGCAACAGTAGACGTGGAAAATTATTTAATTCCCTCACCATGCCACTAGTTGGCAGTATGTTCTTTGAAACTCAACAACACACTTGCTGCTTATAGAACAGATGAGAAAATGAGCACTTTGTTGGAGAACTGTTGTTAGATTCAAGAGTCAGCCGCGCAAGTAAGTACTTTGCAGTCCATTCAGTCATACTACCCATGAGCCAGTGCTTCCCTGTAAGAAACATGACATTTCTTCCATCTACACAACAACGGAGACGTAACATTTTTTTAAAACCATTAGACTCTGGAGCTCGTTCTCAAATTGTGCCATTTTCTGGAAAAACATCCGCCGTTGTCATGTAAACGAACAGTAGAAACGCAATTAAACATTCCTGTTTTCACCAGACCAACAATGTCATCAGAAGCATAAACACAATTTATCAACTTTAAAAAAAACATACCACCCATAACCTTTAAACTATGCAGCATGGTGCCACTGTGTGAAAATAACAGTGTTAGTCATAGTGGTGATAATGCAGTTCACATTCAGCTAATGGACCAAGCTAAACCGACAATGTAGCTGGTGTCAAATCTCAGCAAATTGGGCTTGGATGTCAATTCCAGCTTATTGGCTGATGTTTTCCAGCCCCTGCAGAGCCCATCAGCCTAATAAGCTGTTTATCAATCAGTTTAATTTGCACAGCCTCAGACCTAAACTGATACAGAGGGTGGCAGAGATGGATGACATAAGACTCGACTGGTAATAGGAAAAAGAAAGAGACTAACACAGACCCTTCTCCAGTAACTGCTGATGCTTTAGTCTGAAATAAGAGCATATTAAGTCCTTTTTTAGCACCAGGGAAATAAAGCAAACAATCCAGCTTCAGTGCCAACAAGAGTTTCAAACCATTATTTCTGGCTGCATCTTGCAAAGAGAGGCAAGGCTTGAGTAGATTCGTTGTCAAACATCTACTACTGGTGTCAGTGTCTCACTCTGACAGAGTTCAGGATCTATTTCTGCCACTAAAAACAAGTCAGGGATATAACCAAAATAAATCAATCACAATCAAGTAGTTCGTGATTGATCAACAGGTTTGCATTATAGATACAAAAAAATCCTATCACTATAATCACCAAGCCAGCAAAATAAACGCCACAGCCACGGTCAAAGTTATCTACCGTGGGTTTCTGCTATGACACTGTCAATATTTAACAATCTTTACCTAAAGGTAACATATCATACAAAATACACTTCTTTAGCCCTTAAATACATTTTATTGTATACACTTGGAGTCGGGAGGAATGCAGAAATGTTTTCAATCCTATCTTTTTGTTTTTTTAATTCTCTATTACGTTTTTATTCTCTATTACATCACAGTATTTGCTGCGGAACAGCTAAATACGGTCATGGAGTTCTGGCTGATCAATTTCGCATATCTGCCATTTTTATTTCTCGCTGTGATTTTGTAGTCCAAGCTCAAATATACTGAAGATGCAAGATGATAAGTCTAAATGTTGGGTTGATGGGTGCATTAACCTACACAAATCATTACACCGTTCCCCAGCATCAGTACCTCTTCGAAGTGCCTGGTTAAATTTTATTTTTTCATGGAAATGTACCCAAATCAGTGGTGAAATTACTATTTCCCCCACTTCAAGGACAAGTGTCTTCAGCAACCTCCTCCAGTATCAAGAAGGATACCGTCTTTCTATGGAAACTACGGATGCAGCAAAGCAGTAAGCTGCAAATAACGCTAAAATGACAACAAACCTTATTTTAGACATGAATTTATTGTGTCTTGATTTGACGTCCTGGCCATTGGTGTGATAGGAGCAGCATCGTTCTTTCTGCTTATGTTAGCGCTGTGTGCTCTCTGTTAGCTCTTTGAAGACAGAACCATACTGCTTGTTTTGAATATTATTACATAAACAGTTTTGCATTGCTTTTGTCATTTTTGTCTTGTTTCTGTGGCACTAGATAATTGTACCTCTGCTATCAAACTACAAAAATGGCGTAATAGGTTAAAGTGGAACGGTCTGTGACATCGAACGGGGTGGGGAGTGAAGTGCCTCAATAGCATTTAAAGAGAAGGCACTAAAACAAACTGCTCTCAGACGCACCTCAGATCAGGGGTAAAAGAAGAGCCTGTGGAGCTACAATAACAAGGAGTTTAGACCAAAGCATTGCAGTTCCACTTTATATAGACCACAACTGAATGATTTAAGTGTGAAAAGGAAGGATTTGAAAGCATGATATGTCCCCTTTAAACCAGCATTTGTTTAACAACAAAACCACAAAAAGGAATTGTTTTATATAATTTAAAATAAACCCGGCCAGTAAGAGGTTAACAGGAAGGTCAAAGCTTCGAAGATCTGAAATCAGACATAAATGTCTGATGATGGATATAAAATCTTTGGTAAATCCACAACATTACAGTCCCTGAAAGTCAGGTATTGTCAGTTAAACTCAGGCAACAATTATTAACTTCGCACAATGTTATCCCCCATTTGTGAGCAGATGGATAAACAGAAGTGCTTTAAAAGCCAACTCATGCATTTCATTTCTGTTACTAGTTGCACACACAATCTTCAAACTTCCCTCCAGCTCTTCTACCTTACACACGGGTGTTGGTGTCGTTCAGGAGAATAAAATTATGGACCAATTGTTTGCAAACATATGCATGGACAGGTCGGACATGTAATGAACCATGTCATGCATGAGTCTACACTGTTACTACAAAAAATCCAGGGATGTGGTCATATAAAGACAGCTTCACCCACAGTTTCCAACGATGACGTGTATGTCATGCACGACCCATTGGAGCTTCATATACAAAAAGATGGCAGAAAGTACAGCTTCACACATTCCTACAGTAGTTTGTCACAGTCTATTAAATACATTACTTGTTTCCTACACTCAAGGAATATTCTACCTACTTGTCTTTCAGAGGTGCCAGGTATTTCACATAGACTCAGATGTTTTTGCAACACTCCCTCCCAGGTGAGTTTGATGAATGTATCGCCTTGAGCTGCAATATTGCACAGCCTCTGCTCCAACTACTTTATTACTTGGCTCCTGAAGTGGGCAGAATAGCCAAAAATGGTACTCAATAAAAGTAGAGTTACTTCTCAATAATTTTACTCAACCAGCAGTAAAACGTCATCATAAAAAAACAACTCAAGTGAGAGTAAAGAAAGTGTTCAAGCCACTCTTTAAATATAATGTCTAGTTAGTTTAATTGTGTTTGGAAATTATGTTATTGGACAAACAAAACATAAAATAATGTAAAAATTCTGGTATTTTTCAAATAATGAGAAAAAAAGAGTAAAACCTGCATTTCAACATAAAGCTTTTGAAACTATTATCTACAGTAGGTAAATGAGGTATGGTAGAAGAGTGCCTGTTGATTTACTTGCCTTCCAAATGGCACAGCAGTCTCAGCAGATAAAAAACTAAATTGGAAAAAGCTTGTGTGCATACAAGAAGTCACACTTTACAATAAACTGTGTGGCTTTGTGTCTGTGTATGTGGTTAAAATGTTCTTGTTCTACAATAAGTGGAGAAGCCCAAAAATTGTGTTTAAGTAAGAGTAGATTTTCTTCAAAGCAATATTACTCAAGCAAAAAAAGTGCAGTAAAACTTAGAAGTTTTTTTTTCTTTTCAAAAAGTTACTTGAGTAAATGTAACTCATTACCACCCACCTCAGCTTGGCTTGAATTTTACCTCAAAAATCAGAACATTCCTCCTCCTCATAATCCTGAAATAACATTTACCAGGCACCAACAATGTCAGGTTTCTGCTCAGTACAAGGATCTCTTTGTTCGGTAAACCAGCACCTCAGTATTTTTAAAGTGTGTGTTTTTAAACCTACAATGGAGTGTATGTGTTCCATATGAAGTGCACCACCTCCATATCTGAAGGGAGGTTTCTGTGGTGTGGCAGTGGGTGCCATAATAGCCCTTCCTCCATGGCTGCTTACATGCCTGGATGCATTATGATAGAGTACGCCTGGGACCCGACCTGCTCTCCCACCACATATGTCCAGATGTGCCTCCCTGTGGGTCTTGATCTCATGCCTTATATAAAAACAGCAACAAATGTCTGTGTGTTATTCATTTCAGGGTATTTTCTGTCACCTTTATGAGCTTCAACATGATTGTTGATATGATACATGAGAATTTAGTCATATGATGTAAAATATTTACACCTATGGGGATATATTAGACAACTCTAATGTCACTAGGCATAAAAACTGAAATACAGAGAGATAAACCTACATTCAACCTAGACTGTATTGACAGAATTTTCCATATGCAGTTTTAGAAGACAACTTTTAGATACATTGTTTAATAATACAGAAAATCCATCCAATCTATAACTTTTTTGAACCTACTTAATTCCAGGATTTCCACAGGTTTTTGTCAGAATTTTAGCCTTAAGTTCTTTTTCTCTTGGGCAGTTTTTACAGTATCAATACAGAAGTTCACTATGAATTGATGGATGGACGGACGGACGGAAGGTTTAGACAATTGATAAGATAAGGAACTGGGAAAAACAGTGCAAAAGTCACAAGTCCAACACAGTTCCTTATTCAAGAAAAAAAATCCTGATAATAAGCCTTCTTGTGAGGGGCAAGTACCCATTTTATAAAAAAAAAAAAAGTTCTGTTACTTTAATGTCATCATTTAAACTCTGATCATCCAATCTATTGTCAAACTACTCCTCATCAACATTTGGTTAAACAGATTTATTACGTATAAAAAGCATGACCGTTTCTATCCGCTGTTTCCTTGTTCGAAGGTGAAAATGCTCTGCCAATGTTTTGTCTGCATACATTGAAAGAATGAAAGAAAGAAAAATTCAGTCTTCTCCTGTCTTTCTAGACACCTTCCACTGCCTATCAAAGGACAACACAAAAAACTTCTGAACCTTCAACAGCATCAGAAAGGGTTTTGTGGCACTGTTCTGCTTACACACACACACACACACACACACACACACACACACTCAAATATCTCAGTCTTCTTAACAGATGAGACCTTTAGCATTGTCTTAGTTTGCTGTTGGTGTAAGAGCCTAGGTACTTCACAAAATGTCTGAAACTTTAAAAGTAAACTTATTTGGTCAGGGAATCATCCGCTTTTGTCTGTGTGACACTGATGTTTGGCCTATTAGGGTAACATCACTCATTAAAACTGGCAGTGATTTTCCTGTACTATTGCTTGCTCTGTTCTGACAACCTGAAGCTTTGATTTGCCAAGCAGCAGTCAAGATTTCTGAATTCTTTCCATTAAAATAAAACTACCACAAAAATCTGAAAGACTGCTCGTTTCTTTGAAAGCGAGCAGACTTACGATGGCTTCCCCACTGTGTACTCCACCCTAACACACAGAAAAAACTTTTGTAAAGCTGTGCAAACTACTGTCTGCTGGAAATGCCCTTGCAGACTTCAGCAGATGTTGAAGCATTCAGTGCTGCAGGTAGATGAGTGCATCCTCCACGCTCACGCCTGAATGATCCGTCAACTGGTGTGAGTCAGTGCTCTGCTTGCCAATGGTCGGAGGTAGCAGCTCAGTATGATCTTCTCTGTTACCCTTATTAGGTTACAGGTTAAGGCTATTTTTTGCTTATGATGTGTATTCTTTCATACAGATAATATATGTTGTTCCTATTTGGATGATTAAACTGTGTATTTTATTGTGAGTGTTTAAAAAAGTACTCCTGTGATGTTTGCACTAAACGCTACTTCCTAATCTCCTTGTGTCCTACTAATGAGCACCAAAAGCAGCGGACTTTGTTTAATGTGCCAATCTGGCTGCTTCTTTGTTACAACTTTAGGTAGATTTGGAAGAATGTAGTAATGATGTATTCATGCCAGAAGACAAGAACTAGTACTAAAGTTACACCGGCGAAAGCATACATTTGGTATAACCAGGCTACAGAAGTTTTGGAGCCTGGTTATTCGGATTTGTTTAGAAGATTTGAATTTGATGAGAGCTACATTGGTGTTTCAGGAGATTAACAAAGCAATAGGCATTTAACCTCAGGTGCTTTAAAAAATCTGTTCTTGAACTGGGTCTGTTAATTGAACACAAATGAAGCCCATCCATGTTTAGCACTAATCTGCTGAGCCTAAAGGGAATGTTTTAGAACAAAATGTTCTTTGCCTTAAAATCAAACCACCTCCCCCTCCCTGCATCCCCTGCTCAGTTGTTTCTCTTCATCCATCATGTGTCCCAGAGCTGAGGCAGGTGCTTTCACTGAACCTCCCTAAAGATCATCAATTCCACCCATTCTTCCTTCTTTATTTCTATCTGCACACTCCTCACACGCATAGCTCTTTCCAACAGGAGGAACTCATCTGTGGTTGCTTTACATCTGTAGGAATTTTAATCGTGTATTGTCAAACAGGGATTTATATTTTTTTTCTTTCAGCAAGGGAGGGTGGTTAATTCAGCTGGAGGCACGGAAGGCAGCAAAGTATGCACATAGAAACACATGCTTAAGGGAACCTCCACAGCTAGATGCATGAATATAACATAATCATGTGCATTGAATTCTAACATTTATTTCTAGAGGGGCTGAGAAACAGAAACAGTGTGGTAGGAATCCTCTGAGGAACTATGGCAACTCAGAAATCATAATTCCTGCATTTCTACTCTGGTTGGGAAGCTGCGTGGTCTGGAATGAATTGTCACAAAACGCTGGTTCTTCTGCAACTGTTCTAAAAGCACAAAGGACACACAAACAAAAAACCCTAACACAAACTGCTGATTCTACAATCAGCGTGCTGCAAACATGACACGTCTATATAGGCCTCCTCGTCCTGCATGCTGCACAGAGAACAAAGAGTCCCATTGATTTAACAGGCAACAACAAGACAACACAATGATTCCTTTTAGTAAAAATGGCTGGCAGCACTGTGCAAAATCCCATCTGTGTTCTCTGAGAACTTAGGAACAAAGAAAGGAACAGAAAGTGGGTCGGAGGGTCAGTAAACTCTACTGACCTGCTTTCTGCACATGCAGAACTACAACGTACACGACTGGGCACATTCACCCTGAGCAGGAGCCGTTTTTCACTGTGTTAGCATTTAAATGAGAGCATCAACAAGTCCCAGTTTACACACCACTGCCCATTGAGCTTTGCTTAGTTGGCAAACAGGTTGCCATAGAACATCAGCAAATATAGGCCGCTGACATTAAACCCACACAGTGCCTATTACAGCATCTAGGCACCACCAACGAAAATAAGCAGAGAAGGTAGAGCATCCATGTTTGCCAGCATAAATCATTTATAAACCTGCAGACCAAAGAAATAATAGAGATGGGTGGCTTGGAAAAAGCTGCCGTCACTAGAGATGTAGCAATCAGAATTTTATAGCCCATTTCCAATCACTTTGATTCTAATTCAAGCTGATTCTTAGTTCTCTTTCAGAATCATATATAGCAAGAAATTAGAACAGCTTCCAAAGTATTTGTGTTCCAGCCTTTCCTGTGGTGTGCATTCATAAATTACTATTTATATAAGGAGCGGAGCTGACGTCTGCCAGTGTGTGAGTGAACAGATGGTGTAAAATACAATTCAACCATTATTTAACATTTTAAAATTATTTTTTGTATAAGCATTTAGCACAAATAGTGTGGTTAGAATGACAAAAAGACTAATCTCCATGTGTGTATTATACATTCTTACCTTTACTCCAAAATGCTGCCAACATTTCCAAATCCAGCATGTTTCATAACAGAGGCTACAACATAAAAATTATAAAACAGCCATTTAGCTGCACTCCGTGCACGCCTTCATGTTATCTGATCAAAATCCTGCTCTCTCTTGAAGCCTAAATGAATGGCAGACTTGCCAGAAAAAATACAGTCTTCCTTTAAATAGCTTATCACATCTCTGTTTTCTTTCACTTCATTTTTAAACATGTTAATGATACAGAAAATAGCTGGCCGCATATTTTGCCCACAGTAACAGTATCCACACCGAACAGTTTTGCCAGAGGGACCTGGTAGCGCTTAGTATGGTGCTTTCACTGATCAGATTTATGAGTTGCTGGCCGGCCAATTCACTAATACAGCTGAAAAATGACAGATTTCTGTCATAAGACAATTTCACGGTGCATCTCTAATATCTACAGCTTAATACAACTGCAGAGTAATGCCTTTGTAGGTCAAATTAAGTCCAGGTTAACGATAGACCTAGTACCTTAAAACCTTCTGATTGTAGTTGTAGCAGTGTCGCTCTTTGGAAAGTCTCAAAAATGAAAACTGGAAGGAGCGGCAGCTTGTGGTCAGGAGATAAGGGGTCTTTGGAATCCAAGAGTAACTACTGGATTCCAAGTCCAAAGAGATAACTTGGATCATTTATACAGTATTAACCAGCAGCAATCAAAGTTAGCGGTAGGAGGGCCATACACCACGTGTATGTGGCTCTTGATAAGTGTTATGTCTATCAAACATATTGATTAGTTCTCACTTCAAACCCTTTCGCATGGACAGTTTTTGAATGCTGGCATTTATGTCATGTCAGTATATTTGTATTGCAAGTTATGTTTTATGTCAGTCCTTCTGAAATGTGTCAAACTCAACATAACCTTTTCTGACCCATAACCAAAATACACTGCAAAAAATGTCTATGTAACCTTTTGAAATCCTGAAATCTTACAAAAACTGACCAAATCTTTGATAAAAAACAATATTATATATATATATATATATATATATATATATATATATATATATATATATATATATAAATAAAACAGAAACTGATAGCACAAATAGCACAAAGTACAAATGTACAGCTAATTGTTGTTGACCGACACTTGATAAAAACAAAAATCATGGCCCTGTGGTATCCTGTCAATAATTTATAGTGTCACAGGTCTTCACAGGCTGACTAAAGGATGTTGTATATGAAAAGGCAGCAGGCAACTTTTAAATTGCCTACTGTGGCTTACTTCCCTTATTACAGGGATTCCCATGGATGGCTCTCCCTGGTGCTCAGGTCTTACCATCTGCTCCGGCTGCACTGGGGAGTTTATTATGGCGCTGACAGTCCTGAGATTGTGCCCCCTAATGAAATTGTGAAGCAATATGTGAGGCTTGATCCGCTTACGGGGGTTATTGAGATCTTTTTCTGGGGCTGCACTGCTGGGCTTTTACAGAAACAACACATTCACAAGAACAGTGCAGGATTTAATAACTGCATTATAATTTCAAGCCATTTAACTGAGCAAGGCTTACCACAGCAAGCAGAAAATGGCAGTTGTGCAATATTACACGAAACCAAACACAGCCTGCATTGCTCTGCATGTCTAAGTTGCAGCCTAGATGAGATGCATATTCCCCTTTTGAGGTTCAAATGTCTCTGACATAACTTCACCAACTTCCAAAGTGCACGAAGAGGTACAACGAACTGGTAAGATGAAAACTTCAGCAAGACTTGAAGTTCTTGAACAGACTCTGCTAATAAAGTCTGTTCCAAGTACTTCAACTGTTGCTGAAGTTTTCATTTTACCCCTTGTGAGGTTGACACTAATGAGGGCAAATGATAATAGCTGTTTCCTATCAGCATAATTTGGGCCATTTAGGCCCAACTAGCTGAGTTTTTGCTTTATGGACTTGGAAAAAAAAGAGCTTGGTCTATAAATACACATGCTGACCTAATTATAGGTGGAGTAGAGTCATCTGTGATTTTTTTTGTTTGAAGTCAGCCAAAAAGAAAAAAAAAACATCTTCATGAGTTGGCTGGGTGGGACGAGGAGATCTTCTGAAAACAATTAGGGCTGGATATAAAAAGATACCAGCCACTAGATAACAGACGTTGCTTTATAAACTGCAACAGGGGGATATTTGTGAGTGCATACACAATATGTCATGATGATTTGGTAAATTTAGCAGAAAACTATATTTATGTCGACTAATAAAAGCAAAGCAACACCATGTAGTCTCAAAGTGTCACTAAAACCAGATGGTTAGACAAATCCACAATCTGTATGTACTGTAAAAGCTGTGGATCTACATGCATCCCATGAACACATAGCTGTAATGCAAGGCCGAAAGGCCAAGTGCACGTGTGCATCCAATGATGTTTGTGTAGAAGACTTTTGAAGCCTTTTTAACCCGGATTAATTTTAAATACAACTGCCTTTTTTAAACAATTTAAACATTCACAGCATGAACGCCTGTATATGAGAGGTTAACCAATGAGCTGCAAATACAGTGCCTTTCAAAATAATTTATACCCGCTGAACTTTTTACATGTTGCCAGGATACAACCCGAAACATCAGAACATTTTTTGAGATTTTATGTGATAGGCATCTTCTCCTCAACTCTTATCAGCTTCTCTCTCCCTGATGAAGAAAAACATTCCTACAGCATGATGCTGCCATTACCATAATTCACCTTGGAGATTTAGATTCAGGGGGAATGTGCACTGCTAGTGACGTTTTTCACTTCACAATTATGCACTACTTTGTGTTGGTCTAGCACATAAAATCCTAATAAAACAGACTTCTGCAAAGCAGTATAATTTACCCTCCAATACTTGCTGTACAAAGAGGGAAGCTTCCTCTAACCTATGCAGACATCTGCACCAGTAACATTCTGGTGTCAAGCTAGGATAGCATGATTCAAACTTGCCACAACCTCAAATTAGAGCACCACAACGCAGCTTCACACCCAGGCTGCCGTCAGGTCGCAGAGCAGGATTAGGAAACATCCATAGTGAACCAAAATAGAGCTCTGCTTTGTACTAATCCAAACTGAACAGGTGCTTCTATTTAAAGGACCAAATCCTCTCCAATCCACCCATTGGTCTCCCAGCACTGCACCTCCCCTACCACTTCTTATGGTGTATTTTCCTATTATACATTTTTTCTTCTGTTTTTTTCTCTTTGTTTTGTTGATTAGGGAAGGAAACAAAAGGAGTCCTGAATGGGTTGTGGAAGTGTGCATTAGGAAAAACACTTAAGAAACTTAAGGCTTTCACCACCCTTACTCCTGGGAGGATGTTCTACTGAGCATGCCATTTCCAAACACAATAGTGAAGTGGTACTGGTCATTCACCACAATCAGCTAAAATCAGAAGTATTCCTTCTTAGGTAACGTAGTGAAACTTGTTCATGCATTTGTAACGTCTAGGTTTGATTAATGTAACTCGCTTTTACTTGGTTGCTCCAAAGCTAGTCTGAGAGGGCTTCAGCTGATCCAAACTGCTGCTGCAGGAGTTTTAATGAGAATTAACAGAAGAGGCCACATTTCCCCAGTTTTATCTGTCCTCCACTGGCTTTCTGTTGAGTTTAGGATTAACCTTAAAGTTTTTACCCTAGCTAATCAAATTCTTAAAGGCTCTGTTCCTCCTTATCTCAAACATATTATCGTACCTTACTGTCCAAAAAGAGCACTTTGCTCCCAGAGTTACTTGTGGTACCTAAACATAAAACAGCGGGCAGAACCTTCAGCTCCCAGGCACCTCTCATGTGGAATCAGCCGCTAGCCTCGGTTCGAAATGCTGAGACCCTCTCAGCATTCAAGGTCAAACTGGAGACTTTTCTTTTTGAAGAGCCTTTAATTGATTTCTTATTTTTTTTTTAACTAATTAATTGTTTTACATTCCTCTAAATTTCTGTCATATCTGGTATAGTTTTTGAGTCTTTTATGTAAAGCACTTTGAACTTTTTGTGTTCAAAGGTGCTTTATAAATAAAATTCCATTTGATTTCTTTTCTGCCTGCTAGTTGGTAATAATACAGTTATAATCACTGACCCACCGATACACTGAAGGCACTGAAATACAGATTTTGACAGCTATTTAGGTATTTTCTTACTCTGCATCTTGGATTTCTGTTTTACCAAAAAGAAATGTTTTTGTTCGATTCCACTGCTCTCATTATCTTTCAAACTATGTTGAGTGAAGACTAAATACTGGACTTGAAATGGTGAGGAACCTAACTCTGGATGAATACTAATGCTCAGATGAAATCACTGGGGAAACTTTAATTTAAATATTTTAAATGAAGGCCATATTTTAATTCAGAATGTATGTCTTAATTTTAAAGGTACACTACAGTTCTTTGCAAGAATATTCATCCACCTTCCACTTTGTATTGTGTATTTTATTGGGACTAAAGTAGGAGTTTACTTTTTTTATTTTTTATTTTTTTTACAAATCTGAAATCTGAAAACTGTGTTGTACATTTATATTAACCCAGCATTTCTATTATGTGCTCATTTACTCGCCTGTTTAGTGGGTGGATCCCTGCACAATCGATCGTGCAGGGATCTAATTAAGTCATTGTTTTTCATTGAACAGAGAATATCTCCACTTTTTCTCTGTCTTTATGCCATTTTGTCTGCTTCAGACACTCTTAGACTCACTAAGAATCCTCATCACTACACTTAACATTTGTTCACTTTAGGAGCTCTCTTAAGGACTAAGGTGTTTTGTGAATAACTTTTATCTTATCGAGTTAAGATTCTAAGAAACATCTTAGAATTTGAGAGATTTTAAGATTTTCCTTAAAATGACATCACTAGGAGCTACTTTTAGTCCTAGCATTCTTTTAAAAAATGGACCCTGGGCTTTAACAATTGATTTAAAGATTTAACAAATGAATATACCTGGGTCTAAACTGTTACATTGTACCTCTGGCTGTATGAAAAGGATTCTTTTACTGTGAACCTCACCCCCTATCTCAAGTCCTTAGGAGCCTGTACAAGGCTTAAATCAAGTACTGCCCTTGTGTTTAGCTTCCTCCATCTTCCCATCAACTATGACTAGCTTACCTGTCCCTGCTAAAGGAAAGCATCCCCCAGCACAAGGCTGCACCACTATGTTTCACTGTGAGAATGTTGTTCTCAGGGTGATGTTCAATGTTTTTTGCCCCAAATGGACTTTTGTATTTAGCCCAAAAAGTTTAATTTAGGTCTGATATACCAGGGTTGCACCTCCTTCTTCTACATGTTTGCCTTGTCGCTTCCCCAGCCTGCCAATTTAGGTGGATAGCCATGCTTAGGTCACTCGAACTACAAGTCCAGCTGGATTTCTTCCTTTTACATCTGTTCCTGACTGTTGAGGTAGCAAATAACAGGGTTTGTGTTTGTAGACAGCAGACAAAGTGTTGGGGCAGAATAAATTAAGGAGATTGGAAAAGAGGTAGGCAGTGGGTGTGAGGAAGTGTTACTTTACACCTTTCTGTGTTTATTCTGACTCTAAGGTTTAAAGAGAAGCTGGAAAGCCCGGGAGAAGGTACAACACTTGCCGGACAGCAAGTGACAAGTCAACATGGTGCAAGTCTGGCTGATTACACCCCTCTTGGTGCAGAGTTATCATGGCACAGCTGGAGCACGACTAACCAAAGGTCTCACTAAAAGGAGCAGAGCTCAAGGTCTGCTAATTTAATTTTTCCCCCTGGGTCAGAAACCAACTTGTCAAAACCACCAAGCCTTCTCTATCAAGCCGATGGAAAAACTTGTGGGTGGTGGTGATGGTGTCTACATCAGCCTTAAACAGTGCAGAGATCACAGTCCCTCTACTCACCTCACTACAAATGGGAGAAGGAGCTAGTAAACATGCAGACAAGGATTTTATTGCAGTAGTCTGCATCTGTTACAATCTTAGGGGTGGAACATGGTTGACAGGACCCGGGGGCAGTCTTTGGAGCCATCTATTCACACAAGCACAATAACGACCTTTCTAAATATGAATTTGGTACAGCCAGGGTAGTCTTGGCTTTTGTTGTGAACACAATGTGACATTCATGGGCCATTTCAGCTCAGCAGCAAACAGAAAGAAGGAAAAGGCCGGGGGTGTCAGGGGGCGGGACAGTGTTCCTTACTTTCTCAAAAACCTCCTTTACTTCTATACATGGGTGAGATGAGTTCAGCATGAAAAATAAACAACAACAAAGCCATTTTACATTTTTATGTAAAAGTGAGTCAATGCTAATGTAGCAACATCTTATGACACATCCTTACATTACCAGTTATATTTTTTCTCCTCATGTTAAATTAAAAGCCTTCTTTGTCAAAAGTTCCTCAAATGGTTTTGTTTTATATGTATATTTTTTTATGCCGTCTTTAATAATGCAGAAAAAAATCTGGTTTAATAAAATAGTTTTATTAATAGCTGAAATTTTAAAGTGTGCAAAAAGGCTCGCAAAGTCATTCATGTTAGCAAACTAACATGCTGAAAAGGGTTTACTTGCTATTTAAATGGTTATGTTACCATAGTTGCTGCCATGTGATTGGCTGCATTGCTGTTTTGGATAACAAGCAGTTTAACGGGTGTGTAATAAAGTGGCTGGTGAGTGTAAAGCAGCCGATTGCGCATCCCAGTGCTATCACATCCTAAGAATACTGGGAAGCTGAATCCTTCACCAAAGAAGACTAATGGTTTCTGAAGGTCCTCTGGTGTTCTGGTGTGTGGACTCCTCTATCATTCATCCTGGCAAGCATGACACCTGTCCCCTTTCTCTCCATGTTTTAAACTTGAGATTAATGGCAGTGAACAGGTTGGTGGAATTAACAGGAGAGCTGCAATGTAAGAGTGAGCACTGGGAAATAGTTATCTCACTAATCTTAGTAGATACGTGGAAGCACACTTGGACTAAGTATGGAGTTCTTTATAGGAAGAAGTGACGTGTCTACCATACTTAGGCTTGGGGTCCTTTGGTGTGTGCGTGGCATCATGCTGTGGGCATTTACAGACATTTTCTTACTCTGGTTTGCTAAAATGAAAACCTGATCTCAGATCACACTGACAAACTTTTTCAAAAAGCCAGCAAAGCTTGGCTCACCAAGGAAGGCTGATCTTCTTACCAGAGGAACAAGATCAAGAAGAGACTAACAATGATAAAATGGTTCAGTGATGCAGAACAATTCCTTTCCTTCCATGGGCTCCTAATTATCTAAACAGATTTTTCAATGTAACCTATTTTGGGTGCTGAAGTTAGTTTTATAAAGTTCCTCTTAGTCATCATCTTCAAAACAAAAAACATCCTCTGTTGTAGTTTGCTAAACTACAACAGAGGATGGCAAAAGCCATCAAGGTTTTCAGCCGTGTCAAGGTTAAATGTTGTCATGAAAAAGCAGGAATAAGAATCTCTGTAAAACTGTGTCTAACAGTTTAAAGGACCATCTGGGAGTGAGAAACTGTGTCCTACCGAAAGAAAAACCCATCCCTTGGGCTAAAGATTCAATCTAAGATTTAAAAACCCTGCTTTTCATCAGCAAGAATGAGTGGCCTGCTGGCGGAAAACCATTTAACCCACCGTCTGAGTCCCAGTAATGAATCCCAGTCACACACAGCACAGCAAACATCCACTGAGAGAAGACAGAGCAAAACAGACAAAGCACTGACCTTGTTCACTTGATGTTCTAGGTGGAATAGAAAAGAATGGAAACTCTGTGATTTGCTACCAGAGGGTGTGGTGACACTTCTCCCACCAGAGTGAGGAACAAAAGAGTGGACACATTTGATTTTGCATTTGAGTTGTGTCAGTCTCTAAAGTTATTGTTAATTCTTCTCAAAGCTGACTAATTGCTGCACTTTTAGAGGATTAACCAACATCAACAGGTAAGTTGAGTTTTTAGTTTTGATGCTGGAACACAGCAGTACCAAAGGTGCTTCCAGTTTGAAGTTATGTACAAATTCGCAACTTTCAGAATATATAGTCACAGTATTTTACAGTGTTTTTGGAACCTTAATTATGTCTATACGTTTACCTATAGAGGACAAACAAATGCAATATTTGGTCAAACTGAAAATTACAACGAGAGACAAAATTGAAGTATACACTGTTCTTCTGTTCAGAATTCAGTATTTTTCTGAGTGATTCTTAGTAGATAGCTTTAGACATCTGAGACTCAGCTAATGGGCATGAAAGGACATTCTGCATCTGCTCCTTTTACATAAGCATAAGTGTTGCTCTTTTTCAACTTTATCGCCATATAAGGTGCCAGACCCACATAGGTCTGACCATCAGGCCTCTCACTGAACAGCTCTAACATTGAGATTATAGCCTGAGACCATCAGCATAACTCATGACACACTATCAGGGGGCAAAATATCCCACATGAAATGATTACCACAGGAACATCCCGTGGTACACATGACTGTGGAGGGATTATGTAGTCAGGAAGCTCAGAATTTTACTGAAACAATTCTTATTATTGAGCAAAAACAGAAAAGCAGAAGAAACATGAGTCAGGTCAAACTCCACTTCCTGTGGATATTTTTCATAAGCCAACTTGATGCAGCAGAATACACAGGGTATTCACTAAACATCTAAAGAAATGTTTACTTGTTTAATGTTTAAGAGTTAATTTAAATATCCCGATGGTGGCAGATGCAAGGGCAGGCAGAAGGAGACACCGGTCAATGTGATTACACTTTTCAAGGTTTGCACAGTGAATAAAGGATAAGACTCTGCTCTGATCTGATCTGCTCCTTTTCTGTGCCTTTCAACAAAGATCATCTCCACATCGCAGCTTTTTTAAACTCCTTCATCTGGCAAGGTTTACTACATCGCTATTTTTAACTGCACAACTTTTATCTTCATCTTCCTGTCACTTTCAAACTTGGATGCTGAGCACTCCTCGCCTTTTTATCTCAGAAAGAGAATCAGCTCATTGCTGGCAACACAGTTCAAAATCCAACTGACCACAGAGTCAAACAGTTTACCCTCATGGCAGAACGAACAGGAATTCAGTTCTTTTTAAACAGATTACATGTGTTGGGGCAGGGAGTTGTATTTAATATTTCACTTTGCGAGGATGTCAGAAGTTTTAGAGCTTTGAAACAAAAATATTCTCCATTTCTTGAACATGAACTAGAAATGAACCCCAGGAAACTGTACTAACCAACATTTTAAAGTCAAAAGGGAATTATTTGGAAGATTTCTCTTGCTTATTTGTAAGTGAGGCCTGGGGAGGTGCTGAGGCACAGTCTCATAATATTAAATAGAGAAAAGCCACTGTATATTAATTACTTCACTGCCAACAACAAGCACTCATCTCGTGTGCAAGCCATTAATCATAGAAGCAGATGCAGGTGAAAGGTGCAGAGTAAAACCTGCATTGTGCATGCAGGATATCGGTGTAATCTAAACAAACAAAAGATCCTTTTAACTCTTCCTAGTATCACCATTGTGGTCAGATGAAACCATGGTTTGACCTTCAAGCAAAACATTATGTGTGGATCATACCCAACACTGCATGTTACATTAAACACACCATCCCCAAGGTAACACATGGCGGGGGCAGTATCATGATGTGGGGATGCCTTTCTTCAGCTGGTTACAGGCAAGCAGCTAAGAGTAAGTTGGTCCACAAATGAATGGAGCTAAATAAAGGGGAATCCAGGAAGAAAACCTGTTAGAGACTACAAAAAAACTTGAGATGGAGGTTCACCTACCAGTTGGGGGAACACACAGCCAGAGCTACAATGGAGTGTTTTAGGTCAAAGTACATGTCATGATTGAACAGATGTAATAATTACCTTTTATTTTGTAATTTATGTTTACTGTGTCTACACTTTTTTCCTGCAATTTTGATGGGGTTGGCGCCCTAGCGCCCCCCCTCAACAAGCCGCCACTGTTCATGAGTTTAGAATGGCCCAGTCAAAGTCCAGATCAGAATCCAGTTCAAAATCTGTGGCAAGTCTTGGCATTTAGTTTTCACAGACATTATCCATGAAACTGTTATGAAATGTCAATCTGTAGATGTGAAAAGATCCTAAAGACATACTCCAAATAACAATAATTTCAGTCAAATCTGGATCTACATAGTACTGTATCAGGGAGGACAAATACATATGTATATGTAATACCACGTTTCTAAGATTTCAATTTGTAAAAATGTGGAAAACAATATATCGTTTTTCTGCCATTTCAGTTATGCACTACTTCATGTTGGCCTATCATATAAAATTCAAATAGAATACATTAAAATTTGTGTTTATAAAAGGTAAAAAATTCAAAATAAAGGAATAGTTTTGCAAATCACTGTACAGTACATAGCCAACATATTAAATTAATATATATAATAATATAATAAATAAAATCTTTGACATACTCCCGAAGATGATTACTTCATCCTCAGCAAGTGAGACAACATTGGAAGTAACTGTAGAACCTGATCTGTGTTTGGACTGTTTTGATCCTGTGGAGCTTCCTGAGTTATCAGAAATATTGGCTTCATCTAAACCTTCAACTTGTATGTTAGACCCAATCCCAACCAAATTATTTAAGGAAGTGTTCCCTCTGATTACCAGCCCCATTTTAGATATGATTAATCTATCTTTAGTAAATGGATATGTACCACAGGCTTTTAAGGTAGCTGTAATTAAACCTTTACTTCAGAAACCTTCGCTTGATCGAGATGACTTAATAAATTACAGACCTATATCCTATCTTCCATTCTTATCTAAAATTCTTGAGAAAATAGTTGCTAATCAAATGTGTGAGCATTTAAACAGCAATGACCTGTTTGAAGAGTTTCAGTCAGGTTTCAGAGCTCATCATAGCACTGAAACAGCTCTGCTGAAAGTCACTAATGATATTCTTATTGCCTCAGATAATGGACTTGTGTCTGTACTGGTTCTGTTAGATCTCAGTGCTGCGTTTGATACAGTCGACCATAATATTCTCTTAAAAAGGCTGGAATATGCTGTAGGGATCAGGGGAACAGCGCTAGGCTGGTTTAAATCTTATCTGTCTGACAGGTTCCAGTTTGTTCATGTAAATGATAAATAATCTTTAAACTCCAGGGTTAATTGTGGAGTACCATAGGGTTCAGTACTTGGGCCAATTCTCTTTACTATATATATGCTTCCAATAGGTCAAATTATCAGGCAGCATAGGATAAATTTTCACTGTTACGCTGATGATACTCAGCTTTACTTATCCATGAATTCTGATGAGCCCAACCAGTTAGATAGACTACAAGCATGCCTTGAAGACTTAAACACTTGGATGACTTTAAATTTTCTGCTTCTAAATTCAGACAAGACAGAAGTTGTCGTCTTTGGACCGGAGTCTTTAAAAAAGAAACTGCTTAGTCAATCACTTAACCTGGATGGCATTAAATTGACCTCCGGTAATAAAGTAAAAACCTTGGTGTTACTTTTGACCAGGACATGTCATTTAAATCCCATATTAAACAGGTTTCTAGGATTTCCTTCTTTCACCTCCGGAAGATTGCCAAAATTAGAAATATCCTATCCAGGAGTGACGCTGAAAAACTAGTCCATGCATTTGTTACTTCAAGGCTGGACTATTGTAATTCTTTACTATCAGGATGTCCACAAAATGCAGTTAAAAGCCTTCAGCTGATTCAAAATGCTGCAGCAAGAGTTCTGATGAAAATTAAAAAGAGAGATCATATTTCTCCTATTTTAGCTTCCCTTCTTTGGCTCCCTGTTAAATCCAGAAAAGAATTTAAAATTCTCCTCCTCACATATAAAGCCCTTAATGATTTAGCTCCATCATACATCAGAGATCTGATTGTTCCATACGTTCCTAACAGAGCACTTCGTTCTCAGACTGCAGGTTTACTGGTGGTTCCTAGAGTCTCCAGAAGTAGAATGGGAGGCAGATCCTGTAGTTATCAGGCTCCTCTACTGTGGAACCAGCTCCTGGTTTTGTTCCGTGAGGCGGACACCCAGTCTACTTTGAAGGCTAGGCTTAAAACTTTCCTTTTTGATAAAGCTTATAGTTAGAGTGGCTTAGTTTATCAGGGAGGGAGCCTTCCTCCCTCCCTGTTGGATGGAGTAAGGGGGAGTCAGATTTAGCCTAAACCGGCTCAGTTATGGTTGAGGTGCAAACACACCCTCCATTTCTGCTACCTGTATGACCCCTTCTCTTTTCCAATGGTTATAATCAGTCTGACAGAGAGAGGTATCCCAATCCTTGTGGTTTTTGGTATAACAATGACCATCAGTGGGACCCTTCGTGGGGTGCCTTGAAACGACATTGTTGTAAATAAGCGCCGTTTAACTAAATAATCTTAACTGAAACTTTCTGTGTAGTTATGTTGCTATAGGCTTAGGCTGCTGGAGGACATAATGACCACTTTCACCTTCTTCGCTACATTCTCACACTACTCT
Source organism: Crenichthys baileyi (assembly GCA_036173005.1). Taxonomy (NCBI): domain Eukaryota; kingdom Metazoa; phylum Chordata; class Actinopteri; order Cyprinodontiformes; family Goodeidae; genus Crenichthys; species Crenichthys baileyi. The sequence continues at coordinate 114,065 of JAHHUM010001797.1, forward strand.
CCAATTTTGCATTATTTGCTGTTATTTCAGCTTTTAACTTTGTTATCTCTTCCTTTGTTTTCTCTTCCTAGAAGCTACACCTGCCCTGATTCTGTGTCTACCTGTGACACCTTTCTGGAGAGGGGCATCGTCCGAGCTTCTGCTGGCAACAACTTAATGCTCACCCTCTACCGATGATCCACATGGCCCTGTCTTTCAGTGTTTAACCCTTTCTCTCTCCTAGACATGGCGATTGACTGAGCTTTTACTTTAACTAATTATATGTGCTCTCTTTCAGACTCTAACCTTGAAAACTGGCACAGTTTATCTGTTCTTTCTAGGTGAAATGACTAAAGGAGCTACATCCATTAACATGTACTTTTCCTTCTCATAGAAAGGACTCCTAGATCAGTGCTTCTTTGTTCTCTTTGTGTCTCTGCTCTGTTCTCTCTAACCCCCAGTCGGTCGTGGCAGATGGCTGCTCACACTGAGCCTGGTTCTGCTGGAGGTTTCTTCCTGTTAAAAGGGAGTTTTTCCTCTCCACTGTCGCTACATGCATGCTCAGTATGAGGGATTGCTGCAAAGTCAACGCCAGAGACTGTCCACTGTCTCTACATGGTCATCCGGGAGGAGGGAATGTTGCAAGTCACTGACTGGATGCAATCTGCTGGGTTTGCTTAGACAGAAAAACTTTTCATCCAATTTGAATAACTAACTCTGACTGCACTGTTCAATGGTTAGGACAAATTGGAATGTATGTACCTGACTTTTGTGAAGTGCCTTGAGACAACATGTGTTGTGAATTGGCGCTATATAAATAAAACTGAATTGAACTGAATTGAATTAAATTAACCTCCGACACAGAGAGGTCTGTTTTGCAACCCAAAATATTTTCTCATTACCTCCTTAAATTCTATTTATGACTAGCACTCCTCTTTATGCGTAGACTATGTTCTTCATGAAACATCAAAGCCTTCACCTATTCGCAAAGATAACGGTAAAAGTAGCCGTTACTTGGTGCAGTCTCCAGCCTTCTGCCCTGGTGTACTGAATGAATGAGGGCTCTATTGGGCCAGGATGTTCTGTTGCTCCACCCCACAGTGGAAAATATGACAGCCAACGGCAGGTAGGGTGAAAGGGCCTTCTGACATGGCAGAAGGATGTGATCCACATCGAATACTACAGCAGTTCACCTACACAGTATGGGTCTATGTAGGTTGTTTATTAAAGCTTATAACTGAGAGTTCCACATGCAGGAAATTTATGTGCAGAAGTTCAGCTAAGTGTCAGATTTGTGCAGCCTTAATGGTTAACAGAGCTAAGATTATTTTTGCAACTAAAAAGAAAGATGGAATAACCATATGTTTTATTTTTAGTAGTCAGCAGTAAACAACTACATTTTTTTAATATATATTTTCACATAACCCCAGTATAACCATAACTGTGAAAAATACAAAACTCTATTCACGAGCCCAGGTTTTATTTGTCTCATCAGGGCTACTGCAGGTATATGGCTGTGAAAAATATGGAGGCAGCGTCAGATGAATGATCCACAACATGCTTTGATTTGGTAACACAATGCCATGCGTTGTTATTCTTTTTAAATACATTTCAACAAAAATCAAGAACTTAATACATTGTTATTAATAGTATGTTGCAATTCAGCCAAAATATCAGTATAAATGCAACACTTAAACTTTTAAAAGTTATGTTGGAGACTTAAAGGGAAAACATATTATTTTTCCAAGAGGGATTCTGCTGAGAGGTTTAGAGGAGTCAATATCTTATCTGCTGTAGATCTCCTTGTGGTCTGTATATTATAAGAATGACCTCCAAATCAAAAACACATGCCACAAAAGTATTGTTAAGAATAAAACTTCTTTAAATGGCAAAAAAATGACTAAGACACCTTTCTGCAACTAGTTTTTGATTGCAAAGAATAATTTCAAGGAACCCTGTTGTACTACCAGAAAACCTAAAACCTTAATAGAGTTTGATATTTATCTCCCTCAAAGGCAGCAGGATTCCTATAAACATGGAAGATCTGTATAAAAAGAGAATACTTTCTGCTCAGTTACAAGCTTTCCCATCCTCTGTACTGGCAGCTCTGGGCAGGTTTTAGATCTGCAGCTCCTATTCTCTAATCAGCTTGCATTCATTTAGAGCCATTGCCTCTGGCTATGTTATTAATTGGAGCCCAATATCTATTCTCTTTTAGCTTTGTGTTAGGTCACATCATCCAAGAAATGTATACAGCACACCAGCTGCTATTTCTTTCATGTTCTAAAATACTATTACAGGAACGAAATGTCACTCAGGTCCAATACAAGCTAGAAATGCCCAATAGTCATCTTGCAAGTCCTCAGCAAAGTTTGACCATCAAGGCCTGTATTTTTATAATACAACTTATAACTATTTTTTGTTCAGCTTGAAGATAATGTTTTGAGCCCTACTACACTATTCTTGATATTTTCTAGCAGATATTTTTTCCTCTGCTTGTGACTAGAGATGCAAATAATGAATATTTTGGTAGTTGGTAAAATGCTTAAAAAGGACTGCAGAGCGCAGGGAGAACTGGGTTTCCTGCATACTGCTCATGGTAATAATTGTTCTAAAACAGAGTGCAATGCTTTGTTGAAACTGGATATTCTGATAACCAGCAGCTTTTTGAAAAGCGTGTTTTGTCCCATTTTTCTCCCTTTTTCTCTTTGGTTCATCCACCTACACATTCATGCATTAATACCACAGAGAAACAGTGACGATTTTACCTAAATGTCCCTCTCCTCTATGGTAAAAAAGCTTTTAGATCTGGCAATATTCTTGTATTTTGGTGAGAGGAGGTAATCCTTTTCAACGAAAACAACAGTCAGAATGTCAGAAACTCTATTAAACAGTGCATAAATTTAAGTTGCACATGGTAATTTGCCCATAGCAACAACTGACATCAGGACTTGACTGCAATAACTGGCAACAGCCCCTTTGCCATTGCTTGTGAAAAGCCCAGGGCACTTTCTGATACAAATTTACCCGGATAGCTTCACTTTCCCGGGTAAAAGGTCTGGTCTGAGGTAGGACTTTTCAGATTCGTCGGGATTGTTAAAGGGGCGGGGTTGTGTGCAGTAAGGCAATCCACCACTAGCAGCAGTAATGTCGGAAGAAAGTGTACAAATGTATAATTTTTATACCATTTAAAAGTGGTTTCAAGATGTTTTAAAGTGAGAAAGTAGACCTCAAATTTTCATCTGTGCAGTCAGTTCATCAAGAATGATCCCACGTTGAAATATGCTTTTGGAGTTTTCTGAACAGAAGAGCTCCGCTTACAGGCTTGTCTGGCTGCTAAGCTAAAATAAGCTAAACTAATCTAAGCTAATCCGGCGGTTGAACTGGGACTTCTCCAATGACCATTGCCTAATCTCGACCCAACACTCTGAGATTTCCCACTACCTGTTATCAGTTTGTGGCAGTTGAAGGTGAATATAAAGCATCTTTTCATATAAAGCTAACTTAGTGGAGTGTGAACATTTTACTGTCCCTTTTTCAGTGTTATGTGCAGACAGCTAAGCAGGAGGAGAGAACACAGTTCCAAGTTTGGCTGCAGTTTCCCAAAAGCTTCCGGTGATCCTCTTCACCCTCGTGTCCTGCAATTGTCTATTCCACTGACTATGCATCTTCTACTTTATATAAATATTTGCTTATCATTGGACAGTCAATGTATCAATTACCTGTACTTCTGGACTGATTACCTAGGTTTTTGTTCTTGTTATTCTAATTTCTATTTGTGCTGTAGATATCTGACATGAGTTTGCCTGATGATAATAAAAGAAAAAAGTGTGTTAATCAGTGTTTAGTAGTTATCGAAAATTAATCATGCCGTTGTAAAGCAACAACTTTGGCCAGATGCAGGTTGGTAAAAATTAAATGTAAAATAGTAAGTATGGATCCACTGCAACTTAAACAATAATGAAAGGAATACTACTCAAATGTCACAGCACTGACCTGAAAATAACATTACCGCATCTTATGCTGTGCCATACAGACGCTCTGTCTGCACTGGTGAAGATTTACTCACCTCGGCATGCTATGTACTTGGAGCTGCCGACATGGCAGAAGACTTTGCCCAGTTATCTGATTACTTCAGCTAATAATGATTTGACCACTTGGTGGCACTCGTACACTATAAAGAGCATCGAACATTCAGTCCAAAATTGGGGTGATAATTAAGGATGGAAAAAAAGAAAAAGATGGTGACGTCACAGCAAAAATGTACCATTCCTGGCCTTCAACACCCTTCATCCCAATATACACTATATATACCAAACAGGCACAGGAATGTTACATACTATACCCATGCATCATTTAAATGAAATACATCAAAATTATTAATGTTTCACAAAATGTGCTTATTAACTTCACATTTGAGGCTACATAAAAATAAGAAAAAGCAACTCAAACATATAATAATAATACATTTATTTGTATAGACCTTTACAATAACAACTAGGTTAACCAAAGTGCTTTACAGTAAGCAAAATGAAATCAAACACAAGCACTAAAACAGTATTAGAATAAGAAACACAAGAAACGATAGAGAAATAGAAAGATGTAAAAAAAACCATGCTACTAGGCATTAAAAGCCATCCTAAACAGATAAGTGTTCACTTGAAGAGGTCCAGGTAAGAGATAAGTCTTAAATCAGCCGGGAGTTTTTTCCAAAGTCTAGAAGGTGCCACAGAAAAGGATTGATCACCCCAGTGCTTACATTTACCAACTGCCTGTTAATTTGTCTAATTATTTACAGTCACTGAAAGGTTTAAAAGTAATTATTATAAAGTTTGTGCTGTGTTTAAATTTGAAATTCTCTGCAAACATGTGAGGAGGCAGTTTTAGATTTAAGTCAGTAACAGTTTTTCTCCTTTACCCCTGACTGCTTGGCAACAAGACATAATTAGAGCTCCATGCACTCCCAGTTTAAAAGCTGAAACTAACTTTAGACCAGGTTTTATTTTGCGCCTCACTCTTTCTATGCTGCCATAGGTAGAGTTTCCATTATCCCTGGAGCCAGCAACAATGCTACATTTATATTCCATCTAATGAAGGCACTTTGGATAAAAGCTGCACATTACAGCACCGTGGAGTTTGCACCCAGTCCACTTATGACCTGTGTCTCAACAAATATGGTTTAGATTAAAACATCTATTTAATAGCAGATACATGATACAAAGTAGCAGAATGCGTTGATACAATGTGCAAAGGGGAAATAAGAAGATGCTGTGATTATGTGGAGTGAAAAATCTCATCCAGGAGGGATTATTATTATTATACTGGGAACAGAAGTCCAACATTGCCTTTTGTTTCTTTGAACTGCTGATTTGACCACTCTGCTCACGTCAAAGCTTACCTCTGCCATGATGGGTCGTTTAAAAAAAAATTGCCATACAAAGGCTTATGTTGCTTTGTCAATATCATAACGGATGTGACAATTACTGTATGCTGCAGACGACCTGCGCTAGCATGAAGCAACAAGGAGGTGTCAGTCTCTTTGCAGATACAGACGTGTCAGTACGTCCTGTTTTATTGGATCCTGCAAAGTGACAGTCTCTTTAAAATGATATGGCGAATTAGCAATAATCATTACTCTGACTTCTGTACAGCTGGTCTAGGGAATATACATGGACACTGCTGTTTTAGTAATGTTAACCGAGTGAATTATTTGCATAATCAGGTAAAGACAGCTTTAAATTTTAACTCTGTAATCATTCTACCTCTGATTAATTGATTGCTCTCTCTCTCACAGGCAACATGACATCATCTTTGCCCCTAATATAAAACAATTACAGTTTGCTCATAACAGGAAGGCTTGAACAAAATGTATTGAATGCTGCTCTTAAATTTTCAAATATTAAAGTTCTTAAAGAAACCTTGTGATCAGCTACAATCAGTTTTGGTTGTTCAGAGCTTTACAAAACATAGAGATAGGAAATCTGCCACAAACCTCTGATTGGTGCATCTCTGGTTTAAATCATAATTAACAGAAGTATAAGTTTTTCACTTCAATTCAATTCAGTTTATTTATGTAGCGCCAATTCACAACACATGTTGTCTCAAGGCACTTCACAGTGCCCGGTACATACATTCCAATTAATCCTAACAGTGCAGTCAGATTCAATTATTTTTTCAAATTGGATAAAAAGTTTGGACTTTTTTTGTCTTCCGACAGTAGAAAGAATAGCTGGAGTTGTGTTCAAATTGAGAAAATGAAAGTAAACTTCCTTTCTCGTGATCAAACAAATGACCTGACATTCTGTCTTAAAAAAGTACCCTTGGATGTGCTATATTCTACTGATTATGTGAAGTGGGGGACAAAATGTTACAACAATGAGCCTCGTTCCACTATTCAAAGCTCCAGTCATACCAGCTGTCGGTGTTTTTCCGGGCAAAATCTGCTGAAATATGATAATGAGCCACTGGTGTGTGTGTGAGTGGATGTGTATAAATGTACTAACTCGGCATTGGGGCAGGCTTGTGTGTGTGCCAAAGTATGACCAAACATGATTGTTTAATTCACATATGGAGACATGTGTATGGCTTGTTTGGCAGCGTGTTAGCATGTAGGTGGCAAATATGCAAACATATGCCCCTTTTCAAGCTGCGAAGTGCTGACATCATTAGTATTACTGCACAAATGAATTCGCTAGGTGTGCAGAGACAGATGTACGTGGGTGTCTGGAACACAAAGTGCAATAGCCTGGGCAGTAGCCTCTGGCAAAGCTCTGATCCTGACCTGCTGGGCCAATGTCTGATGTTGGAAACATGGCACCATGAGACTGGCAGGACTTGAAGAAATAAAATGGTGAGATGCTCCAGGTGTAAGTGGAGAACAGAAAAATGAGGGGAACTCAGATGCTCTAAATCATTTAAACTGTGGTCTTTTAAATGTCTAATCTGGCAAGCAGTTGCTGCCTAAACCCAATGCTGATTACAGCTAATTCATTTTAGTCCACTACAACTCAGCAAAAAAGAGGGTTTAAATAAATTGGTAAACACTGTTAAAGAGAAGGATTGCTTGACATTAATTGCAGTTCAACCCAATCAGCAATCTCTCAAAATCTCTCAAAATTGAACAAATTCAATTTGTTCATATGTAAGACGTTTAGCTCAGTAAATATCCGGGATGAGCATCATTTTAAAATTTTTCCAAATATAATTGATGAAATGTTACAAAAAACTGCTTCCTTTGACATTGCCTGTGTCATCGAGGCTTAATCTAGATTGTGCTTCTGTGTTGTAAAGCTCCTCTGAGACCAAACCCATTAAAAGCACATCAGTGAGCCACACTGTCACAGTGACGCGTTAATTTATTCTTAGTCACTTAGTTTCAGTGAGTAAGTAATATACTATCCTACTGCTACAATATTTGCTCATTGTGCCACTGAAAATGATCCACAACAAATGCACAATTTGCTCAGTTTGTTTTTGTACAGGAAAACCATGTTAATCTTAGTTGTAACATTCATTTTTAGAAACTGTGTTAAAGCTTTACCAAAAGGGATAAAGCAAGGCATCCCTGGCACAGAAATCCAGAAATCTACTCATTTTCAGCTTAAGTGGCCATGAACGGTCACCAGCCAGTCAGAATGTCTGAAAATCAGACGATCAGTAAACATAACAGGTTGCCTAAGCTCAACGCTCTTTGGTGAGGAAGCTGTGACTGTGGAAAACGACTCAAAGTCAGCTCTGTTCAGTAAGAATAAGAAATTTAAAAAGGAAGTCAGAGGAATACAAATGATGTAAGAAGCTATTTAAAAAGGAACATTTGTTTTCACAATCACATGTTGGCTGTTCATCCAGGCAACGCCCCCTCCATAAAAAAAGAATGGTCAAAAAGAGGAGCTGTCTGCTACTACAGGACGTCGATTCCTGCCCACCTTGGCATGTTTTCACGAACCAGCGAAGGAGCATACTGACCTGGAGCCAACTTTATCATATAACCAGAAGGCTGGTTGTTTTAAAGAATTTCTCTGTTTGTTTTAACCTTTCAACTTTAGTTTATACAAATGAACAATCTACAGATACAAAAGTCTGCTAAATTCTTTGTCCTCTGCTTGGAGCAACAACATGATTCCAGTCTGGTAGACAAAAATCAACTTATTATGCCCATCTGCTTGAGTCTGATCTGACCGCAATCTACAGCAGAAGATCAACGTGTGCCACAGACACATGCAGAAGTGGCTCCACCAGGAACACTTGTGGTGAACAGGTGTCAACAGAGCTGCAGAGAGACCGAAGCTCCAGGCCCATCTGTTTCATTCATACCTCCAGCAGACAGATCGCAGCCATAGACAGGCGTTACGGGTCAGCTGATGAGCAGGAGGTGATTAAACGTCAAGCACTGGGCATATACGCATTGCTGCCAAGTTTTTCAACTCCTGATAAGGTTCAGATCTAGATGTCCTTATAAAAAAAATTATAATTAGTATGCGCTTTTCTATAACTAAAAGGTACATTTAACTTCATTAGACCTGTTACTCTGCAAATTCGGAAGGCCTCCTCAGATTCTTTATTTTAGCACGAGTAAGGATTTTTAGGTGCCCTCTGGGCATGGCTTGAAGATAAGCATGAGCCGAAAAGATACAACTAATTTTCTTAAATTCAATGCAAGCACCTAAAAGTTTGCTGCAGCAACAACTGTATTAATAGACAACAGATCCCAAGACTGCTTGACTGCCACTTTAATCTTTTTTTCTCACTCCACTTAAATATTTAGAAAAAGGAGACAAAGGCAAGTTAAAATAAGCAATAACTGTCGTGGCTGCTGATTGACAACTACCTGCCTGATGGTCTTGTTACCCATTTCAATGAGAGATCTGTGTGCTCCAGTTACAGGGGAGAGTTAAAAATAGGCTTCACTCAGTTACCACTTACCCTGGAAACATGGAGAACAGATTGTAAATGAGCGGACTGAAGTGTCTGAATGGCATCCTTTGTTGCTGGCTCTCTGAGCTTTAACACACATTGAATACAAAGCAGTAGCCTACTGGTGAAAGCTGAGCAGAAAAAGCTTACCATGCATTAAGGGTCTACATGCACAACAGATAGGTACAAGAGCGTTCCTGTTGCTCCATAGGACTGTATGCTTGCTCCAACCTGTCAATGTCTGTAAGTGCATTTCAAAAATGAACAGTAGCAAAAAGGGCCCATACTGAAGCTGAGCGAGGCGGCATCAGACACTGAGGGATGAAGTGGTTCTTCTTGGTGACTAGGATCGTGATAAATAGCCTTCACAGGTAAATGCATGCCGGTTAAACTGTACTCTGACAAATTCAACTGAGAAACGCATATAACTGTTGGAATTATGTATTTATTAAACATTATGCGTAGGGTTTTTTGTTAAACAGTGGCATAAAGTCACAGAAACTTTAAATGTCACCGTGTAGTCTGTAGAGTAAATCCTGCTTCATGCAATGAAAGGAATATCAATACCCTTGCTCATTCTGTCTGTGGTTCATCAGGCTGCAGCACCGGGCATTACCTCAACATGGCTCCAATGCGTGTGCTGTAAGCACCGAGCCTTCGCGGTGGGCGGAGCAGTGTTCGGGTGGAGCCACGTGTCTGCTACAGCACAGTGCTCTGCCTCAGGGTCCAGTACATACCCTCTGTGCCAGTGAAAACACACTAAATGATATCTGACCATGCAACTAATTCTAGTGGGTCTTCATTCCATATTTCCATTTAGTCTGTTCATTATTGTTTGCACAGGATTCTAATTTATTCAGCTTAATTCTAGGCTTCAGACAGGAAATAAATGGCGAAAAGAACTAAATTCAACATGACAGACAGCTTATACAAATACTACAAGGTGAGTGAAATGTTACACTGCAAGAATCTACAGTAGTAGTATGAGACTAATGCACAGAGGCATGGTTCTTCCTAGTTCTTGTCTCTGCTGAAACAATCGAATTAATGGTGACTATTGAAATAATCGTCAACTAATTTAGTAATTGAATAATCGGTAACTGTAATTTACAGACTCTAAAACATGCCATTTGCCTAAAGAACAATCCTCTCAGAGGAATAATTAGGCCAAAACTGTACAAAAAATATTTATATCTTTTGCATTTAAGATGAAAAACCTTAGTTTGTAAATATGCTATATCCAGATCTCATCAAGTGGCATAGTTTTAGCTTCACCTGGTTCAAATTCTGTATAAAATCTCCTATCAAGCATCTTTTGCTATCCGATTATTTATCAGTTAATCGAAAAAATAGTTGGCAGATTAACTGATTAGCAAAATAATAGTTGCAGCCGTAATTCTTGTTTTCCTCACAGGTTAATTTCTGATTATCTCCCAATCCAGCTGTCGCCAAACCTCATCCCATGCCACAACAAAGCAAAAGCTTCCCAGCCAGCTGTTGTCACACTCCCTGTCACCCCCTCCTGGGAGACGGACCTCTTTTTAAGCTGCTCCTGCTAGACACAACAACTACACTCCCGGCCCCATCCCCGCCATAGAGCTGACCTCTGGCTTTTCCGGGATCAGGTGTGATTTCTGACTGCTCAGCAAGTGTAGGATTTAAGGAAAACACAATAGAACATTATAAAATAAATAAACAAATTGTAGCCTAAGAATATTTATTTAAATATACAAATATAATTTCTTACATTGTGCATTTTAGGTAATATTTTTACATTTCTTGAACTACTAAATGATGTGTGAAAAAAGCTTTTGTCTCATTTTCAGGATTTTATGTCTTCGAGCTCCTGAGAGGTGATGCAACACTCTCTTTGGTTTTTACCACAAGGACACCTATACTATATCCAGAATAAATATTTCATTATTATACTGTAGATGTTTGGAGATAGACCCAGCTGAAAACACAAAAAGACATTCTGGCATCTGAAGACTATTTTTTCTCTCATATTTTCACAATTTTCATCCAGTTTTTGAATATTTAAATAAAATGACCTGTCAGCATTTATTAACAACCTTCACAATATTAAATGGACAAGCCTTTATTGGAATTAGGGCAATGAAACATTTCTCATAATTGCTGGCAAGCCTTTCTGGATGTTTCTGCTATTTTTGACAATTAATTTACAAAGAGCACAAAGTTTTTAGAGTCTTGAAGGCCTCCTTGCCATAACCCTTATCTTTAGCTCATTTAACAGATTATCGGTCTCACTGAAGTCCGGACTCTGGGTGGGATGCTCGTGAATTTTTATTTTACTTTCACTCAGGAGAAACATGTTGGTAAAATTAGGATTTTGCTTTCAATCTAAACTTGCCAGGGATCATGTCTAGCAGGCTCTCCAGATAACCACTACTTCATGTGACACAACTAGCAGCGTGTGTACGTTTGACTTAGTGCTCATGCCTTTAGCCCCAGAGTTGCAGTTATAGCAGAAGGAACAATTAAAACAAGTTAAAGGATCAGTGAGTATTTGGCTGAGAGCCTAATAGCTCCACAGAAGTTTAATAAGGATTTTAGCAGTTACTCATGCTTTTCAGAAAGCATATGGTGACAGAAGCAATGGGGTGGTGAAACATCCTTGGACAACAACAAAGTCTGCTTTTTGATTTTTATTTTACTTTTACTCAGGAGAAACATGTTGGTAAAATTAAGATATTGCTTTCAATCTAAACTTGCCAGGGATCTTAATGTTTTGGGCTGAACTGGAACTCAAGCTGGTGCAATACTTACAGAACTCTGGTTGTTGAAAAAAAGATATGGAAAAACAAAATATGAGCAGGGTTTTTAACTCTTGGTGAAAAACCAAAAACCAAAGTTCATGGTTAAAACAGTTTTCCCTTTAATATGACACCCAGTGAATGTTTAAATCACCTCATACAGACTGATCATACAAACTACACACAGAATCTCCAAGACTGCATAATGATATGAAAATTCAGATTCTCATTATAGATAAAGATGGAAAGAAGGAGAAAAAAAGATAAAGATATAGAACTAGAAAAGTACTTATAGGATGCAGACCTCCACCAAGCCAATAGGGTCATTGACACGTCAGCTTTTCTCCAGACTGATGAGCTATACTCTGGAAGATTTCTGGCCACTGTGTCTCAGCTGCTGACAGGGTGAGGAACCATTGTGGGAATTCCAAGTTGTCCAGTATGTACTCTGCATAACTACCAAAATCGAATCATCTGTTACTTGTTCAAATATGCACATTGTCTGATAATTCCATCCAAATCTGTTCATCACTTTCTGAGATACTTTGCAAACAGAAAGATGGACAGACAGACCCGGACAAAAACATCATCTCCTTGGCAAAGGTAAAGACAGAAATATGGAGAGACAGATAGATGAAGGTTATAAATACATAGATAAAAGATACATAAAGAATTGATTAATATTAGTAATAATAATAATTTTATAGGAATGTAAAATATGTAGAAATTGATTCAAACAATCGTTACATTGCTGTTATCAAAATAAAGACATAAAAATCTTGTCTCCTTTAAGTGTTTGTGTCAGTTGCTCTGATCTTGCCCCCCCAAGACGACATTCCTAGGAGAAAAACTGTCTTACCTGCAGTAGACAGTAGATGCAGTAGTAGTAGTGTTGGCATCGTCCTTTTTTATAAATCTGGATTACTTGGTCCCCGACCTGAAGCTAATAGTCAGAGAGGGGCCACAACCAAAAGCAGACTTTTACCTTCTTAAAACAACAATCTCAAAGACGTTGGTCATTTGTGTGAACACTTTTGTAGACCTTTAAAACTGCCATTGTGTTTGCATTTTTTGTTTTTTTTACATAGAAGCCGATAATTATTTAAACAGGAAATGAAGGTAGGAGGCTGTGCGCCACCAATGATCTTTCCTGTGTAAAAAGGGTACTGAGAACACAAAATGTAATTACTTTTTGATCAGGGTATCCATCTGACACAACAGTAAGTGCTAAGAAACAAAAGTATTAGCAGTGAATGTTCTCAGGATGTGTTTCACACAGGAAGATTATTGGAGGCACACCACCTCTACCATCTAATATATTTCCTGTATACAATAATTAGCTTTTTTATAAGTAACCACCCAGTGCACACATGATTACAGTTCATAAAGGTTCATAAAACAGTGTTAGCATGAATGGCTATGATGTTTATCAGATTAGAGTTGTTTGTGTAGATGTCCACTTGGACGGGCCATCAGGAACGGTCTTCCGTTTTATAGTTAATTTGCCCAGGAATATGAATAATTTAAACGCCTCCTGTAAACACATCTCTTTGAACAGGCTTTGAGTATGATACCGTAGCTGGCTTTTTATTGGTTTGATCGCTTACATTGTATCTTTCCTCGTTTATTGGTTTTGCAAATTGTTTTCTTTCAGTAACTCCTTGTATCAGATTTTTGATTAATCTCTTATTTTATTGTGTAGGTTAATTTTTAGAATTCCTGCAAATCATTTTAGGTTGTTTTTATATGTGCACCATAAATGGACAAGTGAAAATGAAAAGCTTTTTGCAAAATGAAATTACCTGCCATCTACAAGGTGTTCAAATTGTTAGGTTTTTAAGGGCATGCTTTCATTTTACATTATTTTACTTGCAGCTCTTTAGCTGAGAAGGTGCAAAAAACTATTCTGTGTAAAATGTGACAGCTCACCAGGGACGACCCAATATGAGCCAATAACATTCTGCACACATTCTCAGGGGAATCTTCTCAAATTGCATCAACCTGGCTTATGGAAACTAGAAACATCAAGGCAACCAGAAATAAGCTCCACAACCCTGAACATGAACATTAATATGAAGTGAGATATATTGTGCATGGCGAGGCTACGCCCATAGGAGATTCTTTAATCTACCTTAGGAAGAAAACTAAAATAAGTGTATTTCATAGATCTTAGCTGAATACAGCTGCCATGTTTGGAGCTGTGACACACGAGTAAGTGTTGCAAGCCTAAATGTTAATGCTGCACTTTCGCTGAGAAGGCAATCAGCTGTAGTGTCCTGTGGATGGCTGTAGATCGTGAAGATTTTAGGCAGGTCAAAGCAGCTGGAGAGGATATCCTGAATAGGAACAAAATGTGAAGTGACACAAGCTGACATCTAAAACTCAAGGTGGAAGGAAGATATGCAGGATCAGAGTACAAAGTGAATTACGAAGCGTAGCAGGTGCAGAGCTACAGATATTAATGAAACTATTTGATATTCAGTGGTTATTCTGCCCGATATTCAGAAATGCTAAAAGCAAGAGTGCTCCTGGGAAAAATGCTAAGGGTTACATTAGTTCTGCTGTGTTATTGAAATTAAGAAAAATGTGAGTAAAGTTGAAGTGGACTGTTTCAGTTAGAGAAAAACTAAGCTGACTTGACCTTTAACACAACCTCCATAAACGTATCAAAGGCAAAACCAATCGAATTCGGCATTTCTACACTGAGGCTCTCCAGACACCCACTACTTCATGTGACACAACTAGCAGCAGGTGTACGTTTGACTTATTGCTCATGCCTTTAGCCCCAGAGTTGCACTTATAGCAGAAGAACCAACAATTAAAACAGGTTAAAGGAACAGTCAGTATTTGGCTGAGAGCCTAATAGCTCCACAGAATTTTAATAAGGATTTAAGCAGTTATTCATGCTGTTCCAAAAGCATATGGTGGTAGAAGCAATGGGGTGGTGAAACATCCTTGGACAACAACAAAATCTGCTTTTTGCTTTAGTTTTCATTAAAAGGCTTCCTGCTGACCATGTTAGGCGCAACGAGGTCACTGAATTAGATCACAAACTTTGGTCGGATTAAGGCCTCCGACTAAGAACCTAATTTGGAGTAAAGTGGCTCTCAGAACCGGACCTAATGATTTGTTTTAGGCTGCCATCTCATTTGGCCTGTTGACATAAAGAGTTTTACCGAAAAGGTCAGACAGCAGGTTCTGAGCCTGCTTTCAAACTGGGCCAATTCAGTCAAGATAAAAGGAAAAACAATCAGAGTATATTCATTCATTCATCTTCTATACCACTTATTTCATAGTGGGTCACTGGGGAGCTGGTGCCTATCTCCAACAGTCTACGGGCGAGAGGCAGGGTACACCCTGGACAGGTCACCAATCCATTACAGGGCAACACAGAGACATACAGGACAAACAACCATGCACACCCTCATTCACACCTAAGGGGAATTTAGAGAAACCAATTAACCCAGTGAGAACCAACGCATGCATGGGAAGAACATGCAAACTCCATGCAGAAAGACCCCCAGCTGGGAGTCGACCCAGGACCTTCTTGCTGCAAGGCTACCAACTGCGCCACCGTGCAGCCTACAATCAGATATCAGATATCAGTGTACTCATCCTGAAATAGGATGAAGCTTCTACCCTAGGGCCTAGATTCAACGTCCAACTCTACTAAATGACTCCTGCTACAGCTAATACTCCTTTTTTTAACACAAAAGACAGGTTGCAACGACAGGAGAAAAGGTTTTACACACAACCTAGAAATGTATTTTTGTGAAAAAAGATTAAGCTACTGTTGTACCTACAGTTTTAACCTTTACTGCAAAGTAGGTTTATTGGCAAAAATCTAACGAGGAAGCTATCAGAGTGCCCACCAGATTTCTGAGGAAGCAGGTGGTCAAAAACCCTCGACTGACTGCAAAAGACCTGCAGCGAGACTTGGTTGACACATTCTAAAGAGCTTCATGCCTGACTCCAAGGTGTTCACAACAACTGACCCAAAAGCACAAGAAAGGTCAGCTCCAATTTGGCAAGGTGCAGTGGACGTATTCATGTTAAAGTGGAGTTTATTGTGGTGCTGTAATCCCCGACCTCGAAATCCCCAATATCTTTTTATCACCAGCCTTCACTGGCTATGAATAAGAGTCCTCATATAAGTCAAAACATGCTAGTCATTAAGGTGTTGAATAATTTTGAGACTACGGTAGTCATTAAAAGTGGAATTTTGTGTTTAATTAGGAGAAACTGTATGTAATATTATTTATAATGAGCTATATACATTTTTCTAATCTGTATTGCAAGCAGGTGCTAGCTTTAATATTTTGCCAATAAACCTAATTTGCAGTGGAGATTAAATAATTTTAAGTAACTTTAAGAAACTGTACCTGTATTTCAGGCCCACTAAACGAATATACAGTGAAAAATGTAATATTACCTCTCAAAGATGTAATTAGGACGTCATACTCTTCAACTAGACTTTATCAAGCTAATTTATCCCTGTCATACTAAATGTGACCTTGTTAGAGAGTGTTTGGCCTAGCTTTGGCTTTTTATATGTTTTGTTTCACAGGGCTATAAAGAAAATGATTCATCTCTAAGAGTGGGAAATCAAGGACATTAGAATCTCCTGAAACAAGAGTAAAACAAAAAGAAAACATCTGCATCCCAGGAAAGATAAGACAAGGAATTTTCAGATGTAACTACATTCCACAGTGTTCACTAAAATCTTCCAGATGGCCCGACTATCATGACTGATTTGCAAAAAATTTTTTTTGCTCACAGATTCAGATTCAAACCTCCTGCCCTAAGTTTCCAAAGACAGAACTAGAACTTTATCAATACCCAAGAGTCTACCTTCTGTCAGAGATGTGAACAACCACCTTCCATGAGTTTGAGATATTGTTTAACTATCTAATGAAACAACACACCTGCACATACACAAAATGTGACTACAGAAGTCTTGGATGTCAATCTGATTCAGGATCAGGCTGGATTGAACTCTGACATTTCAAAACCAATGCAACAGTTTCAAACTGTGGAAGAGATATTTCCTTTCTTTTCCAAAATGTGCTGAAGCGTACACACTATCCACAGGCAATGTTGGAATTCAAGCAATTTTTTAAACCTTTAAACACATAGCAGTGACAGAGGTTCACTGGTTATCATTGAAAATTTACTGTAGACTACCTTTTCTTAGGAGGTTCAAACTTTTATTTACCACCTCAACTACAGTAGATTCAGATTTCCAAAAACCATCACATTGACAGAGACTTGTCGACAAGAGAAAAAAGGTCATTTATTAGCACTGCCTGCTTGGTTAAAGAATGAGGTCTAATTATGCTTTGCATTCTTTTGAAATTGACAAGTTTCAGGTTGTAACAATGACCAAAGGCATACCTATGAAGTTAGATTTCCTAGTGGGAAAGTCGGAAGTTTCAACGTCCTTCTAAGTAACATTAAGGCAGCCTAATTACTACTAGTGGTAGTTGTACCACAACTGCGGGACTATATCTTTGACTCTTAGCCTTCTAGCACACCTAGTTTACTTGTTCAAAAAACTCAAAATAAAACCAGCAAAGCACATGTCTTTATCTTTTTTCAAACATGTTTAGATCCAAAACAAAACAAATTTCAGGATGTCAAAGCAAGTTTATATTTTTGATCAACTGTATTAATATAAAGCTGATAACTGTTTTTAAGTGTTTAGAGATGTGTTAAAATAGTATTCAACAGAGGCTGCAGGATAAGGTCACCTCTAAAAAGTGAGCTACAAAGGGAACTACTAAAGGTCAAGAGGTAAGACTGACTGTATCCCCCATGGATTCATGGTTTCAAAGACTAGAGTCAGAGCTTGTATTTATAGGGTGTCACTTTATGCACACGCATGTTCGATGGAAATGGTAGAAGTATATCAGCTTGGAATAAAAGCTACACATACTGATACATTGTCTGTTACACAAACGTGCATTACTTATCTATGATGGTGAAAACAGGATTTTCTTAACTGCCATGGCTATTATTAATAAGTTATCAAATACTTAACCTTATACTGTGTCTCTTTCCACCTGGTACAACCAGAATGAGTATAATTAACATATAGCTGTTTTGTGCTGGGCAGGAAGTGTACAGTAGTTCAAAAATTCTTTTTTTTTTTTAACCAAGCAGCTGCTGTGTGTGTTTATGTGTGTGTGTGTGTGTGTGTCTGTGTGTGTGAGAGTGTGCGTGTGTCGAAACAACCTTGGTGAGAGTGATGAGTGTGAGTGCTGGAGCAGCAAACCAAAAAAGCTATGCCCAGGTGGTTGAGTCCTCGTGCAGCAATCCCTCCAAGCTGCAGTCAGAGCAGGTACATGGATCCTGCATTTGCAAAGATGGCACTTAGATCCTCTTACAATAAGGACGGAATGCAAGCATAAAATTTACTTGCTGTGTAACCTTAAAAAAGAGAGTTATGGGTGGGGCCCATTAGTAGTCATGACTGTCTGTATTTTTTATTAATAAAAATATGCAAAACAGCCAAATTTAACTTTCTTGTAAGCAAGGAAACAGTGTAGCAAACTTCATTCAGCCAGCTGAACGGCAGTGGGCACCAACAGAAAGCCATTGGGCTAAAGAAAATGCGGGTCAGTTCCACTTCTCCCTTGGTACATTGAAGGGATTTTAGGAACTGCACAAATGGTCCAACAGAAACATTTTTAGCAGGTTTGAAAACTTAACAGCTTGAAAACCTTGATATATGCCAGTACCTGTAACATCTGCCCATGTCCAATATGCAATGGCAGATTTATAATCAAAAACATCAATGGCTATTCTATACATTTTATTATCACTATCATTTTCACAGCAATAAAAACCACCGAATGTGGTGGTAAAATGTTAGGTCCATATCACTGATTGTTATACAGTCACAATTATATCATTAACGAACAAATGTATTTCAACAACTCTGCCATGATTTCAGTCATTTGAAGTCAAATATCTGCCTTTGAGTTTAGAATGTTGATGTCTAGTCTGAACAATGGTTGAACTTTACTCCACACATGGACCATCTCTGTTTGCTCAGAGCGCATCTCCCTGTCTTCCTCTGTGTCCCATAGAGGGACATAACCCGGCCCCCCGGGAAAACACACCAAAACCCCTTCCTATGGCCCCCTTGACCCTTTTGGGGAAACCCCTCTGGTGGGGAAATTTCAGAGCTCTGTTTTGTATTCCATTTCCACAGTTCCCACCCGGCCCCCGGGCCCCAACGGGTGGCGACCCCAAAGGAGGGAAAAGGGGGTCAAAAAATTTCCCCATTTTTCCCCAGGGGAACTTTCCCGACGCAGGGCTTTGCCGCGGTGGGGGGGCCAGGTGCGGAAAAAACACACCCCTTTCTTGGTGCATTTTGGGCCTTTCCCCCTTTTTTCCCTTTTTTTCCCCCCTTTTTCCCCAACACCCCCAGGGGGGGGCCCCCCTCAACCCCGGCCTTTTTTAGGGCCCCTTTTTTCCCCCCGGCCCAATTTTTTTTTTGGAAACCCCCGGGCCCAAAATAATGCTTTCCCCAAGAAAAAATTTGTTTAAACAGTTTTAAACAAAAGCAAAGAACCAAACAAAAAACCCACCAAAATCACCCCCCCCCCCCCTTTTTATCCCGGGGTTTGCCCAAGACCTTATTTCCCCCCGGGGAACAAACCCCCAAGGGTAAAATCCTACACCAAAAAGGGCCACAAAATTTCCCCCACCAACGGATTTTTTTAAAACCTTCCGGTTTGGGGTTGGGGGGGCCCCTTAAGCGTCGGGGCGGGGCCCAACAAAAAAACCTTTTTTTTCCCCCCCGGCCTGAAAACTCTTTCGCCAAATTCGTCTTCCAAAAATATTTTGGCTGTGGTTTGGGCCCCCTTTTTAAACCCCGGAAGGCTGAAAGGCCCCCGAGGGGAAGTGGGGAAGGAGGCCCCCAGCTAAACCCCGACTGGGCTATATCTTGCTTACCCAGCAGGGGGGGCGGCGGGAATTTGGGTTTTAACCTCCCCACCAAACATGCTTAGCCCCCAAAACCCTTTGCCCCGGGGAACCCCGACGGGTTATTAAAAAAGGAAACCCCCAGGGAAACGGGCCTAATCCTTTTTGGGAGCCCCCCCCAACCCCAGGGATCTGACCCAAAACGGGGAAAGCAAACCCTTTCAAAAAATCAAAAAACGCGGTTCTCCTGTGACAAAACCCGTCAACCCCCTAAAAGAAAAAAGGGGAACCGGGGAACCTGGAAGCCCCCAACAGGGGTCAAACTAATCCCCCCACCCCCCCCCCCCTGCCGGGGGACCCCCCCCCCCCCCGGAAAGGGGGCCCCCAACCTCTCTAATTTCTTCTCCAAAACCTACTTGGCGAGCTGCTTGGGGGAAGGAGATCCTCCCAACCCCCACCAGAGCTGGATAGAGCCCCACCGCCCCTCTCCCAGGGAAGCGGCTGGGGGGGGCGTCCGCCTCGTCCAATGACCCCTTCGCCTACATCGATACCTGACCCCAAAAGACCTCATCATCCGGGGGGGCCCAGGAGGAGAGGGAGGCTCGACTACCAAGGGCGCGTCCCTTCGCATAGTGGGGAGGAATACAGCCCAGACGTCCTGGCCCGACGTGCGGGGTACAAGGCCACCATGGCGGAGCTCTACAGGCAGGGCCTAAAGCCGGCCCTCCTCTTTCCCCGGGCCCCCGGCTTCGCATAACACAACCCCCCCCCGGGATGCCAAAAAGTTTCTTGGCTCGGTAGAGGAGGCGCAACATTTCATAAAAAGCCCCCCTAAAACCACGGGGGGCCCCAATAAAGAACAATGTTGCTATTTTAAATGGAGATGCTGTATGTGAGGTAACAAACCACGCGTGTTTTGAGGGCTTGCTCCAAGAGCATCCGCCGGGGGGCTGTTTTTCATCCTCGGTGCGCAGCTGATTTTGTTGATGTGCCACGCTACCTTATCCCCCGGAGGATCTACCTTTCCCGTTCTTTTGGTTCGTATCGATCTTTATTTATGGGAGGGTATCTTAATAAATACCTGTTTGTGCGCAGAAAACAGCTAAATAAGGACCCATGAAGCCTTTTTCTTTTTATGTCTCATTGTTATTCTGAGTTATTTTCCCACCCAGTACTACTCTTCTAGGGTGATCATGGTGACCATTAAAAAGGGTACTTCAGAATGAATTTTACTGTGGGGGTTTTAAACCTATTTTGTGCCTACTAGGAGCAGTGGTAATTTTGGTTTGGGCCATTTTGTTTTTCTGAAGCCAAGGATTTATTTTTCGGAAGATTAAAACAGAGAATGCTAAGCTTGGAAATTTTGCTGCCATTTTGTTTTGTTTATGTTGCTTGGCAGCCTTTTTAATTTTTAATTTTGAGGGATGTTTGGGGGGGTTTAAAGGTGCTGCCAGGGTTCTTGCACTGTACCATAACTTTTTCTTTAACTTTCGCTTCGATCTCGGCCCTCAGTAATTCCATGTCATACCTTGCACAGTAAAGTTGCCAAAAGACTTTGTTTTGGGAAACTACATGATTCAGTCTTTTAAACTTTTAAAGAGGGGAATGCTAAAGGTTTAAAATCACCCAGTGAAGAAAAGGAAAGGGTTTTCTCACATTTTAAACGATTCAATGCAGATGTGGTTTTTCTGCAGGAGACTCCATATCAGGATTTTCTGGGGGGGCCCCCCTCCGTCATGCTGGAGGGGACAACGTTTCCCATTCCCACTTTCAGGTTAAAGGCACGAGGGGCCCCCATACTGATCACCCAGAATGCCCCATTTGAGGTGGATGAGGGGGTAGCTGATAAACATGGCGTTTTGCTATAGTGAGTGGGAAAATTGTACGGTACTCAGGTCGCCCTTTTTGGAAAAATGTCTACCCCCCTAATCGAAAAATAAAGAACTTTTTTAAACAACTATTCTTTTCCCCTACCAGATCTTAATAAATCCCAAAGGGTCCTGGGGGGAGATTTCAACTGCTGGCTGGACCCAGCTTTGGACCGCTCATCCATTAAAAGCAGTATCACAAGCAAGTCAGCATCAGTTATCCAAAAACTTTCTATCTGAAACCCGGGACTGTGTGAGGGTTGGGGGGTTTTTTAAAACCCGACAAGAGGGGACTACTAAATTTTCTAAATGTACACAAAACCTACTAAAAATTTTGATTTTTTTATCATTGATACTAAATTTTCTACCACAGGTCAGTACTTCTGACTATCAAAGCATAGCCATTTCAGACCATGCTCCAATTACTGTGTCCCTGTCTCTTCCTCACCTTCCACTAAGAGCTGGACTGTGGCGTTTTAACTCAACCTTGCTGTCAGACGAAAACTTCCGGAAATTCATTCAAGATGAGATAAGTTTCTTTTTTGCTACCAACTCCTCCCAAGAGACGTCCAGCCTTGTAGTATGGGATGCCTTTAAGGCCTATATTAGGGGCCAGATTATATCCTATTCAGCAAAGATTAAGAAGCAATCCACCTACGAACGGAATAACCTATTGTAACAAATCAAAGAGATGTTTTTAAAATACCTCCACAATCAATGTCCGGAACTTTCCAGAAAACACGACGAACTTAAAGCAAGGCTTGACATGTTGACAACACACTCAGGTGAACGTTTGCTCTCACATGACAGATCCAAATTTTATGTGCACAGTGACAAGTCTGACAAACTATTGGCAACTCTGCTCAGGGGCTCGAGAGCAAGGCAGACCATTTCTAAGATTAATGACACATTGAGGGACTTCTATAAGGAGCTATACTGCTCAGAATCACAGATTGATTCCAACATGATTTAAGGATTTTCCTACCGAAACTTCACGTTCCTGTAATCTCACCAAAAAACTCAAAAATAGGCTAGATGAACCCATCTCTCAGTCAAGGGGGTTCCCTAGCAATAAACCTCAATGCAGTCTGGCAAATGCCCCGGGCCCGGATGGTTTCCCCTCAGAATTTTTCAAAAATTTTCCAAATATACTTTCAGTTCATCTTAGTTTCCCCCTACCCCTTGTTCTAAGCAAGGTTCTCTCCCTAAGTCATTCTATGAAGGCTGTATCACACTTATTGCAAAAAAAAGGGGGAAGGACCCATTGGAATGCACCTCATACAGGGCCATTTCTCCTGAATACAGATGTCAAAAATCTTGGCCCCCCCCAAGATTCATGCCTGTAGGCTTAAAAAACGTTTTTACCAACAGTTATCGAACAGGTTTCATTAAAGGTAGGCACTCAAATTTTAATGTTAGAAGGGTGCTTAACATTTTTTTTCCAGCGCCACAGACTTGGCTGAGTGTGTTGTCTCTTCAGAAGCCGAAAAAGCATTCGACAGAGTTGAGTTTCATTATCTTTTGCAGTCCCGGGTAGATTTGGCTTTGGGGGAAAAAATTCATCTCATGGATTAAGCTGTTGTACCAGCAGCCATCTGCTACAGTCTGTACCAAAATCTCTCAGACCTCAATGCCATTTAAGTTACAAAGGGGGCACCCCGTCAGGGTTGTCCTCTAAGCCCCTGCTTTTTTATCTGGCCATAGAGCCCCCCGCCATTGCGTTGAGGGCCAGAGGGGAGATGTCTGGTTTGGGAGAAATAACATGGAACATAAAGGGGTCGCTTTATGCAGATGATTTTTCACTTTTCATTTCCAAACCATCAACCTCATTACCTTTCGCTCTTGATCTGCTTGGGCCCAATTCGGTCGGCTCTCGGGTATAAGCTAAACCTTACCCCCAAGAGTGAGCTTTCCCTTTGGGCGATAAAGCAACTATATCAGACTTTTTTGCCAACTTGCCATTTAGGAAATTGAAAAACAAAAAATTTTTCAATTTTTGGGTGTCCCATGACAAAGAAAAAAAAAAACTTATTTAAAGGAGCTCTGATCCCCTGCTGAACCAAGTGAAGGGATCACCCCCCAAAGTGGACCCCCCACTCTCCATGTCCCCTTGTGGGGGGGTTATCAAACCAAATTAAAATTGACTATACTACCCCCAAATTTTTTATATCTCCTTTCAGGCAATTCCCATTTTTTTCCCCAATGGTTTTTCCAATGAATTGGACTCAATTTTTACAGTTTTATATGGTAGGGTAAAGTTCCCAAAGGCTCAACAAGTGGGAAACCAAAAAATCTAAAGGGGGGGGGGGGGGGTTTCCCCTTCCTAACTGTCGATCTATTACTGGGCTGCCAATCTTAAATGCCTGGTATTCTGGTATTTTACCATAAACAAGTGACCATCCTGGGTGGGGAAAAAAGGAATTACGCAGTGACAACACCATATGCATCCCAGCCATACTTTGTTCCCCCACTTCCACTCTCTTTACATTTAACTCTATTCCAAAACCAGTAGTGAAACACTCACTGAAAATATGGGGGCCAGTTTGGGAAAAACTTTAAACTCCACAATTTTTCCCTCTTGAGTCCAATCGCACTTAATCATTTTTTAAAACCATTGCCCCAGGACGGAGGTTTTTGGAGTGGCGCCCAGGAAGGGACTTACCAAAATTTTTAAGGGGCCCTTTCATAGAGAAAAAACTGGCATCATTTTTAAAACTTAGCAGATAAATACGACTTGCCTCAGTCTTTTTTTTTTAGATATTTGCCCAAACCCGGGAAAATTTTATTCAATCTCATCTCCCAGGCTCAAAATTTCATTGCCAGATGGAAAAAATGGGAAAAACCATCCAAATTTTGAAACCCGACACGTAAAGGGTGGTTTTTGGGGTTATAATAAAAGCTGGGCATGGCAGAGGCCTCCTCACTCAGACTTAAAGCTTCAGGGAAGAGGACTTGAATCTGGCTATACCAGATGAAAACCATGGGCCTCTATACTCAAAACTTGTGAACACATCATCTCTGTGTGCGCGCCACTATTTTTCAATTCAAAGTTGTAAACCCGGCCCACTTCTCCAAAGTAAAACTGTCTCGTATCTATCCAGAGAATCTCCCCCATTCTGTGACAAATGCAAAACCTGCCAAAAGCCACACTCATTCACATGTATTGGGCTGCGCCAGACTCGGCCGGTTCTGGACGGGTTTTTAAACCCATGTCCAAGTTTCTCAGAGCACCCAAAAACCCCCCTTTCCCCCTCTTTGGGTCTCTTTTGGTTTCAGTAGTGAGGCGTGCCTAACCAGCCTTGGGAGACAAGCGCTGGCATTTTGTTCCTTGCTGGCGAGGCGCACAAATCTGACCAGATGGAAGGGTGCTGGCTAAATGACCTTTTGTCGTGCTTGAGACTAGAGAAGATCAGGTGCTCCCTGCAGCACTCAATCGGAAATTGAAAAAAACATGGGGGGCCCCTTTCTTGGACACACTCCAAAAAGGAAAAAAATGTCAGTCAGTCAGTCCCCCCCGCAGCCCCTTTTCTACCGCTTATTCCATAGTGGGTCGCGGGGGAGCTGGTGCCTATCTCCAGCAGTCAATGGGCGAGAGGCGGGTACACCCCGGACAGGTCGCCAGTCCATCGCAGGGCGTATAATAATGTTTCAGGCTTATTAGCTTTTACTAAAACGTGCTTGGCCCCTGTCAGCGGTAGAGATGCGGAGCGTACAACCACCGGGCAGCGACATGGGGGAGTGAATGGGATTGCTTTGTAGGGATTACTTTTCTGAATTGTATTTTATTTATTGTAATTTTGTTTTATTGTTGTATGTTTGTTGAATGAATATTGCCTTGTATTCACAAATTGGATGTACAAAAGTAAAAATTTCAATAAAAAGACAGTGGTTAAAAAAAAGACATTTCACAGTATGAAATAAAGTCAAACTTATTAAAAAGTTTGGTTCTCTAAATGTGCTGGAAAAGATAAGACTATTAAGCACATAAATTAGATTCTTAATCACCCACAGCTTCAGATTAGGATGTTCTTAATTTAATTTGGTTTTTATAAATCATGATAATCACCAAACAATGATCTCACCCTGTTTGCATTTTGAAGTTCTCATCAGGCACAAGCTGAGCAAAACATTACTCATCAACCCAGCCGTTGTTGTTGATGATCAAATATAATCATTATTGTAGAAAATCAGTGTTTACAACCCAGCAAATGTGCTTATACTATCTAAAACATAATGCAGCATGTGTGTTTAGCATAGAGCACCGTCAGAGAGTGCCATGGACGAGTATCATCATCAATCACCTAGTTGTTGAGCGGTGACACGTAGACTGAGAAGAAATTAGATTAAATGAGCTGACCTTTTATTCTGTGGGTCGGTTTTACTCAATAATACCGATCGTCACACGACTTGAATGCTCTGCCAGCAGCCTGCTGCACAGCCACACGAAACTACATGAAGGGGCTAAAGGTTTTTTAACCCTTGTTGACGTACTGTAACACACACCATGACCCTTTAACAGATTTTTGTGGGATTGCATTTACACACTCAACGAGGACCACATCTAGTTTTACTTTGAGGAGACACAACAGCTGGACATACCTAAGCCTGACAGACCCGGATGACATATTGCAGATCATGGTGGGTAAGACTTGTGTGTGACTTTGATTCTGAAATGAAGTCAGTTCAGGATAATTCATTTCATTTAGATCATGCCCCTTTACAACACATGCCATTTCAAGACACTTTTCAAGACAAACAGATGAAGTGTATATACAGAAATATATATTCAAATGAGCTCAGTCATATAGAAGGTTTCCAATTCAGTTTCATACTTTCCAAATAGATCCAATTTTTAAAGCAGCCCATATATTTTAAAATGGAAATTCAGCATTATCTTAAAAGACGCACCATATTTAAAACTGAAATGATTTTTGAAAACTATAAATCCTTTTCCATCCACTTCAACATTACACACCATAATGTGCTTATCTAGCATACAAAAGCCAAATAAAATACTCTGTTTGTGGTTACAATGAGACAAAAGAAAGGTTTCAGGAGTATGTCTGCTTCTGCAAGGCACTGTATATCACTATGTGGCTGCAGAAGCAGGGCCGTCGGTCAACCTGACTAGAATTACAGGGTAGGGCGGAAATATGCCTTGTGGTAAGCCATAAACCACAATTAGAATGAAAATTAACAAGAAACCACTGGACAGACAGAAGATCTACTATTAAAGGCCATTAAAAGTGTAATGTTAAACAAGAAGCCTTCAACTATGGTTACACTGTCTGCCTTTGTGAATTAGGACCCATTTCTTCAGTTATCAGTGCCTGGTCCCAGCGACACAGTGCTGCAGTACAGCTGTCAACCTCCAGGCCCTCACTCCAAGCTGCTGACGAATGAGGACCTGCAGAGGATATTACATCCTTATCTAATCTGTCAAAGCTAGCCCCTCTGCTACAACCTGCTGCTGGTCTTGTGCACAGTTAATAAACTACATCAGGTATCTGCCCTATATGGATATTATGAGTGATCCTAAAGAGATATTTTGGCTCTGGTGCACCTGTATGCCTATCAACTTCTTCTGGTCTCGTGCAGATCATCAGAATTTTATCTTGGGTAAAAGATGAGCACAGGCTCGTCCTCTCACATATCTTCCTCAGCAAAGAGGCTGAAACTTAAAGTGGGTGATGATGCAACAGTGTTTTGGGGAATACTTCATATACACCTGATGTGTTGGGGAAGGGGGGAAGTTGAATACTGATCTATTACTGTCATGGTAAGATGTTTTGAGAGGAATTTTTCTACCCCTCGCAGCACTGGTCTTTAAAGATACGATCCAGTGGTGTGTTTTTTTCCTGCCTAATTCCACTTTGTATTCGGATCGATGATATGAGAAGAGGCACCAGAGCTAATCAGCTGACAGTAGTCATTGTTATAGCGGGTGAGCAACCTTTGGTAGATTTCGGTATAAATACTGTAGCATCTGAGTAGCTTAAACATGGTTGCTTGACCCAGATGCCCCCCAGGCCATGGCTGGCACTGCAGTGGATTGTGAATTAAAACAATGACAATGATTGCCTTGAGAACTTTAACCATTATGAATCTTCTCTCTTCTGTTTTCTTACTCACCACTTGTGAAATGAATAAATGCTGTAATCTGCCTGAAATAGTTGAGTGATCTGCATGTACAGTGGCACTGCAACTGGTAGGATTGGGATCATTACGTCTCTCTGCCTGGCGAGGCCCTGGAGACGTGAAAATCCTGTTAACAGAACACGTCAACCCCTCAGAATCTCTGCAGATCTTTGAAAAAGAAATCTGACCCTTCCAATCTGCCCTTGTCCTTTTTGCAAACCACTTCAATGGTTGGCAAATGTTCCTGAAATCCATGCAGTGTTCTCCTGTATGTGTCAAATATTTTGCTGTAAAAAGTAAAAGTAAACACCTATGACGGAGGAATAAATACATAAAAAACACATCAAAGTAACTCCAATCACTTGCCTTATGCCTTATGTGAGGTCACCAGATACGTATTTGTGGAAGTTTGTTTATGGGATTGGTTGATTTTACAGAAACCACTATTTAGATGCTTCAATCATTCCTGGGAATGAGCATCACATCAGGAGGACAGAGTCTTGGAGGCATTCCTACATGGTAAATCTTTGTTCATGCTATAAAAGCCTACTGATCGTTTGCTTGTTAAGGGAAATGCTTTACTCTTGCCACAACTTCAATTTCAGCAGCACACAGTGTCTGCTGCAGTCACACATTTAAATAAGCAAAATAAACTCAAAGTAGTTTCCTTTCATGTAAGCAGTATTTAAAGCAGACTGACTCCCACCATGTTGGGTTTAAAACAGGTTTAGTTAAAGCAACAATTCATTTAGCTGCAGACAAACTCAGCATGTCTGAAAGAAACAACGTCCCACAGGACGGACACCAGAGATGAAGACCACAGCAGCAATAATTACATAATCTTGTACCCCTGGGGCAAAAAGTCGACAGCGGCAGAGGCAGATTAGGATCAATGAACAGACATGACATAAGATTTTCAATTACTGTCCCACTCAAAAGAATTTCTGCTCTGAAGCCAAAAAAAACACTTTGAATTAAGAAATAAAAAGGCTTTTATTCAACAGGCATATGGATTATAGAAAAATGATGCTTTGACTGCAGTTTGATATGTTCATACAGTTCTGTTATCCCTTAACAAACATGCCGAAATACCTTCAAAATCTTTACAAGAACCTCAGATTAAAAGGACAGGCGAGAAACAACAGGCTGAGATGGATCTGAATGATGTCTGATTCGCTGGCTCTGCAGTGAAAAGGAGGAAACAGCTGTGGAAGCTGAAGATTAGATTCCATTCAGGCCTGTTCTCACGTGCAGCTCGGCTCTGTTCTCGGGCCGGTGCTGTGTGCAGGCTCCGGCTGCCACCACCAACAGCCTCTCTCATAACTCACCTCTGCACAGCAAAAAAAAACAGAAACCTGCTGAACACTAGCCCTGTCCAGATGATCTACGGATTGTTTCCACAAAACGTGTACTGTGAGGCTTGGCAGCACAGGCCAAGCTGGCTGTTTGGGTTCCTGGATAATTTATCCATGTGACATATGGTCTTAAGGCAGTGATTAAGCCTTTGTGAGGAATCGCTAAAAAGTTATGAGAAAAAAAAAAGTTTTATTCACTGCAGGAATGATGATTTGGAGCAAACTGGAGTGACACAGAGACTCTGAATCTTTGCACAGGCACAGAAAAGGTTGAAATCATAGTCTTTGCTGTGATCATGCTGTGCTAATGTGGAAGCACCAGCTCCCAACCTCTGTTTACCATTTGACACCAATTAGCTAGCTGGCAACTCTGGGCTTCAATCTACTGAACAGTGCCTTTCAAAAGTATTCATAATTATTTGTCATGTAACAACCACAAACCTGTGTGTATTTTATAATACTGAAGAAGATGAAACATTGTTTTTTACAAATAAAAAAATAAATAACGCAAGACATTTCTGTTTGTTTAACGTACCACACCAGTAGCATACTCAGATTAAGGAAAATGTGCAACTGAGTAGGTTGATTTACAAAAATGTAGAACAAGTACATCTATATTTGTGCTAAAAGAATATTGGCGGTGGCAGTATCATGCTGGGGGGATGCTTTATTTAAGCTGGGGGAAGCTGGTCAGAGTTGATGGGAAGACAGATGGAAGGAAAACCTGTTAAGGGCTCCCAAAGGCTTGCAGCTGGGGCTGAGCTTCATACCTCATTAACCTCTCACCTCACAAATATGCTCTACTTTGTGTAGGACTATCACATAAAATCCCAGTAAAATACAGTAAGGTTTGTGGTGGGACGCCTAGGGATATGAATGATTTTACAAGGCGCTGTAGTTTAACAACAATAATGAACAAGGTTCCATGCCTCAGTATCCTGCACATCATTGTACATGTTTACACGACAGACCAGTACATCTGAGTTCTTGACATCTGCTGGCCATGTGACATGCCAGGCGCCTGTTTTTGCACTGGATTCATGTTATTTTGGTTCAGAGATTTTAGATAAAGGCATGCAGCCTTTCTCAAGCTTGCACTGTTAATGCAGAGCTTTCTACTCCGGCAAAAGATGAGGTCTGACTGGGTTCACTGTAATCGATGCTGTGTGACTTAATGGAACATCCTGGTTGTGTGCTAGAAGCACGAGGCCTTTTACAAGGAGACAAAAGAGCAAATTAGTGAAGTCTTAATCCTGAACCTTGAACCATCTGTTCCAGGATGCATCTTTAGAATGAGTAACCCAACCAAATAAAGAATAATGATTCTATGAAAAGCAAATGCTTGCAAATGTTCGCTAGCATTGTAACTCTATGGGCTATAAAACCAGAATGCACTTATTCTTTATGGAGACTTGTTAGAAAACCTATTTGCTTATGCAAACCCACAAGCAGCACACCAGGAGTGCATGGATTTTTAAAGAGACAATCCCATCTGGAAGTCAAGCACAAATACAACATATGCTTCCTTTAGTCTCACCTACTGAATTGAGTGTGAGAAAACAGAAGCACTCAGGGAGTATTGGAGGCTTGCTCTGGGTTTGTCCTGCAATCATCTTGGTGGAACAAATCCTTAACATGCTGTATCGCAGCTTCCCAGGTGCCAGGAATCCCAAATAGCAGTTTTATTTCTCTAGAATACAGATGTGAGATAGACCTCTGTTGTTGAGACATTTCCAGAATCATTTCAAACTCCCCTCAGGATACACAGCAGATATAAAGTCAGACCAGGATGTGGATTTTATTCATAACCTGATGGGATTTGCTGCGGGTAAAAATATATGTGAGAGGTATAATTCAGACCAATGGCATCACTCTCCTGGCGATCACCTTGGTATTGCACTCACGTCACTGACCTCCCCATTCCCCAAATGGGGGAGTGTGGAGCAAAGGCCAAGCAACTGTGTAACAAAGCTGGCCCTTTTTGGATGAACTTCTCATTTCCCCCAAAGGAACCCCAGATTCACAATGTAGACGATGCCCCGCCCAGTGGCGGTTAAAGATCTGGGCGATACAGCTAGCAGTCCAGGGGGTTCTCCCATCATGAGGTGGAACTTGAACTTTTTTTTATTCAGCCCACTGAGTTTTCTACAACGTATTTGCAAGTCCAGTCTATAAGACTTTGGTGTGGTACCCCCATGTGTTGTACAGACACTATATGAAAATATGTATCACAGGGAGGTGATAACACTCAATAATCAGTTAACTTGCTAAGCTAACTGATTATTGATTCAGATGTCAATCAAAATGTATGTGAATTAAAGAACATGTTACTGTGTGAAACATTGCAGAGGCTGTACAGCACTATTTGTGCCACTGGTTTATTTACACACAAACCATCATAAGTGCTAATAAATAGTTTATAGGCAAAACGTCCCCTACGTTTTACATAAGCAGCAGCCATGTTAGCATTCCAACTTTTTCATTCGGGATTCCTAATCAATGGGCCGTTCTAGCTGTGAAAACACTAAGAGACTACACTAATGTGTAGGGAGCAGATGTAGGGGGCCAGCTCGCCCAGGGCGACATTCATGAAAGGACCGCCACTGCAGGCATCCAGAATGCGTCCAACTGTGAATGCGAATTCCAACAATCTCCCTAGAAAACTCTAACTACAATAAACCATGCATGACTCAAATCCAAATCATACCAAGTGAGTATCTGCGGCCTATCATGGGGTTAGTTGACTGGCATGTGTCATAGGAAGTTTCCCCGGAAAGCAGCGCAGAACAATAAGCTGCACTGATACAGGCACCAAAGAAGGCTGCTTCTCGCATCACAATTGCAGACCTGCTACTGGTGGTCAGCCGGTGAAGACATTCTACCTTATCACCGCGTCTCCTACCTAGGTGGTTCAATCCAGCCGTCCTAACTTAAAGCCACAATGGTCCCACTCGTGAATGGGCACTCCAGCGGGCACACAGTTTGGGGAAATCTAGACACGCACAAATCGAGTGGAAGGAGCGGTGCAAACTTACGTGAAAACGAAAAATAAAGTGGTCGATCCCACCAGGAGCGTGACAGCAGTGGACACTGGGATGTATTTGGTGAGTTTAAATCTCTTTCCAGCGCTGTTGGGCATTCTGTATTTTCCACATTCCTCTATTATTTATTCCGGTCGGAGGCGCATGAAGAAATGAAACGTCCAGCGTGCGGCGGGTATAGATGCGGGCCTTTCTGTGGCTGTTAATGGCACAAGCGGTCCGTCTCTGCTGTCGTTGAAGCCGCATAGGTCCAAGGCGTTAATAGGCAGGAATACGCGGAGCTCTGCGAGAGCCTGGAAATCCCACCCTTCCAATCCAGCCCCTTGCTGAGGTCACCGAACCGCTAGAAAAGGTGGAGCTTCCCTTCAAAACCTGAAAGCGTCATAACATGCTTGGAGATATACTGTTGTATTGTATTCTTTGCTTTTCTCTATCAAGAGCTAATACAATACTTTCTTCTTTTACAGGCTACTAACCGCCTCTCGCCCGCAATTTAATTTGTCAAAATAATTTGCCATCAAAATCTATCCTAGATTTTAAAATCTGTTAAATCGCTCCGATCCGTTATTTGATCTTGTGTTGAGTGACACCAAACTTCATTAAGACTGTGCCAGTTTAATGTTACTTAGTTTCCTTTTGCAGCCTGTACAAACTTCCAGACCTACCATCGCTTTACTGACTGTCGTCTTCAGTTAGTGGGTACGCACCATTTGTCACCCGGCGAGACAATCGTTGCGCCGGCTAGGCGTGGTCTGCACATCAACCAGGGAATAACCAGGATTCCTCTGGGATCAGAAACATCAATTTGATTCGTTAATTTAAAAGGATATGTAACTGTTGGCCTCCTAATGGTCAAATTTTAACTGGTGTGGTGCAAAATCAGATTTATAGCTAAAACTATTTTTATCTGATCTTTTATGGAAATATTTTTCTTTAGAGTCCCTGAATTTATTTTACACATTTCCATTTATTGAAGCTTGTGGGAAGACAACTGAGCAAATAAACTTTATTAATCTCTTTATTTGCTTGATCTGCCCCTAAATACCTAATTAATGAATGGGTTTAATCAGTATCTTTTCATGTCACTTTAGTTTATTTATTTGGTAAAAGTTACCCGCAACTAAAATGTTTTTTGCCCAACAATCATAAATATTTCGTACCCAACAGAGGAAGAACATCAGTGTTTACTGTTTAGAGTTGTATATTGAAAATCTCAAATTGACCGTAATGTTAGTATTGCTCTGGTTTGAAAGAAGAGCACAAACAGAATGAATCAGTTAAAGATACATTTTTATTTGTATAAACTAAACAGGTGATCTACAACTGTCAAATATTCTTTGCAGGAAAAAAATCAAACAAAAAAACCCCCACAAAAACATAAACTTCCAGAGATTCAATCCATGTATAGTCGTGTAAAAAGTGAAGGTCACGTATTATTAAGTGGAGGTCACACGTTTCCTAGTGAGGTCTTCTCCATGGTCTGCAGCTTGCCCACTTTGCATGCTGGTTGGAAATGGTGTGCAAACCACGCCCATCTAGTCTATCGAGTGTGTTTGGTTGGGCTACAAATGGTGCGCACCTATTCACTCCTGAGCCTGCCCTCTTTAAATGACGACTGCGCCATAAAACTGTTAAAGCTGTTGGGTTTGGTGCTGCCAACCAAAACCATTTGGAGTCACCTGTGGGTAGGGAACATGTGGCCGCTATAAACATAATAAAGTTTCAGTTTCAGTCCAGAGATTAAATGATGGAGCTTAAGTAATGAATAAAGTGAGGGAATCTGGAAAATATGATGAATTCTGAGATTAGAATTTATGCTTCTTAGAATTTATATTTCTACCATTCTGTCAGCAAAACATTTCTGTATGTTTTTTCTTTACATTGCTTGGCCTTAGCTCGCCATTTCTTTAGTGTTTACTGTATTTGTTTTCTTTCCACTCCTTTTGTATGAAAAGTGTTCTATAAATAAAGACAGATTGGCTTATAATTTCACGTTTACCCGTAGGATATTACGGTAATGAATTCAGATCGCCCTGACCTCGTTGCAACTACAGATCTTCTGTTAAAGAAAACTCCAACCAATCCGCAGCATCACTTCAACCTGGTTTTATCCTCCTGCTTACTGCTAAGAGATGCGCCCTCTTGTGTCACGATCCGCCCAGCCAGCAGATATTTGGGGTGTAGAGAAGATAAAACAAACTTTTTGGATTGACGGGAAGCTTTCGGAGGAAAGACAAATGATGCTATTTTTTAAAGCAGTAAACCAGCGTTGCCGAAGCTCGTGTATTTGTTCCCAGTAAATGTACTCTCTCAGTCAGGCTGTTTCTATTGTGGATACAGGCAGAAGGGCGCCCTCTTGTGGTAAACACTGAGATTTGAGAGAAACGAAACCGTTATGCCTCTCACGGGCCACCATAGTTTTAGTAGGCGCCTGTGTTGATTAGCTTTTCTTCTCATTCACTCACTTTTCAACTGTTCAGATAATAGGAGCATCCTTGATACGACGACTGTTTTGGTTTACACTGCTAGGTTTAAAATTAACATCTAATCGCCGTTTAGTTGAAGAGACGCTGCGGTGAAACAGTGCCGTGTCTTGTTTGCAGCATACCCGTTAAGCTCAGCTAATTAGCCCGTATTATTCGGCCTGCTCGTCGACGGCTACGCAGGATGTCGTACCGGAAAACTTTCAAACTTATTTGCAGCTTCGCTGGAGGCTCCGCTGCGCTCGTGTTCGCAGCTGTGGCCGCCGACTCCCGCGGGTTCTTCGGGGAGCACCGCGGAGAGGGGGCGAGCCGCTGGTCGAGATTTGGCGTCCTTCATGCAGCGCAGCCAGTTTGGACCCCTGCCACCCACACACCAGCCCCAACTGGACCTGGCTGGGACTTCAACTGGGACAAGTAGGTTCCTCTACATCTTCACGACCGTCTGGTTCTTTGAGTGAATACAGAAACCGAACTTTGCTCCCTCTTCTTTTAGTATGCGCTGTTAGGTTTTGTTACAAATACAATTAGGCACGTAAAACTTCCGGCATAATTCAGTTAGTATGCAGTGAATGGACCGAACCGCTACTGGGCTTGTTTGTTCTTAGCCTATGCTTCATTTCAGGTAAAGTTCTGTCAGCTTTGGAGAACTGGACATCTTCAGGAGACATTTACAGAAAGCCTTTGACGTAATCAGATGGTGTTTGAACGACGATCCAGTCAAATTTGGCATCACTTTTAGAAGATATGTATTAATTAAGGACCAACTAGAATGTGTTCTGTAATGTCAGAAACCTGTTGGAAGTCATTTTGTTTCATCTCTGAAACTAGTACTTTAGTACTAGTACTAACAAAATTTCAAGCATGAATGTATATCATGAACTAATAGGTTTTCTTAAAACTGCAAAGACCGTCATTGTATATTTGTACCGACATAGTTGGCCCGACCAGAACAAAAGTCCAGTATAAAGAGTTTGCATCTTTGAGGGCCGGTTATAATGTCAAACTAAGCTTGACATAAGTCACCCTTTATTGATTCCAACTGGAGATTTTCACTTCTCTGCAGAAAAGAGTTGATTCAGGAGCAAAACAAAATGGACAAACAAGTCTAGGAGTGAATGTGTAGAAAACAACCTGAGACAAGCAGGCCTGCACAAAATCCTACATTAAAAAAGGAAGCATGTATAACAACAAAAACCATAAATTAACGCGTAATATAATGTGTAATATCTGTCTGAACTCTGCGTCTCAAACCTCACGCAGGCTGTCCAAAGGCATCCAGTGCTTTAAACAGTGCATCATCCTCAGCATGTTAAAATCTGCCTCGCCGTTTGTCAGTCGACACATTTCTCTATCAGACGGGCTGTGGAGGGTCCTGAAGTGATGACGCTCAGCTCGCTCTCTGAATAATGTTCTGCTGCTCCCTCTAGTTTGTGTGGTATCACTACTTCACATTTGTTCTGGCTTACGGCTTCATCTGATGGCTGATAAAACACTGATCGCCTTCTGTGGTGGATCTGAGATGTGTAAACGCTGGGTCGATTTGGACCATACTCCCAAGAATCTAATTCTGACCCGGTTCTGGACAAAGTCAAGACATGATCACAAGAATTAGGTTAGTGTGGTTGTTGTTCAACAAGATGGATTGTCAGTGGCATGTAAGTCAATTTAAAGTCTAAGTCCAGGTTAGTGTAGGGATTTGTCAGGCCACATTAGGAGATTTTCCTCAAAGTTCTCATGATGTTGAATCATTGTTAGGTCAACAGTGTTTTCTGCTCTTTAACTTAAGCCTCAACTAATCTCAAAATCACCTTTTTGTTAGGAGAGACCCATCTGTGCTGTCCAATGGAAGGAAGAAGGAGCGCGTTACTGAAGATCCCAGCTCTGAGCAGGACAACAGCAAACCCAAAGCCACACGCCACATTCTCCTCATCAGGCATTCCCAATACAACCTGAGTGGGAACGGTGACACGGAGAGGTTCCTCACACCTTTAGGTCTTAACTGCATCCTAACTGTTTCATTTCACACTCAGTCTGTTTATTTCCCTGCACAGATATTTTTATGTTTCTGTCTTTTCTCAGGCCGTGAGCAGGCCGAGTTAACGGGTCGGAGGTTAGCAGCGTTAGGTTTAAAATACGATGTTCTGATCCACTCCAGCATGACCAGGGCTACTGAGACTGCACATATCATCAGTAAACACATCCCAGGTAGTTGAGTGGTGAAGCTTCCCTGACCACAGAAGCTTCACTCTGTCTTTATTGAAAAGGATGAAACTCAAAATAAACATGATTTACTGTTTTTTTTTTTCCACCCCAAATCTTATTCCAATGTAGGTGTGGAGCTGCTGAGCTGTGACTTGCTGAGAGAGGGTGCACCAATAGAACCAGTTCCACCAGTCACCCACTGGAAGCCTGATGCTGTGGTGAGTGAACCCACTCTGGCTCTGACCGTAGAAAGGACTGTTGGCTCCATCTGTTTGTGTTTGTACATTCGTGTTGAGCTCAGTGTGTGTGCTGCCTGTTGGTGAGCAGGTGTCGTGTGAAGCACTGGTTTAGGCCTAAAGCATTTATGGCCAATACATCGGTGGACTGCCGCAGGAATGGCCTGTTGATCAGTTGATTAATGTTTGTTCATTTAAAATGCTTTGCAAATGTATTCATGCAGCTTGAAGCTTTTCCATTTTGTCACTTTACAACAAAATCGATGCGAGGTTTTCAGCCTGATCACGAAGAATAATCTGTAACGTGTGATGCATTTTGTTTTATATTCAGCCACTCTAAGTTAACACTTGGCAGAACCACCTTTTGCTGCTTTTCCAGCTGCGGGGATGAGTCTGCTAGGATTGGACACTTAGAGAATGAAATTGTTCTTTGCAACATAGCTCAAATTAAACTAGATTAAATGGAGAGTCTCTAAACATCAGTACAGCATTTTTGCCACGGATTCTCAGTTGTATTTAGGTCTGGACCTTTGACGGGGCCATTGTAACCATCTTTACGCTGTGATCTGAGCCAGTCCATCGCAGCTCCGGCTGAATGTTTGGGGTTGTTTTCCTGCTGGAATGTTAGCCTCCATCCCACCCTTAAGTATTTTTGTCTTCCAAACTTGTCCTGTATTTGCTGTGACTTCGGTCAAACGTAGTGTTGTGCATGTAGGCCAGAAAGTTCTAATTTGTGGATCTCTGGGGCTCCTCCAGAGTCAGCATTGGCCTCCAGGCTGCTTCTGATTAAAACTCTCCTTGCCTAGCCAGTGGGTTCAGGTGGACAGCCATGTCTCGGTAGTTTTACAGTTGTACGATACTCTTTCCATTTTCAGATTGGTTAATAATCTAACTCGGGTTTAATCTTTTCCACAACCTTCTCCTTGACCTGTCTGCTGTGTTCCTTGGTCTTCGCCAGGCTGCTTGTTCACTAATGTTCTCTAACAAACCTCTGAGGCCTTCACAGCACAGCTGGATTTATACTGACATTAAATGACACATTGGTGGAATTAAGTGACCCATGAAGGCAATTAGCTGCATTGGATTTTCTTTAGGGGGCATCAGATTAAAGGGGACTGCATACAATGCATGGCACGCTTAAGATTTTTATTTGTAAACAATTTAGAAAACTGAATCAGTTTTTCTTTTACTTCACAACTAGATTCTACTTGGTTGGTCTACTACTTAGAGCCCAAATTAAAATCATTGAAGCTTTGAGGTTGCAATGTGACAATGTGGAAAAGTCCAAGGGTTGGGAATACTCTAGCATGTTGAAGTAATCAGTTGTCAGCTGGTATTTATGCTGAAAATTCAAAAACTAGCTTTCCAGTTCTGAATAAGTGTGATGTTGGATAAGACTGTTATTGATGTCTGGATTTTGTAAAATAATCATGAGAAGGACCCTTGAAGTAAATTTGACCGCATGTATTTTTCTGAGGCTTTTTCATGTATTTGGACTGAAACCCGTCATTCATTCCTTGCAGTGCACAGCAGCACCATGTATTGATCTTGCCCTGAATGAGGGGTTCAGACTGAACCCTTTCATTCAGCAAAGGTAGCTCTCAACCTCTTTACCGTCCTCCAGCAGTACCATGAAGACGGAGCTCGCATTGAGGCAGCCTTCCGCCGCTACATCCACCGGGCTGACCCCAAGCAGAAAGAGGACAGCTATGAGATCATCGTGTGTCATGCCAATGTCATCCGTTATTTTGTCTGCAGGTTTGTGGTGGCGGCGCCTCAACTCAAACCAGAGTTTGGGTTTGCTGCTTTTTGCTTGGCTAACCACTGTCCAATAGACTATACTGCTGTTCTTTTCTCCCCAAAAGTGGTTTTTCCATCAATTTCATACATGATGTGCATTACTTTTAAAATTCAAAAAGGGTTTTTCTTGCCACATAAAACTACAGGGGTCGCTAATTGCAGTAAAAAGTCCTGTGCACATAAAGCCGAGACCACACCCGATTCCCAGCCGGGGAAAGCAGCTGCAGTCAGTCTGCAGGGCAAGTCGGCACAAAGATCTGTAAGTGTGAGAGAAGGTGAAGACCGAAGTCCGACCTCAGTCGCAGTCCAGCAAACATGTTGAATTTTCTGAGGCGTATCTGGATGTAGTCGGCTAGTGTGAACGGATCACGGACCCAGCTGCACCCGCTACCCGTTTGTCTGAGTGTGGCTGAGGTCGGGTCGCTTCCCCTCACACACTCGTAGGGGTGGGACACAACAACAGCTGCAAACCGACTTTTTCTGCAAACTTTATTCGTAGCTATCAAACAACATGAACATAAATGAATAACAGCACTGGGCATAATGCAAACTGTTAGCTGTCAAGTACAACAGAGAGATACTTGGATCTTCAACACTAAAACACAGAACATAATCAATGACCTTATTGAACAACTCACATATTGAATGGGATTTCATTTAATGAATATTGACATTTTTTAATGAAACATTTTCCCTATAGACTAAACCTATATATCATGCATCCTTAATGTTAATTTTTGCCATCCAGCCAAAACATGATCTAGTCTGTTCACGTAGAAATAAGATCACAGCAAACATGCTCCAACCTCTCGCCATGACTTTAACAAACAGTACAGTCAACACATGTGGGTTCAACTTCACAGATTTTAAAATGTATCTCATTTATTTAATATGAAAAGCGCCACCTACTGGTATGTTTGTTCCTTCAAACTGACACCCTCATGAGAGTTTGGCTTTAGTTGGTCTGATAACTCCTGCAGTGTGTGATGCAGCCGCAGGTCCAGTTAAGTGTGTGATCTCCAGTCTTCCAGTCGTAAACCAGTCTGTTAGTGTGGACACCGGGTCTTTTCAGAATCTGGGACGACTGTGAAGGTTGTGTGTGTTCCCAGCTTTAGTGTTCCTCTGAACATAATTCTAAATGCTCTTTATGAGCAGGGTTCCTACAGCCTGGAATTTAATTCCATCATTTTCCAAGTCAGGATAAGTGTAGAAAAATACATTTTAGTGTGGAAACAAATTTGACACTGAAAGATAGTATCATCAAACAGCATTTGTAAAACCTGTACGTGTATATTTCCCCTCGTAATATTTTATCTTTCTTCCCACTCAGGGCTCTGCAGTTCCCCCCTGAGGGCTGGCTGCGCATGGGCTTGCACAACGGCAGCATCACCTGGCTCACCATCCGCCCGAGTGGCAGGGTGGCCCTCAGGACTCTGGGAGATGCAGGATTCATGCCTCCAGACAAGTTAACACGGACCTGAAGGCTCAGAGCAAAGCAGCTTTCTTTAAAAAAAAAAAAGATGGGTTTCAGGGTTAAATCTCAGTTTTTTTCCTCAAGTGTCTTGAATAAAACTTTTGATGAATTCATTTTTTAATCAATCTACCATCATGATACGAGACTGTGTTGTTGTGATTACTTCCAGCCATTGCCAAGAGAAGTGAAAAACTGCTGCAACACCTGCTGAATGTAATTGATGACTTTTACGTGACTAATTTTTAAACCAAAAAGGCTCTATCTAGCCAGCTGTCCATGCATGCTGTTAGGTGTACATAGTACAGTGGGTGGGGGGGGGTGATATGTTGTATCGTGGTAAATAAATTCTGAATGTCTCGAGTTCTGTGTTTTTTTTCTGGCTAGAACTGAAATATTCCCAGAAATACACTAAGAAAGAAGGTGGGAGTGAAGATTTATTGATAAGATAAAAGCAAATGAAGTCCATACATACAGAAAAATCATCATGAAAGTCCAATTTAATAAAGTACAGAATGCTAAAAGCACAAGAAGCATGTTAAAATGTTTTAGGTGCATTTTTTTCAAAGTTCCACATTCATTAACATTCAGAGACCAGAAATTGATCTCCTCACCTAAGAGCACAAGAATGACAATACAATCTTAGTGAAGTGGATTGTGCTCTTAGATCAAGGTTAGAAAAATACATTCAGAACATTCTCAACTTCAGTGAGTATGGTCAATTTGGAAAGTTTTTTTTTCTCCCTCATCTAAACATGGAGCTGGTTGTGAATAACCTCAACCAGTCGCTTGTACACGAGGACACTGTTAGGACACTGGAGCCAGAACAGACTCCTGGCACGTTGATTCTGTGGAGCACATTTTTCCAAGGAGTCAAAAATGATTTTTTTTTGCATCATCAGAAGGGATATAATTCTGGGAATCAGCTGGCAACATGATGCAGCTCTCTAATCACATAAGGCAGCTTCTGCTTAGTTGAAATGTTATCTTAACAGGCCTGTTAAACCATTAGGTCTGGATTGTGGTGTTGGGATTACTTCTGGAGTCACGCTGCCTTCTAGTGCTTGAAAACCCAGTTTAAAAGGTGATCTCAGGCTAGGTTTAGCACAAGCCGAACCAAATTTAACTCGCGCTGAAGGACATGCTTGTGCAAATA
Organism: Crenichthys baileyi; assembly: GCA_036173005.1. NCBI lineage: Eukaryota > Metazoa > Chordata > Actinopteri > Cyprinodontiformes > Goodeidae > Crenichthys > Crenichthys baileyi. The sequence continues at coordinate 155,413 of JAHHUM010001797.1, forward strand.
GAATCCAAAAAGACAACAAAAAAAAAAAGGAAATGGCACATTTTAAGGCTGCCCTTAATGGGACAAAGAAAACGTCAAGACATCCAGGAACTACCAGATAGACATAAAATTAACAAATATTTTACTACAGATTAACCTAAAAATATGGAAGATCTGGTTTTTCCATTTTATGTATGAGCCTAAATGTGTCTAAACTGAGAACGGGTCCATCACTTCAGAAAATTAAGGCAATTCCTGAACTGAGGAACAACACAGGAAATGGCAGTTTTTAAACACCATTAATAAAAACATTTATTTTTTTGTGCTACTGACCAACATACAAAAAAATATTTAAAATATTGACAAATTACTTGTTTTAGTATTTTCCACAACATCTTTCAGTGACAGAACCCTGATGAGGATTCCATGGTTTTAGTGACCAGCTAAACTTTGGGGAAGTGTGGCTTGGTTCACAATATTCCAAAAAACGTCGACTCCGGCTATGATAGAGGTGTTTCACAGTTGCCACAAACACTTTTTCATGAATTCAACATAGTCCACACCCATACAGTACATAAACGAACATTTCAGATTCTCCTTTTTACAGTCTAATGTGATGAGAATTCCTGTTTTACGTAGTAGTACCATACATCGTCAATACAAATCTTCCAGACACTTGTGCATATTTCTGTCAGGTTTGGGGTCTCTGAGCTCTGCTGTTGTGACCTGGGTGCAACTGGGGTTGTAGAATCGAGGAAGAGTTCTGGAAAAAGTGGTCGAAGGAGAGGGCAGTTTAGAATAGTGGCTCGCTCAGGTGCTTGAAGCGGAGGCGTTGGATGTAGCCGACGCTGGCGGGGCTGTAGCGGCTGGGGCTAAAGTCTGGTGAGGCAGCGTGGCGGACAGGACTGAAACGACCGGTGGGAGACATCAAGCCGCTGTTGGGGGAGCTGGAGGTCTGATGCTGCATCCTGAGTCTGGGTTTTACTGCAGGGCTTGGCCAACTATGCAACACACAAAACATGGGTTACAGTTCCTTGTGTCCAACCTGTTGAAAAGGCAACAAACTGAACTTTCATAGACACATGCAATGCTTTGCAAAGGTATGCTGCAACCACAAACGTCAATGCATTTTACTGGGATCTATGTGACAGGCAAACACCAGGCAGTGTGTGTTTGCCGAGTGGAAGGAAAACCATATGCTGCATTTTATAAAAAATCTGAATAATTGGCATTTGTTTGAATTCAGACCCCTTTACTCCGATAACCCTAAATAAAACACAATGCAACCAATTGTCTTCAGAAGTCACCTGATCAGTAAACAGAGTCAACAATCCTGTAATTTAAACTCAGTATAAACCCAGTTGTTCTGTGAAGGCCTCAGAGGTTTGTTAGAGAACATTAGTGAACAAGCAGCCTGGTGAAGACCAAGAAACACAGCAGACAGGTCAAGGAGAAAGTTGTGAACCAGTTTGAGTACTTAAAAGGATTTTGAGGAGGAGAAAAAAAAATATTAAACTCCTGTCTCTAAGAAAACTTTTAATCGGGCAGTCTACCAATCTGGCTTCTATTGTAAAGGAACAAGAAGTGATCAATTAATAAAAGAAAGTCTATAAAAGGTTCTATTTGCCACAAGCTTTCTAGGGGACACAACAAACATGTGGAAGAAGCTGCTCTGGTCAGATGAGGCCAAAACTGAACTTTGTGGCCAACATACAAAACACCCTGAACACCCAAAACATTCAGCCCGAGCTACAATGGCACAGCTGAGAAAGTATATTCATGCTGTGGAATGGCACAGTCAAAGTCCAAACCCAAACCTAACTGGAAACCTGTAGCACATCTTGAAAATTGCCATTCACCGCATCTAATCCGACTGAGCTTGAGCTATTTCGCAAAATACAATTGGGAAGAATTTTCTCTCAAAAAGACCTGGCGGTTCTACAAAGTTCTAACTCTGGGGAGCTCAACACAAACGTGTGCCTCACTTATTTTCAGTTGGAAAAATATAGAACGCGCGCATCGTCTTTCTGCTTTACAATCACGTGTTACGACATGTTGGTCTACCTAATAAAATCCATTGTAGCTTGTGGTTGTCACATGACAACATGTTCAGGGGTATGAATAGTTCTGCAAGGCACTGTGGACTATGCAGTCTTAACATCATTCAGTCAGTTGCTTTGGTGTTGGGGGAGTTTAACTGGTATGACTGGAAGAAGGCACTGAGCAAGGTTGTAAAAACAGTCTTCATCAGACAGGTTAATGACCTGTTGTTTTCCACTGAGTGGTTAGCGTTGTTCTCATGGTGCGTTCACACCGAACGCGGATTCTGCGATGGGGGCGGCCGATTTACATGTTATCCCTATGTAGAAGGCGCGTTCAGGAGCGGCGCAGCGCGGAGGAGACGAAGGACGCGGCGCGAAGGGCGCGCAGAGGGACGCGACAGCGATGGACGAGTTGAAAAATCTGAACTTTTTCCAAAATTCGCGTCGCGTCAATCAATCAGGGACTGGATGTGGCTGTGACGTAGGGTGAAGGACCGCAGCGGAGAAGAAGCGCTTGTCAGTGATGGAGGACAAGATTATAGTGGCGGTGTGCGGCAAGCCAGAGTTGTATGACTCAGAACTAATTACTTTTACCGAGACAAGTACAGAAAGGACCCGGCCTGGTTATGTTTAGGCACAAACATCTTATATTTTGGAGATGTGGACATTAAAAATCAGCTGTCTTTTTATTGAGCTGAGATGTATTTACTCGAGTGTCCGGTGTCCGGCTTCGGGCTGGCTTCACTGCGGTCGCCGGTAGTTGGTGTCCCGGAGGCCGATTCGTGCCCCATGGCGGGGCAGCAGATCTTCGAACTGGGTCCTGGATAGACGGATGTACCCCTGAAATCGACCGTCATCCAAACGCTGCTCCTGGAGTAGGTGGTGGTACTCTCCGAACTGTTCCCTTCCCTGAAGAATCACGTGAACCCAGGGACGTCGGCGGCGTTTTTCGGCTCTCCACAGGTAAAACGCAGTGATTATCCATGAAATCCATGTCCGGCATGTTCAGTTGAAAGCAGCTCGCAGCAGATGGAAGATCCTCCTATTTGATGACGCGGCGAAGCGTTGCCGCTTGTTGACATTTGGCAACGCGGCGTTCACGCGGCAAGTCAAGCGGCCAAAAGTACACAAATGAGGCGAAATATTCGCAGATTCCGCGTTCGGTGTGAACGCACCATCACAGGGAATAATGCAGTAGGTGATAAAAGGCCCATAAAATACACTGAAATGTGTTATTGTAACATGGCAAAATGTGATACATTTATCATACAAAACTGAGTAAAGTATCTTATGAAGAGGGCACATGATTATAGCCTGATATAATGATCTGAATACATCAGCTACTGACAGTTAGTAAAGCCTCTTCTAGACATTCCTTAAAGTAAGGTTAACATAAACAACACAGGCTGCAATGCAACGTTAGCTGACCCACTAACCTCTGCATGTCCGATGAAGAGTACGACTTCATTGTGCTGTTCCACTTATGTACACTGGGATACTTCTGTGGATCAATATCAGTGTCCTTTAACGCAGACAGGACCTCGCTGTCCAGCTTAGTGGGCGAGTCCCTGTTAAAGCATGCAGGATTTATCAGCTGCATTACTAGCAAAAGTCTTATTCATCATCAGTTACCGTCCACTGTGGATATGTCGCATTTAGCTTGACTTAACAGACCCTAAAATATGAAAGTTACTTGTTACCTTTTAGAGAATTACTTAGGCAGTAATAATCTGTAGTTTGACATTTCAAACAGGAAAGAAACCAATGTGACTCACCCCTCAATAAAAAGTCCTCTTCTAAAGTGCGGAGGGGTCCTGGGTAAGAACTCATGGGAATCATCTAGAGACTTATAAGAGGAGCCAGAGGAGCCAGAGCTGCTCAGGTCCCTGCCTCCATGGTCCCATGACTTGGATCTTGCACAGACGTTGCGCACCCCAGGCACTGACCCCCTAGTCCTCCCCAGCGACTCCACACTCTCCTCTGCGGTAAAGTATTCATCTGAGCTGCCACTGCTGCTCCTCTCCGCTCGATCCCTGCCCTCCTGGCAGAGCGACAGGCGGTTCAGCCCCGAGCTGAGGTCTGTAGCTGAGAACGAGCTGCACGAGTGTCGGACGTCCTTGTGCCGGTTCCTGCCGCTGCTCCTCCTCTCCCTGCAGCCTGTAGGGCTGTCTGAAGGCTCTTTGAGCGTCATGCGCTCAAACTCCACCATCAGGTTGGAGATGGGCGACAGCATGCAGGAGGAGGATGGGGAGCTGCGCGGGGACACCTTGTCTCCGTTGTGAGTTCGATCCCTGGAGGAAGAGCACACTTCGTTTTTGCAGACCACTCCTGGTGACAGGAGGCCATCGTTGCAGCAGCACAGAATGTCCTGCTCGGCGGCGTTCTCAATCAGGTCCGCCCCGCGGTGGAGCAGCGGTAAGTGGAACTCTCGCCCGCCTACAGCTCCCTTCAGGGCGTCTTTGGACGCAACAGAGGAGGTGATACTGGACAGTGCTGCGTTTTGACGGTTTTTCATCTCCTCCAGGCTGATGTCGTCTCCCTCATCCAGGAAGGCACCAACTGAAATTGAGTTGCAGAATTTTTTGGGCTTGCCTAAGACCATAAAGAATAATCAAAAGGGATTTATAAAGCCATTAATATTGTGCACTTCATCAAAAAAGGTAGACCTAATCTGCAACTCCATCTGATCATTAGATTTCAAATAACACATTTATTCAGGTAATTACAAATGTTATGTACATAACCTATTTTCTATTCCAGTAAGTAAGGCTTTGTCAGGGCATGCAGAAGGTACCTGGAGAGGGTGTTTTGAACCTGTTGCTGGTCTCATTCGGTCCAGCCCCCTCATGAGCCCTGTGACTGAAATCCTTCTTACTCAGGTACTCTTCCAGCTTACGGAGCCCCTCATGGGAGGACAGATCCACAAAACAGTCCAGGAAGCCCCAATACTCGGCCCAGGGATGGCCCATCCTGTGAGCGAGGTCTCTGAATTTCAAGAAGTTATCATTTAGTAATTTATTGGTTCGACTACAGGACCCTTACACTGACTATTGCAAACACCTTTTAGATTGCCGCCCAGTTCCCACCAGTAGTATATTTTGTTCTTACTGCATGTGTAACTATCATAACAGAGCACTAACACAGCCTGATTCTGCCACAGGGTACACCACAGGGTGAACCTTATCCCCATCCTGGTAAAAGTACTGAAGGCTTTTCCATGACATCTGATCCAACAGATGAGCCAGTGTAGTTCAACTGGCAGATAAATTAATACTGGTTCTGATAGAAAGGTGACAGATTAAACAGTACATCACACTATGTTGGGTGTAGGGCTGCATAGCTGCAGACCAGACAGGGTGCCCATGCTGGTCGTAATGTTATGCCTGAACAGTGCAACTGTTTATTTTAAAAACACTATTCGCATAAGTTGTATATTAAAAAAAAATCAAAAAAAATACAGAAAGGTTTTGGATGTACCTGCCAACTCTCTCAGCCCCTCTGTCTGGGTCGGATTTAAGAATGTGGTGGAAAAGCTCTGCCCGGTCTCTCGGTGGCGTCTTCCAGGATCGCCGAAAATCATCCGCCTGCGGGATATGACAATACGTTGTGGTCAGCAACAGGTTTACATAGTATTTGATAATAAAACATGTTCAAGCAACAGGGTGGTGAGCTTGCTTTAGAAGGGCTAAGTGGGCCAGCGAAGGCTGTGACTGTCATCCAGGGATCCATGGGGCTTCTCGTGTGCCGCTGGATCAGCGCCAGGCTTTCTGAGGAATCTGACGACCATGGAGCACCAATGATGGGCTGGGAGGTGTTGTCGGTCGCCCTCAGTAAAGGGATATAGCAGCGGTCTGTGAGACAGCACAACTGAAACTTTAGGACTCTTATTCAGGCTGCTCTGCAGAACAAAATATTCAGTTGAAAACCAGCTCAAAGTTTAGCTGAGAGTGCTGCCACACTACTGGTCAGCACCAGAACGTGAGCTGGCTAATTTAGCTGGTGGCTGTTTAGGAAATGCAATGTCCAGGTTCTAAAACCATTGCTGAGGTCATGTGATAAAGTCCTACTGGCTGTACATCACACAAGGCTGAAAACTAAGGGTGATAGAGCTTGTGCAACAGTCGCTCCCCGACTCTGGAACTCTATCCCCTTGTGTTTTAAAAAACAGCTAAAAACCTATCTTTTTAGGCTTGCGCTTGGTTAGTTTATTTTCGATTTTACCTTATCTTCTTTTATTTTACATATATAAATATATTATTCCAGTTGTAATTTATTTCAGTGTTGTGAAGCACTTTGTGATCTGTGTCATGAGAGGTGCTATATAAATAAAACTTGACTTACTTACTATTACAGTGCTGGTCTAACACTACAGCTGCCATTTATAAAATTACTGGTTTTTCTAAAGCTTAGACCTGTAAGTTTTAGAAAACCATAAAGCTTCTATAGTTTTCAAACTACAAATAATAACCAAATATGTTTTTTCTACTTTTTGGATAAATTGTAAATTGAAATGTCTTGACAAGGAAATGATCATAATAAAATTCCCAAATTATAGTCGCCTCTCTTTGCAAGTTGGAAATCTGCAAATATAATAAAATCTTCAAGGTTGTGGGACTTTGAAGGAATCGCAGAATATCTCGTTTACGCTTTCACAAGAAACACTATAGCTAGATGTTCTGCAAATATAAAGGACATGACTGCCCTGCCATGGACTGGCGACCTGTCCAGGGTGAACCCCTCCTCTCGCCTGTAGACTGCTGGAGATAGGCACCAGCTCCCCCGCGACCCATTACGGAAGAAGCGGTAGAAAATGACTGACTGACTGATGACTGAATATTATTTTTTATATCAGTGCTAGAGTTGGCATCACACCATGTTTAGAGAGAGCAGTCTGTGTTACGCAGCTCTGCAGTTTAACAGGATTTCACTTCTGTTTTCCAAAAGGATCTCAGAGCTGACACTGAAACAGTCATTAGCAGTTTATACTAGCGTGGTTAGCATCGCTAACAGCAGTCGCAGCAGAGTTTGTAAACCCTTACCTCAACTGTGAGATTATCCAAGACTGCCAACATTTCCTAATCCACCATGATCCCAGACGGACAGAACCGACTCAAAAGGAGAAAAGAAACCTACTTTGCTGTTATACACACGTGGACAAAATTGTTAGTACCTCTCGGTTAATGAAAGAATAACCCACAATGGTCACAGAAATAACTTGAATCTGACAAAGGTAATAATGAATAAAAATTCTATGAAAATGAACAAATGAAAGTCAGACGTTGCTTTTCAAACATGCTTCAACAGAATTATAAAAAAAAATAAACCCATGAAACAGGCCTGGAAAAAAATGACAGTACCCCTGAAAATAATATGACCAAAGGGACATGTTAAATCAAGGTGTGTCCATTATTTGCATAGCAGGTGGGCCTATATATAGGGCTACAGGTAGTCACTGTGCTGTTTGGTGACATGGTGTGTACCACACTCAACATGAACCAGAGGAAGCGAAGGAAAGAGTTGTCTCAGGAGCTTAGAAAGAACATTATAGACAAGCATGTTAAAGGTAAAGGTTATAAGACCATCTCCAAGCTGCTACATGTTCCTGTGACTACAGTTGCACATATTATTCAGAAATTTAAGATCTATGGGACTGTAGCCAACCTCGCTGGACGTGGCCGCAGGAGGAAAATTGATGACAGAACAAAGACACGGATAATACGACTGGCAACAAAAGAGCCCAGAAAAATGTCTAAAGAGATTAAAGATGAACATCAGTGTCAGATCGCACCATTCGAAGTTGTTTGAGGCAAAGTGGACTTAATGGGAGACAACCAAGGAGAACACTATTGTTGAAAACAAATCATAAAAAAGCCAGACTGGAATTTGCCAAACTACTTGTCGACAAACCACAAAGCTTCTGGGAGAATGTCCTATGGACAGATGAGACAAAGATTTCACATTGTGGCAAGGTACATCAGCTCTATGTTCGCAGACGGAAAAATGAAGCATGTGAAGAAAAGAACACTGTCCCTACTGTGAAACATGGAGGAGGCTCTGTTTTGTTCTGGGGCTGCTTTGCTGCATCTGGCACAGGGTGTCTTGAATCTGTGCAGAATAATGAAATCTCAAGACTTTCAAGGGATTCTAGAGAGAAATGTGCTGCCCAGTGTCAGAAAGCCTGGTCTCAGTTGCAGGTCATGGGTCTTGCAACAGGATAATGACCCAAAACACACAGCTAAGAACACCCAAGAATGGCTAAGAGGAAAACACTGGACTGTTCTGAAGTGGCCTTCTATGAGCCCTGACCTAAATCCTATCGAGCATCTTTGGAAGGAGCCGAAACATGCTGTCTGGAAAAGGCACCCTTCAAACCTGAGACAACTGGGGCAGTTTGCTGATGAGGAGTGGGCCAAAATACCTGATGAGAGGTGCAGAAGTCTCATTGACAGTTATAGCAATCGTTTGATTGCAGGGATTGCCTCAAAAGCTTGTGCAACAAAATATTAAGTTAAGGGTGCCATCATTTTTGTCCAGGCCTGTTTCGTGAGTTTATTTTTTAAAATAATTCTGTTGAATCATGTTTGAAAAGCAATGTCTGACTTTCATTTGTTCATTTTCATAGAATTTTTATTCATTATTACCTCTGTTAGATTCAAGTTATTTCTGTGACCATTGTGGGTTTTTCTTTCATTAACGGAGAGGTACCAACAATTTTGTCCACATGTGTAGGTTCAGCATCTTGTTATCTGGTGACGTCTCTGAATTCTCCATAGTAGCAGCTGAATGAGCAGTCAGTATGCCTCAACACAAAACAGCTTCCTTTTAAAACAGCTTTTTACATCGTGTGGGGTTCCTCTGACTCCATTTTAAACACCACTGATGCTGAAAACAGTCTTCCATCAGTTACATCTTCCACACCGAGGAGTGATGTTAGATAGACCTTGTAGTACATATATACAGTACATGAGTTGAACAGAAAAAAATTGTACTTTTAGTTTCCGACCGGCTGGTCATCAATCAAAGCTACTCAAGCAAAAATAAGTCAGCTGAAATTAGACACCAGCCAATTGCTCTGTGTGTGTTTAATTAGGTGTTCCTTTTAGCTATAGCTAACACATGGATCTGTTTACAGGCTCAAAATCCCCTTAAATATATGATCACTATTAGCTTTAAAAACATTTTGGTCCACAACAAGACTTGAAAAGTCCAAATCAAACCGAAGAACATGTACCAGACCTCATTAGCCTGCTCCTTCTATTGCATGCACTGAAGAGTAGGGAGAAGGAAGAACAAACACTGGCATAAAATCATCCTTACCCTCCAGGTAGTCGCTTATCCTCTGTTTCACCTCTGTGGTTTTATTTTTTCTGCTACAAATAAGCTGTGGAAAGATAGGCGACAAATGAATAAAGCCAAGTCCACACAAGCAACTGTTGTCAGAACAATTTGCCCATCTAAAATTAGTTGACGCTATTTAGTCAGTGGCTGTTGCCAACCGATTTTAAAAAGGTCACATCCTCTGCGGCTACACCCAGGTTAACAGTAACAGATTGTTTTTTCTAGTTAGCTGCCTGACAGCTCCCATATGTATATTCACATAGAAATTAATAATTTCCATTATGTCAAGCCAGTAACTGTGGTTTCACCAAGATGATAAAGTGTTTGACTCCTTACATCAGCAGGCTTTAGGCCATCTCTGTTCTTGCAGTTCTTATCGATGTCAGGGTGTGAGCACAGGACATTGACCGCATCTGGACATCCGAACTTGCAGGCAAAGTGGAGAGGTGTTTCAAAGCTCTAAACCAGAAGGGAAACAGAAATAAAATGAACTCTGCTTATACATCTGGAAATAATAAATGATCAGTGGGTTGCATGTATGGACATAGAACTGACAGCCTTATCTGGAGTGTTGAGGTAAAGATCTACAATGTAGCGGATTCGTTTCTGCAGCATGGCTTCCTGGTCATCTGGGTACATGAGGCGCATGAACTCTGGGTTTTCCAGGGTGTCCAGTAGCAGCTGAGCGATCCCTGCCTGGTTCTCCTTGGCTGCTACATGCATGACGTTGTACCGGCAGCCCTCCTGGAGGTACCACACAGAACAACTATTACATGGAAATATTACTCAATCTCAAGTCTATTCTCTCTTTCAATTCAATTCAATTCAGTTTATTTATTTAGTGCCAATTCACAACACATGTCGTCTCAAGGCACTTCACAAAAGTCAGGTACATACATTCCAATTAATCCTAATCATTGAACAGTGCAGTCAGATTCAGTTATTTATTCAAATTGGATAAAAAGTTTTTCTGTCTAAGGAAACCCAGCAGATTGCATCCAGTCAGTGACTTGCAGCATTCACTCCTCCCGGATGAACATGTAGAGACAGTGGACAGTCACTGGCGTTGACTTTGCAGCAATCCCTCATACTGAGCATGCATGTAGCGACAGTGGAGAGGAAAAACTCCCTTTTAACAGGAAGAAACCTCCAGCAGAACCAGGCTCAGTGTGAGCGGCCATCTGCCACGACCGACTGGGGGTTAGAGAGAACAGAGCAGAGACACAAAGAGAACAAAGAAGCACTGATCCAAGAGTACTTTCTATGGGAAGGAAAAGTAAATGTTAATGGATGTAGCTCCTTTAGTCGTTTCAACTAGAAAGAAAGAACAGATAAACTCTGAGCCGGTTTTCAAGTTTAGAGTCTGAAAAGAGCACATAGAGTTAGTTACAGTAAAAGCTCAGTCAGTAGCTATGTCTAGGAGAGAGAAAGGGCTAAACACTGAAAGACAGGGCCATGCGGATCATCGGTAGAGGGTGAGCATTAAGTTGTTGCCAGCAGAAGCTTGGAGGATTCCCCTCTCCAGAAAGGTGCCACAGGTAGACACAGAGTCAGGCCAGGTGTAGCTTCTAGGTAGAGAAAAGAGAGAGAACAAAGTTAAAAGCTGAAATAACAGCAAATAATACAAAATTGAAGAGTAGTGTGAGAATGTAGCGAAGAGGGTGAAAGTGGTCATTATGTCCTCCAGCAGCCTAAGCCTATAGCAGCATAACTACAGAGATAGCTCAGGATAACCTAAGCCACTCTAACTATAAGCTTTATCAAAAAGGAAAGTTTTAAGCCTAGCCTTAAAAGTAGACAGGGTGTCCGCCTCACGGACTAAAACTGGGAGCTGGTTCCACAGGAGAGGAGCCTGATAACTAAAGGATCTGCCTCTCATTCTACTTCTAGAGACTCTAGGAACCACCAGTAAACCTGCAGTCTGAGAACGAAGTGCTCTGTTAGGAACGTATGGAACAATCAGATCTCTGATGTATGATGGAGCTAAATCATTAAGGGCTTTATATGTGAGGAGGAGAATTTTAAATTCTATTCTGGATTTAACAGGGAGCCAATGAAGGGAAGCTAAAGTAGGAGAAATATGATCTTTCTTTTTAAGTTTCATCAGAACTCTTGCTGCAGCATTTTGAATCAGCTGAAGGCTTTTAACTGCATATTTCATATTCCAGCATCTGAAGCCAGCTTTACCAGCTTATGTCTCAGATTTATCACCTTCTACTTCTATTTTATTTTTAATGACTAGGAATCAAGAACCAGCTGTTGTTAGGAGTGTTATGTTAAAATACCTCCCGAGGTGGCACTACATAGTGAATTTAGAATGTTTTGATATGAAAATCTTACAGCATTAACACCGGCAATTATTCTTGATGCTGGCTAAAAGCATGTCGCTGCTGGAGGCTGGCGCTGACAATGGAAAAGATGTTTATGTATCAACATGCGTCATGGGTCTATGTCGGACTGAGTTTCTCTATTTATAGAAGAGCCAGTCCAGAGTTTGTGAAACTATGGCTTCAATATTACGAGCTCAAAGAACGATCAGTACCAATAGAGTCCTTTCACTGTAAATAGCTACATATGCACGTTATTCAGATCTGTCCTAATACGGATTAATTCCCCCCACCTGCCATGCAAAAGTATTCATACCTCTTGAACTTTTTCCACATTTTGTCATGTTACAAGCACAAACACTGGGGCAGACAGGCTTAGAAAAAAAGAAATAAAGTTTGGACACCCCTGATTAAAACAACTGCTTTATAGCTGGCTGCATGTTCAGGGTTGTTGTTCTGCTGGGAGGTGAACCTACGCCCTAGTCTCAAGTCTTTTGGAGAGTTTTCTGCTGTTCTAAGATTGCCCGGTGTTTAGGTCAACCTTTCCACCATTAACTTTGACCAGTTTTCATATCAACGCCACTGTTTCACAGTAAGATGGTGTGTTCAGGGCGATGTAAAGGAGTAAAGTGTTAAAGCTTGGGATATTGTTTTAGAACAAAATCCTCCTTTATACTTCTTAACAATCGTATCGTGGCTTTTCTGGTGTGTTCCTTGGTTTTAATTCTGTTTGTTTACAAGTTCTCCATCTACCTTCTCAGAAAAATTGTATATAGGCTGAGAATAAATTACTAACAAGTGGCCCATTTACAAATTTGGTAACTTTTGAAAGATTTTATTCAGGCGTATCCAAGAAAATCCCAAAGTCTGTGGTTCTAATATGACAAAATGTGAAAAAGGTGGAGGGTTACATCAATGTTGTAAAAATAAAAAGTGATTAAAAGTTGTCTAAACTAACGCCTAACTAAACAAAGCGCATGACATAAAGAGTGATTGGTCAGGTAAATTTGCGCTTCAAGGTAAAGAACCCATTAGGTGTGAAGAATTTCAAGTTTTAATAAACAGTTAAACAACTCAAACCCATTTAAGTAAGACACACACAAAACAGAGACAATATTAGATGTTGAATCTTCAGCAATTTGTTTGCAGATATTATTGCAAAGTTTGATTTCTCAGCTAAATACAACACCTCTTGTGACTAACTGTCCCTCCTGCAAAGGAGAAAACCCGATGCAACATGTTCCATCAGAAAGCAGACACATTTCTGGACATTTGGTCTCACACATTTTGCCTTGGTTAAGGAAGCTGGCAAATGCTCGTAATCAATGCAAGAGTGCCCTTTTCAAACACTGCCGCATGATTAAATTCTTCCTGTTTTATCTAATCCTCTTTATAAACAACAGGCCAAATTCAGTCATAGTCTCTGGGGCCAGAATTTATCAAGGCACTGATCTGGAGAAGGATGCAAGAAAACCTTTGCAGCAAACCTGGATTAACCCAACAAACCTGCTTCAGCTGTTTGACAGCTCGGCAACAGACCAAGGTACTGCTGAGAAAGGTCTTTGAGTCGAGTTTCAAAGAGAACTTCACAGCGATGGCCATAAGTGCACCACAGAACCCATCAGACCATTATGGTAGGCCGATCAACTAAAAGCTCTATAAAGACAGCACAGTCTGATGGGAATTTGCCAGACGCACAAGCAAATGTCCACAAGAAGCTAAATCCTTTGAATTGATCAAATGCAGGCTGAACTATGTGACCTCAAACCCCAACCATGTTTTTGACCATCCACTGAAGCAAAGCATGAAACTTGCAAAGGACTTAATGCGTTTATTACTCTCCCTTGTAATATCACTGCATCTCAGAAAATGAGATGAGTAACACCAAAATATTAGCTTCGTATTCTCACCTGAACAACAGTGGGATTATCTCCTGAGCCAATAAGATAGCGTGGGTTGCTCCAGATGAGCTCGCTGAAGGCTTGCTCATCCCCCTTCTCCACAGCTTTCCGTAGTTTGGCTGTCAAATCCTGACTCCGTGGGCTCTTAAAACTGTTGGCCCGCTCCCTGTTAATGGTGTCCACCTCCAGGTTTTCTGATGTGACAGGGAAAAGAAAACTAGTGTTTACTCTATTATATTCCTGAAACAATGTTATTAAGTTCAAAGAGCAGGCTTAAGTTAACACAGACAACAGGCAACAATGGCTATTTAATTCTAGCTTCCATCTAACCCAACCAGTCTGATCGTGACCCAAACACTTCCTACCTTTCCCGATGACCAGTCCAGGTTTGATGGGAGAGATGCAGGTTGTGGACTTGCTTGGAGAGGGGCAATAGTCACAGAGTCCCTTAGAAAACCTCTCTGCATCTTCACGGTTGCTAAATGCTTTGAAGCGTGCCCCCTTCATGCTCTTTACAGTTTGAAGTGCATCTTTCTTATCCATGTAAACATGTGCTCCCTCTGCAGTACACACACACACACACACACAACCAGCTCTGTCAGATGATAGCTATTTTATTGGGTGTTCATAGGTCTGTCTGGGACCACATTTTTATTTTCTCAATGTACAATGAATTGCAAAAGTATTCATACCCTTTTCACATTTAGTAACATCACAACTGTGTTTCCACTTCAATGTGGACATAGTTTTCAATTCTGTCTACAAATAAACATCTTAATGGTCAGATTTGTGTTTAGCAGCCAGGCAAGAGGAGCAATAATCAGAGAAGCAACCAAGAGGCCTATAGCAACTCTGGAGGAGCTGCATAGATCCACAGCTCAGTTGAGAGAATCTTCTGACATGACAACTATTAGTCATGCACTCTATAAACCTAACCTTTATGGAAATGTTAAAAAGAAAATCTTTGTTGAAAAAAACCGTAAGTCACAACTGCAACTTGCAGAAGCCACGAGAGGACGCAGCTAGGGCCGCACAACATATCGTCATCGGGATATCAGTGTGTGCAATATCCATATCCCCAAGGACTGTTTATAGTGCAATAATTGTTGGCTAATATATTCCAGGTTCTATGGAATATATTAGCCAACATGCTAATGTAATATTTAGCCAGTTGGACAGACTCAGGGCAGTAGATGCTTAGTGGATACAAATGACCCAATCACCCAAAATGGTAAAGGTCTCAGGGTGATGGAAGCCCAGATGGGGAAGAGAGGAGAGACCAAATTAGACATATATTGCACCTTATATCATCATCACAATACTAAGTAATATTGTCACCATCACAGGAATTTCTAATATCGTGCAGCTCTAGACAGCAAACGTGGAAGAATGGGCTCTGGTCACAAATCAGACCAAAAATTAAACACTTTTCCCTACATGCGCACGATTATGTGTGGGGAAAAACTAACACCGCACATTACCATGAATGCACAGGGAAACATGATGGTATCAACATCAAGCTGTGAGTTCCTTACTTCAGCAGAGACAGGGAAGCTGGTCAGAGTTAATTGGAAGACAGATGGAGCTAAATAAAATTCAATTAGGAATCTGTGGCGAAACCTGACAGATGTTCACTCTGCATAAAACATGTTTGAGCTGAAGCTATTTAGCAAGATTGAATTAGTATAAATGTCAGTTCCTTGGTGTGTAAAGCTGAAAAAGACATTTCCTAAATGATTGAAATGTGTAATTGCAGCAGAAGGTTATTGTACTCAGCAATAACTCAAAGAGGGGTGATTACATAGGCATGCCGCACTGTTTTTCTGTAAAACATTTTAAAAACCATGTATCATTTACCATCCACTACACAGTTATGTGCTACCTTGTGTTAATCTATTACATAAAAACAAGTTTGTGATTGCAATGTAACAGAATGTGAAAAAGGGTATTAATATTTGCAAATGTACACTGCTAAGTCCTGGTGTCTGGCCGGCACTAAAGGCCACGAAGGGAGCATGAGGAGCCTCACACTTCTGTCTTCTCTTGCATTCGGAAGGTTTTTGGGCTCTTTTCCCATCTGTGTTCTGAGCTTATTCCGACAGATTTTTAAATAAAACTCTGCATGAGTCGTTGCTACAATAACAAGTTGACATAAAGTAAACTGATTTGGTTACACCAAAAACTAAGAAAAAAATCTATCCACTGAACGCCCAGAAGGAAAAACAGACAGAGTTAGAAAAAAAACCTGAAAAGTTCACAATGTTGTCATCGGTAAACAATCAGGATCAACTTTAGGAGGACTTTAGACCGGTTAGTTAAAAGGTCCGCTAAGACAGATTTAAACAGTTATTTTTATATTAGGAATTCATCAGCAAACTCTGCGTTATTTCCTGCCCAAAAGAAAACAGTTTAGAACATGAACCCCTGTTGAATCAGTCATATGTGGCTTTCTGACTGTCTTACCGTGTCGTGCCAAGACATCCTCCCACAGGGGACAGACTCCATAATACAAAGTTGGTGATACTTGTGCTGGCTTTGAAGGGGTTTCTGTTTTGAATTGAGAGTTGCTGTAGTCACGAGAGCTGTTGAAGTCTGACTTTCCTGAAATCTCCTCTTCCTCTGGAGGGTTCAGACCCACACCATAACCAAATTCTAAATCTTCACCATTTCTCTGAGAGGAGCTGCTGCTGGCTGCACTGGTCTCAAGTGAAACTGCTGAGGTGGCACCTGCCACAGGTTTGGAGAAGCTGGCCACGTCATCTGTGCCCTGTGATGAACAGCCGCTGTCTGTTTCAGTAGCAGCTCCCTCTTGTCCAGCCAGAAGACGGGCTAACTTCCTCTCGTAGGTGGCTCGGGTGGTAGAAGTGATGGGGCCACACTTTAGGTCTGCTCGAACAAATTCCTCAGACAGCTCGGCAGCACTCAGCCCCTTCAGCCTACTCAGAACCGCCTCCATGCTTCAGCTCCCTGTAACACAACACACACCTGAGCTATGATCGGCTACCATTCATAATGCAAATAAATAAACACTGTATAAAGAATAAGAGATACACCAATCAGGCTTTTCTGGACCGATTCCAGTTTTCTTCGAAGTCTGACTGGCCGATTACAGACAAATTTAGATTGTCCTCATTTATTCATCCAAGAATACATTTCCCAAGCTTTATCTGATTTTTAATCAGAATCAAAAATAAAAGTCTATCAAAGTTGGTTGTTGTGTTTACATACTAAAAATGGTTAGAGATCGTAGGTATAATTTGTTCAACAAGTAATGAAGTATCTGACTTGCAGATCACTAATCACACCAGCAAGGGCCAACCTGATTGGTGCATCTCTACTCATAAAGAAATATAACACCAACCTTGGCAACACAGTCAGAAAGAATAATATTGAATATTATTGTCTGCCTTAATATATGTATCAGACATGCAACCATAAGATATATGATGCCAAAAAATGTAATAAATTAAATTGTAAGCCTATAGATAACCATGCATAAGAAGTCTTCCAATTTCTGTATCTTTAAAAAAGTTCCACCACATTTAGGAAAAACAGCTAAACTAAGATGTGACATACAGGGGTCATTATCTCTTTCTCATTATGTAGAATTTCGTTAATGTTTACTACAGCTTTTCCCTTTTAGATTAATTTAAATGCAATTTTAATAAATGGAAACTTAAAGAGCACTCCTGTAAAACGTTTACAAATGTTAAAAGTGTTACTCGACGCTTCATTTTCTGAGAACAGACGATACTAAAGTTGGGCTAGCCTCAGCTGGCTAGCTTGCTAACCAGAAGCATCGGGCTTAAGAAGCCGGGGACTGAGCATATAAAAGCTAACACACGACTCAGATCAAACTGCTTTGCCTTGTTAAGGCCCAAACGATTACGGCTGAATAAAGGAGGAACGCAACCCCCATAGCAAGCTGGATACATGCAGTCCATTCTTGTCTGTTCTCTCGCATGCTGTCACGCCCAAGTATGTCATACAAGATGGGTTTTCGGACTGTAGCGTAACAAATCTGATACGCGGTAATTATGCTGATAAATATCCACGTGTAAGTGACGGCTTCTATCTGTGATAACGTCCCTGTACTTACCGATAAACATTTCGCTTCAAAGATTCAGAGGTGTGCGGTACCGTTTAGTTTTGCACAGATAAACTTAGACACAAAGCTCAAGACGGTCTGGAATAGTCTCATTGTTTACAACATGTCGTGCGCATGCTCACTGTAAAGGGAGGGCGCGCGATGCGTTCAAGGCCTGTAGGAAAACTCCTACTGCACGGCTTGAAGGTGACGAGCGCCGAGCAGAAAACGATTAACCAAAAAACACTACTTCAATATAAACGTCAAACAAATATAGGACAGCAGAAGCTGGTTCCAACATTAAAAGAGTATCAATGATTTACTTATTAAGGAATGGTAACCGTTTCTTAACCATCCTAACCTTTTGTAAACAAATACAAAATATGACAAGCATGTACCATTCAGGCATAACATTATGATAATCAACAGGTAAAGCGCTTGTCTCAACATTATGGCACCTGTTAGTAGGTGGGATCTATTGGGCAGCAAGTAGACATTTTGTTCTTACTGTTGTGTTAGAAAAAAAGACATGCGTAGGGATTTGAGCGAGCTTGACAAGGGCCAAATTGTGACGGCTAGATGTCGGAGCCTGAATATCTACAAAACAGCAAGTCTTGTGGGGTGCTTCCATTCAACCGCTGACAGGGTGATGAGCGCCCAACGGTCTCTAAAGCAGGGAGCGAGCAAAGGTTGGGCCATGTGGTCAGATTGAACACATGAGCTACTGTAGCTCCAACAGCTGAATCCGTTAATGTTGGTTCTGAAAGAAATGTGTCAGAATACAGAGTTTTCTGCATGTGAGCCCGCATAGCTGAAGACAAGTCAGGGTGCCCAAAATGACCCCTGTCCACCACTAGTAGGCATGTGACCATCAGATTACAGAGCCATGGAAGGTGGTGAGGTCTGATGAATCATGTTTTCTTTTCCATCGTGTGGATAAGAATATCTGGGGAATACATGGTACCACGATGCACTACAGGAGGAGGGCCAGCCGACAGAGGCACTGTAATGTATTGGACAATGTTCTGCTGGTAATCATTGGATTGTGCCATCCATGTGGATGTTACTTTGACACCTAACACCTACCTAAGCATTGTTAGATGCCTTTCTACACCTTTTCATAAAGATCGTTTTCTCTAGTGGCTGTGGCCTCTATCAGTGGGATAAAGTCTCCTACTACAAAATAAGAATGGTCCGTTTTGGCATCAATTACTGAACCAACACATCATTGGGCAGATGGTTAAGATGTTATGCCTGTACGTATTTTCGGCTTGGCGTGAATGCAGGACCATGCACTAAAACGGAAGACCTGATAAACACCAGATAAACTAAATGTAATGGTTTTCTCGTCAACAAGAGAAATAATTCAGAACGGTACTTTCGAACATGCAAGGACTTAAAAGACTGATCATATATGGGCCAACATGTACATAGTACACAACGCTGTAAAAGGGATTTGAAAACAAAAGCCTCATGTGAAACAGTTTGTCGGAAAAATATTAGTGATTTCATCCTAATAATTTAATGCAGGGGACAGTTTGTTCAGCGTCATTAGCCGTTTAGCATGACAAGCTAGTGGTTACACGCCACAAACACTCGAGACGAACCATGACATTTCTTTCCGTGACTTTACTGTACACAGTTATAAACATCTAGGGGGCTAACACATAATGCTCTGCTGGCCGAAAAAATATTTTAAGTAAAGCATGTCTACCTCCCTCCTTCTCCTCTCTCCCCGGCTGCTAAGCTACGTGTCTTCTCACCGCGACGTTTTCAAAATGCTGTGCGTCAGGACCAGCTATCGTCCATCATATTGCCTGAACAAAATTACGGCAATAACGTCGATTAGGGGAAATATTAAAACACACACACAGAGTGAAGGAACACATGAAATGAAATATAAATAGTGCAATTTTCTTTATAGTGAATACAATGACATTTCCCAACACCACTGTTCAATCAGGAATAATTCCAGTCTTTGGAGAAATAAAAACAGCCAGGGTAAGTATGCAGACAGCCCAAAATATTTTTATCGTATAATCTGAGTACATATGATGTTAATGGCCAAAATAGGCCTTTATTATTTTTGTCCCTTTTATACTTTATAAGAATAAAGTGGCATAGGACAAAGGAGTTATGATCCAGGAACACAGGAGCTGCAGGACAACTGCATGCAGAAATTACAACCCTACATAGAAATTCTGGTTGATTTGTCATCAGATCTCTTGTACATTTAATATCATGAATTTAATTTTTGTTTCAACAAAAATCTGATCAGGTAACAACACAATATATAACACTTTTTACAAAAAAAAAAACAAAACAAAAAAAAAAACAAATTCACAAATGTTGGTGGACTCTGTTTCTGGGGTTATTGGAAAGTTCAGTTTTTCAGAGATAAAAAAAAAAATTATATATATATAAATTTTTTTTTTAATCTTTTTTTTTAAACTGTGAACTTTCCAATAACCCCAGAAACAGAGTCCACCAACATTTGTGAATTTGGGTTTTGTTTTTGTAAAGTACCAAATGTAACAACCAAAAATAAACAAGCAATTGCACCTGTTATTAGATGTAACTTTTCATGTCATTTTTACAGCTTGTTTCGTCAGTTCAGTTTTGATAATCTAGTGTGCAACATCACTTCATGTGTTTTACTTACAATAAACAGCTCTTCAGTAAGGATTAGTTTACCTATACAATAACATCTCATCTTGCACACACCCTGACCAGAAAAAAAACACTCATTCCACAAAAAAAAAACCTAGTCCTGTACAGAATTTCAAACATTGCTTAAGGCCTTTTTGCATACAAATTACTTTAGTCCATGTTAGACAAACATGGACAAACTCAGACATTTTTTTTTAGTTTGGAAATCAAGGATGATATGATTGCCTTACAAACACTGCATTTTAACAAGAGGCAATCAAAAAATATGTGAGCTTAACTGTACATGACTTCTAACGTTACGAACAGGAGTGATACAGTTTCATTACAAACCAATGATGCTAATCAATTTTAGCAAAACAATAGATGGGCAACATCCCAAGTAAACAGGCACAAATAAATGGAAGAACAGGTTGTAGTTTCTGTCATCAAAAACATTTTTTAGAATTAGGATTTGATCATTAAGCAGCATCAATGCAACTGATTTTACAAGGAGGACTTATTGGAATCTAGTGAAGAAAACCGCTAATTTGTGAGGGAACCAATGGAACAAAACTAAAGATGGAGGATCCTCATAAGGAAATTGTTCATTTTAAATATTCTAATTTAATAGATTTTAATAAATAAACGTGGCAAATTCATAACATCAATTTAACCCACAGAATAAAAACACAAAAGAATAAAGCTATAGTATAGAAAGTATTACTCTGCAAAAGCACTTGTGTGCTAGTGGGAGGAATGCCAAATGTGGCAGCAATTTCTAAGAGAAAGGGAGTAAGGGGCTCAAAAGTGCCCGTGTGGATAATACTCTCCCATTCCCTCCGAGAAAGGCTGTGTAGTTATGATTGCTGCTGTTCTGATTCATTATTATTTTCCACAACGCGTTTTACAGCGCTTGGTGAGTTGGAGATATTGTTTTGGAATCCCAGTTGAGCCAGTCCCTCTTCTGTGTTTGTCAATGAGTTCATTGATTCATGTACAGTCACTGTGTGCTCCTCCATCTGCCTCTGGAGGCTGTCCATCTCCTCCCTGAGCGCACGAAGAAAAAGGCTTTTTAAATGTGACAGTATTTATACCACATGCACTACATTTTTGCACATAGAGATTAAAATATTTACCCATTTTTCTTTGCAAAATAGCTCAAGGTCAGTCAGATTGGATGGAGAGCCCTTCTGAACATCAATTTTCAAGAGTTGTCACAGTAACATTTAGGTCTGGATTTTGACTGGGTCATTCTACCACATTAATATGCTTTGAACTGACTAGGGTTGTTGTCCTGCTGGAAGGTGAACCACTTCCCAAGTCTTTTGCAGCTTCTAACAGGTGTTGCAAACTGTATTTGGTTCAATCCATCTGTCCGTCATCTCTAACCAGCTTCCCCGTCCCTGCTAAAGAAAAACTTCCCCAGAGCATGATTCTGCCCCTATCATGTTGTGGCATGCATAACAAATAGTAGTCCTTCAACAATCTTCTCGCACCTGAGCTGTGGATTTCTACAGCTCATCCAGAGTTACCATGGCCCTGTTTCTCTGAATAATGCTCTCCTCGTCTGGCCTGTCAGTTTAGGTGGACATCCGTGTCTTGGTAGGTTTGCATTTATACCAAACTCTTTCTATACACAGATGATGGATGGCACAGTGCTCCATGAAATGTCCAGAGCTATGGATAAAGTTTTATAACCTAACCCTGCTTTAATCTTCAACACAACACTATCCCTGAACTGTTGGCTGTGTTCCTTGGTCTTCATGATGCTGTTCGTTCACTAACGTTCTTCAGCAAACCGCTGAGGGCTTCACAGAGCAGCTGGATTTATTTGGACACTGAGTTACACAGAGGTGAATTATATTTACTAATTAGGTGATGAATGATTGTTGCACTGGATTTTATTTATGAGTATCAGAGTAAAGGGGGTGAATACAAATACACACCACACTTTGCAGATTTTATTCTTGAAAATTTAAAATAATTCTTTGTCTTCACATGATGTTCTGCTTTGTAATGGTCTAACATAAAATCCCAAAAAATGGCACAAAAGTTTGCGGTTGTAATGTTCTGTAATGTGGAAGGGTTTAAGGGGTATAAATACTACTAAAGTATGATGACCACATTTAACTAAATCTTTTAGACCCAAGAATTAGCTTACTTGAGTTGTCGTAGACAGTTGTGCAGGTTGTTCAGAGGTTCCTTGCTTACAGACGTTGACGGCTTCAGTAATTCATCAAGCAGTGAGGCAGGCACTGGGCAGTCTGGGATTTTAACCGGGGTTACTGGGTTTGATGGGTTCCCTTCACTCTTCAACTCCATGCGCTGCTGCTCCAACAACATCATTAAAGGGACATGCTTAGCCACGCAGCACACAATTCTTAAACAGCATTACATAAAAACAGCCAACGGTGCTTTACCTTCCTGAGACGACTCTGTTTGAGGTCCTGTTTGAGCTGCTGGTTCTGCAGTAGGACGGTCTTCATACTGTTCCGCAGCTCACCCACTTTGGCCTGAAGCATGAACTTGTCCTTTCTGGTGCTGCTCAGCTCTTCCTGCACGGTGTCCAGCTCCACCTTGATGTTCTGAAACAGACAGGTTCACTTTAGTTTTAAACTACGTTACAAAAACAGAGGTGGCAGTAGTGGCACAATGTCATGTTTGTCCTCCTGTCAATTAAGAGACTGATTTGTTCAAAGTGATGCCATGCACAGTAAAATTAGTTAAACATTAGTTAAGCTGCAAACTTTCCAATAAGGTTTTGTTTGCATATTTAATAAAGTGAAATCTTGCCTGCAGTGCAATCTGTAAATTGTCCAGCTCTCTGTGGTGGCACTGTTCCATCATCTCTAGCTGCTGCTTCTGTGCTTCAATCTCCCTCTGTCTCTGCTCCACCTCCCACTTCAGGTCCTCAACCTGAATCAGCAGAATATGTTAGACATCCATGCAACTCAGAGATATTTGATCTGCATGGATGAGAGAAAAACTGAAAGGTTGTACAACCAAAGTTTGGTGTCAAGCACAATTCTGTAAGCTACGAGAAAAGAACTGGACAAGCTTAGCTTTACCTAAAAACAAAGGAAGGAATTATTCGCTTTTCTTTGATTTTATATTTTAGGTGTGGGTGGGGTGTTATACCTCTTGGTTGGTGAGGGGCTGCTTAGCTAGCTCCTCATCAAGTTGTTTTCGTAAGATCTGGAGCTGAGAATGAGTTTCAGCAAGCTCCTGCTGGAACCTGGAAACATCCTGAGCATGCTGGTCATCCTGAGCCCTGCAGAGAGTGTGATGCATTCAACAATAAACCTGAAGCAAACTGTGTAGCACCTGTGTATTATCCAACACAACCATATATTAAAAACACAATTTTTTTTATTAAATGCCATCTTCAGTCACAGCAAGGTGCACCTACTGTAACTTCTGGGCTTCGCTCTGCAGAGCTTTAACCAGGTCCTCTTTGGCCTGCAAGTCCTTCTTGATCTCTGACAGCTCAAGCATGGCTGCCCTATAGTGCCGTCTGTTGTGGGCGGCCTCTGCCTTTGCTGCTGCCACCTAAAAGGACAAATCACATAATTACAACCCGAAACGACCAAAGGTTTACAAAATCTCCTAATTCTAAAGAGGAATTTAAAAACGTGATGTGACACAGATGTAACGTAAAAAAATAAAAAAAATCAACTTTTTTTATTTTCTACAGGGTCGTTATGGTGCTAGAAGATAAAAAAATTCCGATTTTCTGGAGTAGTCAAGCAAAAGTGTCTGAAGTTGTGTCATTCTTCATGTACATAAAATCCTCGTGTGTAGATCTTGGTGCCTTTCTGAGATATTTTATATTTAGTGTGGGCTGACACATTAACAGACTTGCAGTAGCAGTGAGTTCTTTGGTTTCTTCAGATGTTTAGATAAATCCAATGGATTAGATTAATTTACACAATCACCTGCAGCATTGTTTTTATTTTTAGCATCTGACTCAACAGTCTTTAAATACCATCATTTATTTTTTACAGTGCTGCAAAATATCAGGAGAACATATAATTGCAAGACTATTGTGATGACAATATAGTGATTATGATGAACCCACATTTTCTTGACTCTCTGCTTTCTTTCCCTTCATCTCAATGTACCCACCACTCTTAGTGAGCTGCAGCACTAAAAATCCCAGCTCAAGTATTGGTACATAGGGCAACAAAAGTCCATCCAACAGGCCATAGCTCAGACCGTACATGCATGGCACCTAAAATATAACATCTAACCAAACATTACATCCCAGCAGTCCCTTGTGATTGCTATATTGCTCGCATTGATACAACGGTGATTTCAAATATTGTTCAACTCTAAGTCTTTAAATTAATATTTTCTTATAATCCAAAGTTCCTCTTCAGTTTTAACTGAACGCCAATTGCAAAACAATATCATGTCGAGACAAAATTAAATGACCTTACAAGAAACAACATTTTTTGAGAAAGCCAAGATCTTTTCTTAACGGTCACACCCTAAGGGGTCTAATGTTTCCAAACGTTTGTCCGACTTAGATGATAAATTTGGAAAAACCAGAGGTTTTAAACTAAATTATTGGCCTATGATCCAAAAGTTGAACTCCTTTCATGGAAGCGTGTCAACACGACTCCACCATGGTGGATTGAATTCTTTAGGAGCCTAATCACCGTTTACCCCAACATCTGCTGCGCTGATATTTTTAAATGCTTCAATTCACACCTCATCCTGATATTCATCATACCTGTTCCTTTAAGTCCTTCACTTTGGTTTTCTCTTTCTCCAAAGCTAGCTGTAAAGTTTCAACCATCTGCTTCATTTGTTGGTCCTCCTCTTCTTTCCTCTTAAGAACTGCTTGGACCTAAAGAAACAGGTAAAACAAGGCTCCTTCAGAACAATCAATGTAGCCAACTTCTCACCTGCATTTTCTATACTAAGATGAGATTTTTCACCTGCAAGTTTAGCTGGACAAGATCTGCCTCCCTCTTTGCTAAGGCAGACTCCAAAATGTTAGCATGGTCCCGCAGTGCATTATGGGACTGTGATAAACCAACAAGTTTCCCTTTCTCATGTTCCAGCTCAAGTGCCAACTTCTTGTTGGCATCTTCTAACTTCCGGATCCGCTTCTTGAAACAGCGTGACTCCTGGAGCTGCATGAAATCATTGCTCATACATGGATCATTAAATACAAAAAAAAACTGTTTTAGTGCAAAACCCTGAGGTGATATTGATTATCGTTATTTCACCTCATCCTCAAGCTCCAGGACCTTCTCCTGATAATCCTCCAGCTCTGTGGAGGTGAGAGTGATCACTTCCTGCAACTCCTTTTCTAACATGGTCTTGCTCTTGGTCACAGCCTGCAGCTCAGCTTGTAGAGCCTCAATCTTTTCCTGAAGAAAAGATAAAACTGTATGATGTATTAACAGTTTAATCAGTTAACCATATTTTTGGGCCGGAAAAATTAAGGGTTGAAGTTTCAGCTTGAAAAAACAAATAAAAACACATTTACCTACACTAGGATCCCTGTTTACAGAATTGTTTTTTGGTGAGACAAAAATACAATTTTTATACCCAATGTCTGGCTGAATGCTGAAGCAGCTGATTTATTTAAGAATTGTAAAGCTCTATGAACTCTGGACATTACCTGTAAGGCATGGTTGTTTCCACCATCTGATACCTGGGCCCTGAGTTTGACCAGCTCTGCCTCTGTTGTCTCCTTGTCAGTCAGAGCCTCTTGGAGCCTTCTGCTCAAAATACCAACAGCATTCTCGTAGGCTTTGTGTTTGGCTTTCATCTCCTTCTGAGCGCTGGTCAGGTCTGTTCCCAGCCTCTTCATGCGCACCTTCTGCTCTGAGATGGCCCTGTTTCAGTGCACATAAGAAATGAACCAGGCTGCTTTGCCAGCAGAAAATATGGCCACAGCTGGTGGGCAGACTATGCTTCTTCAAAAATAGATTTATAAATGCTAATAACCTGATTAGGATGTTGACGTACATGTACAACTCATATGAGAGCATCGGACATTGTATTAGAACCATCTTGTATTTGTGTTTATAAATAAAACTCTACATAGATCATTTCTTTGCGAATGTTTCAAACTCCTGAAATCTCTAAACAGCACATGACTCACTTTTTGGCTTCAGCCTCCATTTGCTGCACCTGTTTTCTCAGGCTCTCATTCTCTTGAGTCACAGCGGCTAGCTGGCTCTGATCGAACTGTAGAGACTGCGTAATGAGGGGACACACAACATTCTCTTTTACAACAAAATACCCCAAATAAATTGCATATTTGCTAAAAACAAAACTGGATAAATGACAGTACCTGAATTTGTGTTTCAAGCTGATCCCTTTCAGTCTGAATGGCTTGCAGATGGGCTTCCATGTTGTTCATCTGCTCTTGGACTCTTGCTACCTCCTTCTGTAACCGGGCCTGCTCCAGTTCTGCCTGCTGCTTCTCACCCTGGATGCTCAGCAGCTCCTGCTTCAGGTCCTTCACTTCAGTCAACAGACGCTTTTTGGTGGATTTGAGCTCACTAATGAGCTGGTCCTTAGAGCTGGCATCCCGGCGGTACGCTTCCACCATCACCTGTGAATCAAACAACATTTTAAGTCTGATTAAAGGTTTAAAAACAGAACCAAGCACAGAAGGAGTTTGTTTCCTTCTTTAAGAGATGTCACAGGTCTTGCTCATATTTGCACTGACCAGGAAACGCCACAGCCTTTATAATTAAACGGCACTGTTTGAATCCTACTGCATCATCCGTGAATTTCGGTCAGATGCGGTTGAGACCGGATGTTAACATAACATTGTGTAAAAAGTAATATAACCTTATTTTCCTCATTGTCTCAAATTAAACTTTTTAAACCAAATTTGATATATTGTCTCCACATTGAGAGTCCTGCTCTCAGCTGCACTTTCCCGTGGAACCAAAGTCTTTGATTGTGTGAACAAACTTGCCTAATAAAGCTGATTCTGATTAATATTTGGTAGCAATGCCCTTTTAGCTATAGTATTGGGGAGAAATGTTTTACATATCCTTCCACAATCTTTCTACAA
The DNA here is from genome assembly GCA_036173005.1 of Crenichthys baileyi. NCBI lineage: Eukaryota > Metazoa > Chordata > Actinopteri > Cyprinodontiformes > Goodeidae > Crenichthys > Crenichthys baileyi. Next base: position 182,784 of record JAHHUM010001797.1, read on the forward strand.
CAGTCTACTGGACATCTGACTGCGTTCTGATGAGGCTCGTTTGTCAGATTTCTATAATATTCTAATTTATTGAGATGCACCTGTACTGTTGGGATGGTGTTCTTAGGCTTGAAAGCTTCCCCCTACTTCTTCAAAATGTAACAATGTTTATTATGACCAAACACTTCAGTTCTAGTTTAATCAGACCACAGAATTTGTCCACAGTTTAAGCTCTTTGTCCGCAGGCTTTTTATGTTTGTTTGGAAATACTGGCTTATAGTGGTTATAGGACATCTTTCACCGTTTTTAATGACACCCTCTTACCAGATTCAGCCTGCGTCTTCATGAGGTCTTCTGGTGTTCAGCTAGAGTTGGTATATTTTATACCAAAACACGTCTGTCTCTAGGACACAGAACCTGTCTCCTTCATGAACAGTATGATGGCTGCACAACTATTAAGAAATTGAATAAACTTGCATCCAGTCTAAGCAGTAAAAACGGGTACATATAAATGGATAAAGCATAACAAATGAGAAAATAACTAATTTAATTGCTCTAAAACGATTAGAATGAAGTTGACACATTTTTAATCCCTTTGTACCAATTGTTCCCATTAGGTGGTGAGTAAATGAGTGATAATGTCAGAACAGGAAGTAGTTTTATTTGAAAGCCCTGGAAGCCTCTTTGTGATCATGTTTCTGCTGTTTAACCTTAGGAGAACAAGATGTTGGAGTAAGCTATGTTTATTTTGTTATGAAAAAAAAAACTGAATTCATCTAATAAAGACTGTCGTTCATTTGTGTGATCATCACTATGAAGATGCAGTTAATATAATCTCTCCAGGTTAACAGCTCAAAGTCTGTGAAGCTTGCTGGCTAATTTAACGCACCTATTCTCTGATGAAAAGTGTATCTGATTATCCAACTGACTTTCAGGCCTGATCACATGAGAAACTCTGGTTACAAGACTTTAATCCATGTTTTAGACTTGACAATCCATGTCTATTTTAGAACAGTTAAACTATTACAGAAAAACAAAAAAAGAAAAATTGTGCTCTTCATGCAGAGCCTTTAAAATCCAAAGTCATTTATTTTGCTTTACAAATGTTACTCTGGATAGAATTACTCCTGTGGGCTGTGTGATGAATGTTTAGAGATAAAGCAATAAAAACAAATTAATTTTGCTTTGCAGAAGTAATACAAATAGGTAAGATGCAGCTTTCTTCTTTTCAGCACAAAGCACATATGACAACATGATGCTGGCTACCATGCACAGATTGTTAGGCAGCATTTTCACTAAAACAATCACCGTCAGTGACAAACTAAGTTGATAAACACGGGTGCTGACGCGTCTACAAAAGCACCAACTTTTAAAGATGCAGTACACTGAACTTTTTTGTTGTTCTGTCAATCACTTCCACCCTCTCTGTGACAGCTTGTCAGAGCAATAAAGCAACTTATTGCTCCATTTAGTGAGGCATGTCAACTAGCACTTTAGGCATTCGTCAGAGAATCTGACTGCCGTTTGGCTCTACAATACATCCTCCCACAACACCATCAGCATTAGCCAGCAGGGAGATTTATGAGAAATGTCTCTAAATGTAAGACACATTTCAGAGACTTTTTGTTAAAATCTTCAGAGGAAAAGAGGAGAATCTATGCTCTCATGAATAACGCAGGAAGATGCATTTACCTTTTGTTGCTGGAACTGCTCCTTTAATTTCTGGGCTTGTTTCTTCAGGGAATTATTTTCTTGTTGTAGAGTTTCAATCTACAGAATTTTGAAACATTTGTGAATTGATAACTCCCATGAAAGTGTTGAAAATGTGATCAATCAATCCATGCTGTCTTTTACCTGATTGCCTTTGATTTGGACTTCTTGTCTGAGCTGGTCCAGTATATCCGAAGCCACCAGAACGTCCTCTCCCAGCCGCTCAGCTCCCTCATCTAGTTGGCTCTTGTCAGCCCGGGCTGCCTGCAGTGCAACCTCCAGGACAATTTTCTCATTCTGGAGAAACTGGATGGTGTCCTCCTTCGCAGTGCTCCCAGTCTGCAGCTCAGCCAACTGGGCCTCCAGCTCCTGGTACCTGGCTTCCAGCTGGTTGATGGACTGCTCTTTGGTTTGTAGGTTCTCCTGAGTCGTCGTCAGCTGGCGCATCAACTCCAGATGTTCTTTCTGAAGTGACTGTAGCTGCAAGTCCTTTTGGGAAAGTGTCAACTTTACCTAACACAGAAATGAAAGATGTAGTTTAGAGGAGGGTACAATGATTCCAGCCCATATCAGGAGAACACAGGTTTCTCTTCAGTTTGCAATGACTACCTGCTCAAGCTCTCTTTCCAGGCTTGTGGCTGTGTTAGCTAGTTTTATCAAGCGCTCTCGCTCATCCTCAAACTCCTCCAGTTTGTGCTGCAGATCATCTTCCACCATGGTTTTTGCATCTTGAATCTGCTTGTAGGCAGCCTCCTGGGTCATCATGTCTGCCTGCATCACAGACCAACGATTCAAACAGAGCTCAAAATGCATAAGAAAGAAGTGTTTCAAAACCCAGCAGTTTTCCCAATTAGCTTTCATTTGCTTTTACAAGGGATGATAAGACGATATACCTCAATGCTTTGCAGCTGTACAGCAATACGCTCTTTTTCTTTAATGGAACGGTGTTGGGTCTCAGTCAGTTGATGGGAAAGTGTCACATTTTCCAGCTTCAAGTGCTCCATCACACCAAACTGAGTCATCTGGCCAGCCTTTGAAAGACAGAAAGATGTTAAAGGGAACCGCCTTCTGGAATGTCCTGACAATGTGTTCCATGTTTAATGCCACACTGCTGAATCTTACCTGCATGTTCGCCATTTCACTTTGCAGTCGCAGTCTTGCCTCCTGGGCCACCGCTAGCTGCTGCTGGTACCACTGTCTGACCTGCTGGAGGGAGTCGATCTCAGCCTGTGAAGTCTTCAGTCGGCTCTGTAGGGTGTTGCGTTCCAGCTGGACCTGCTGAAGCTGACTCTGAAGGCCTCCCATCTGCTGACGCAAGTCGTGAACTGCAGAAAAATAATGACATTTAAAAACACGGGCAAGGTTTCCTAAACATGTTTCTCTCTAAAGGTCTCCATTAATCACCTGTGCTGTCCCTTGAAGTCATAGTGTTTTGCAGCTCCTCCACCTTCACCATCAGCCTGTTATATTGGTCTTCAGAAACTTTCAGGTCATTGCTTAGAGAAGTCAAACTGGCATTCTTGCTCTCCAAGCTGCCCTGGAGCTCCACCATGGCCTTCTCTAGCTGGCTGCAGTTTTGTCGCAGCGTGCCAACTTCTGTGGTGAGAGCACTTTGCTTCTCCTGGCTGAGTTTTGCCTCTTGTTTGTTAGCTTGCAGCTGTGCATTGACAGTTGCAAGCTGGGCCTGAAGCTCAGTCTTCTCTTTGAGAGCCTAGAGGTAAGAGTGTATAATTAGAGCATTTAAGCAAAGTCTTCCTGGAGTTTCATGTATAACAATACTTCATGGGTGGCATGCATCAGGTAAATACTGGTGATATTTACATATTTGGCTCTTGGCTTGTGATGTGGCCCTGTTTTATAAATAGTGGGTGTTCTGGGATGACAAGTGGAAAATGTATCGTCTACTACTGCATTAAGACAGAAGAAGTTACTTTTTACTGTGAGCCGTGTCTCATTTGTTCTCCACCCTCTACCCAGAGAAATCGTCTGGACAGTGGCCAGTTGGAAACTAATGTGGGTTTAACGGACCTTTTTCTGGTCCGTTAAACCCACATTTACTAAGCACTACCAACTCGTCCTGACCACAGCACTGGGGCTGGATGGCCTGCTGTGTTTGGCATCAGTGAGACGTTTTAATCAAAGTCAGACGAAGCACAGAGCTGTATATATCTGTGACATGTAGAGTCATCCGTAGTTCATTCAGGCTGTGAGAAAATGGGAGAGTGCAAGACTTTCATCAGATAACAGGAAGGCTGAACAAAACACCAAAGTTGATTTGTTTTATGCCTTTGAGCTTTTAACTTTAGTCTTGTAGAAAAGGCTTGATTTGGAAACACTGGCAGCCTTTTTGAAATTTCAACATTGAGTAAGTAAGTAACCTTTATTTCTATAGCGCTTTTCAGACACAGAGTCAAAGTGTTTCACAGTAGTCAAAACATACAATATAAAACATTAAAATGGAACAATACAAAAGTGGCAACATTGGGTCAGTTAAGACTGGAATGTTTGTCTAAACAAATACGTTTTAAAGGAGCTTTTTGAACACATCGACTGAGTCCAGAGAGCTCAGCTCGAGAGAAAATTCATCCCAGAGTCAAGGAGCAGTAGCTTTATAAGAACGGTCACCCCTTGTTTTAAAGAAGGTTTGTGGAACCATTAACAGGTTCTGTCCAGATGCCGTCAGACTACGAGTTGAGCTGTAAGGTTTAATTAGGTTACAAATGTAGGCAGGAGCCTGTCCATGTAGGGCTCGAAAAGTTAGAACTGACATTTTAAACCGAGTACGATACGTAACAGGAAGCCAATGGAGAGATTTTAACCCAGGTGTGATGTGAGCCCTCCTGTTGGTTCTGATCAAAAGTCTTGCAGCTGAGTTTTGGACTAACTGCAGATGAGCCAGCTCTTTCTTGTTAAGACAAGTAAAGAGACTGTTGCATTAGTCCAACCCATGCATGAGTTATCCTTTTAAGCTCATCTCTGGACACCACGGATCCTAACTTGGTGATGTTATGCAGATAAAGAGGCAGTTCTTAACCAGCTGGTTAGCATGGTAATCCAGTGACATGGCCTCATCAAAGATAACCCCAAGATTCCTCAGTATGTTTTTAGCAGAGAGGCTCAGATCACCTAAGTGCTGTTTAATGGAAGGGATAGCACTATCGGGGGCTATGATAAGAGTTTTCTCTGAGTTCATTTGTAGAGTATTATTGCCTAACCACTGCTTCACCTGTGTCAGGCAGTTGATTAGAAAGGTTCTCTTGTGAGCCTCTGACACCTTGAATGAACAGTACAACTGGAGGTCATCCGCAAATAAATGTATGAGACCTCGCTAAACTGTTGGATTATCTTACCAAGAGAAAGAACATATAACAAAAACAGGAGGGGTCTAAAGACAGAACCTTGAGGCCCGCCACACAGCATTTTGCCAGGCTCTGACCTGATGTGGTTAGCTGACACACTGCCAAATATGACGTGAACCACTGAAGTACTGGGCCCAACATGCCAATCAGATTCCACAACCTGTTTATGAGAATCCGGTGGTCAACCGTGTAGGAGGCCGAAGACAGGTCTAGCAGGACCAACACTGTAGACCTCCCGGAGTCAGCAGCCGTCATGATGTCGGTAGACACTTTAAGTAAGCTGTTTCTGTAGAACGGTGTTTGCGATATCCGGACTGAAACTTTTCATTAAGGTAAGGATTTTCATCATCCATGGGATACAAGCGGAATCTATGGTTTTAGTGAAACTGGATACAGTAACAGTGCTAATTTAACATGCTAAAGTTTTAACGACGTGTAACTGTTTTAAGGCAGAAACCCAAAAGTAATACCACAATGGTTGTGTTAGCATGGAAAGAGGATGTGCTTGCGTTTTCTCACAGCTATTGAGAAAGACAGACAACACTGAGTTAAAATGGATAAAACAGCCAATAATGTGTTGGGCCCATCTGTATTTTCCTGACCTCTTGTTTTATCGGTTCATTCCAAAAGTGTGCCATAACTGGGGCTGAAAGTCTCAACTATTCTTATTTTGTGTAGAACGTTTTCTGTGCAACGTTTAATAGCCTCCAAATCATTTTTGTCAGAACGGTTGATTAAAAAGAAGAACAACAAAATGAGATTATTGCCCTGTTTATATTACCTGACCGGCCTCAGATGACAAGGATTCCAGCTGCCCTTCAAGCCTCATTTTTTCTTTTAGCACCTGGAGCATTTCATCGTGACCCATCACTGAACTCTCCAGAGAAACACTGAATCAAATAACAATATTTTTGCAGATGCAACAGAATTAGTAAAAGAAAATGTCAACCTAGAAATAAAACTTAATGACTAATAAAATATAGTATTAAGTTGATGTCATTATGTTTCTTCACAAATATAAAATACCTGCTGGAGAAACTGTCCCTCCGGCTGCGAGGCTCTGCAGTCCCATTCCTCTCCTGCTCCATCTCCAGCAGATGCTGCTCATCACTTGCTGCCTGTAGCACCTCCTGTAGGGATGGGAACTGACCCATTGCCTCAGGAGCAATCTCCCTCCCCTCCACTGTGTACGGCCCTTGTTGCCTTTCCACTGCAGCAGAGAGCATACCGTAGGTTCCCCTTGTGGACACGCTGCTGTAGGTGGAGCTGTCACTATCATTGCCATCATTCCCTGCCTTCGCTCCTGCTTCACTGCCATCGATTTCTGACAAATTATCATTAAGCTGAAGAGAAGTACTAGGCTTTGTGTCCGTCTCACAGGTGCTGCTCTCTGACATCGTGCTGACTTCAGACAGTGTAGACACGGAGCTAATGGAGGATCGAAGGGAGCCCTGGCTGACATCTGCTGTGCTTATGCTCCCGCCAGCACCACCACCACCTCCTCCCTCCCCACCTCCACCATCACTCTCAGTAGACCTGTAGTCGGCTAAGGAATGAATTTTATTGGGACGTGGTGATCTGGATTTCTTCTCCTTGGAAGGGGGAATTCCCAGGCTACCCAGTTTGGGGCCACGTGGAACGGTGGTCCTGAGGAAAGAATACTCCTTGGTCATGGCAACAGTGTTAGCCCGTGGAAGCACCTCAGGATGGAGCATTAGTTCAGGATCTAGAGTACTGAAAGGCCTGCTTTTAGAAGTGGTACGGTGAGCCTGGAAAATAGAAAGAATCAGAAAAACTATACATTTTTATAATTTATCAAATGGATGCCTACATTGCAGATACAAACTCTTGGACTGACAGAGTCCAATGTGAGAACATTCTTACAGTTCCCTAATTGCAAGTAATCTACAGCCCTTTACAAAAGTATTCACACCCCCTGAAGTTTTTCACATTTTGCCAAGTCACAGCCACGGACATCTATGTATCTTATTGGGACCTTATGTAATAGAACAAAATAACGTCGCGCACAACTGTCACAAAGAACAAAATTAAACCAAATCCAAAAAGCGTGGCCTACATACGTATATATTCAGCCCCCTTTACTCTGATATCCTAAAGGAAATTCACTGCAACCAATTGCCCTGTTGTGAGTAATTTATTGCCAGCATTAATGCAGCTGCTCTATGAAGGCCTAAGAGGATTGTAGGACAACATGAGTGAACAAACAGCATGATTTAGAAAAAGGAACACAGCAGACAGGTCAGGGATAAGGTTGCGAAGCAGATTTAAGTAGGGTTAAAAAAATAAAACAATATCCTTAACTTTAAACATCTAACAGAGCTCTGCTCAATCTATCTTCTGAAAACGAGTAAGACTGCAAACATGTCTGTCCATCTTAACTGACAGGCTGGGAAAAGAGAGCACTAATCAGAGAAACACTGGCGAGGTCATGGTAGCCCTGGAGGAGCTGCTGAGATCCACAGCTCAAGTGGGAAAATCTGAGGACTGTTGGTCACACACTCCACATAGAAGAAAACCATAAGGCATCTTGTTTGCAGTTTGACACAGCCCATGTAGGTGACCATCCCAAACCCTGAACATCTCATGGAGTACTGTTCAAGCCATCTTCTGAAGATGGAAAGAGTACCCTACAACGACGAACCTACCAGGACATGATCAATCACCTCAACTGACAGGAAGGGCAAGGAGAGCATTAATCAGAGAAGAAGCAAACAGGCTATGGAGGAGCTGTGGAGATCTACAGGTCAGATGGGATAACCTGTTAAACAAGCTGGTGGGAAGTTGGGAGGGGCTAAACACAGGGCAGTCCTCGCAAAAATCCTCTCAGAGGCTGCAAAAGACTGGAGACTGAAGTGAAGGTTCTCCTTCCAACAAGACGACCCTAAACATACAGCCATAGCTACAATTGGATGGTCTAGATCAGAGCACATTTATTTATTAGAATGTCCAGGTAACTAAAAATCTGGGGTAAGACATGAAAATTGTTCACAAATAATCTCCATCTCATCTGGCAGAGCCTGAGCCAGCAAAACAGAATGGTAAATGGCCTGCACTTGTATAGCACTACATTGTAGCCACAGCTGCCCTGGGGCAGACTGCAAGAAGAGGGGCTGCCATTCAATCAGCACCACCGGACCATCTGACCATCAGCAGCAGGCAAGGCGGGTAAAGTGTCTTGCCCAAGGGCACAGCTACGGAGCGGGAGTTCCAACCAGCAAGTCACCGGTTACAGGACAAACTCCAACCTCCCTAATGGGGACTGAATACATATGTAAGCTACACATTTCAGATTTTTATTTATATCTGTAAACCATGAATCATTTTCCTTCCACTTTACAAAAACGCACCATTGATCCAAACAAAATATGAAAAACCTTTGGGCTTGGAATGTGAAAAAAGGTGCAAAAGTTTAAAAGGGGTTTAAATATTTTTAACACACTGCATGTAACATTCGTGTAAAAATAACCTCAGGCTACAAGCACAACAATTCTATTTATATGAAGACTATGAGTGAGCATGAATCGTTTTAAAAGCAAACTTGAATTCTTCTAAGATCACATAAAAACCACCAGAAACGAAAGCTCTCCAAAGCAGAGACGGCATACACCCACCCTCTCCTTTTGTCTCTGAACCCTATACTGTTTGAGTTGCTCTTCCAGACGCCGACGAGCTTCCATGCGAATCTTTTCCTCATTTTCCATCTCTAGCGACGGCTTCTGGTTGGCTGCAGTGAGAGAAAGTAAGCCAAACTGAAGGCGGTTCTTCACAGTGACATTTACAACAAAACTAGTGTAATCACAACAAAGTCGATAAATTCCAAGGAAGCTGTTCCTGTTAATTCTGTTGGTGTATGTTGATGGACAAAGCTTCTTGGAAGTGTGCTCTGAAATGCCAGTTTGAAAACAAAGTATTTAAAAAAGAGCAACACAACATCCCCATGGAATAGTAAAGACATGTCCAGGGTTCCAACACATTTCCCATTGCAATCTCTCAGACATGACAAGATGCACATTTTTTGCATGCAACTACAAATGCTGTATGTAATGCAAACTGAATGTACAGAACAAGTAACAGCATTTCTGGAAGTTCACTCTTTTCTGCATTTCCTACGAGATAATCACCATAAAGTCTTCCTCTAAACAAGATAATATTTATTTTGCAAAACTGTTTCCAATTAGCATAAAACAGAAGAAGCTGCTGAAAGTCACCGACTTGTGACTGACCAGACTGTCCTAAAAGTTAGAAACGATCTGCACTTTTTTAGACACGTTTGGTTCCTTATGTTTTTTGTGATGTTAACTAAAACTATGACTACGCTTTTATATAAAATATAAAAAGCTCTAAAAAGCAAATTTAAATAAGCTAATATGACGAGTAACATCTGAAAACAAATTTTTTCTAGAGATGCACATCTTGACGGCAGTTTTCATTGCAATTTCAATATGTGCAATATTGAAATTGCAAAAGATTACTTTGATATTAGTAATAAATATGGTAATATAATAATACAGTGCAGTCCTGTGTTTTTTCCATCCTCATTGAGAAATGGAAAAAGCTAAAAGAAAGACAGTGAAGGAACTCTGCATGTAACACATTAAGTAGAATCATGCTGTTATTTTCCAGTGGAAGTTACATGATTACGTGTGATTTTCATGCTTGCAAATATCACATATAATAGCAAACAGCAACGTCACCAAAGAAACGTTACCATAACACAGGGATTAGTTCCAAAACAGTCACTGTCCCACACAATGCTCCAAATGAAGCACCCACACCATATACTGATCAAGCAACCAACTGCGGATTTGAAATGTAGAAAGATGATAGACTTATGGAACTAAAAGAGTCCAAATTAATCCGTCTCCCAGCTGTTATCAAAATAAGATGAAAGCCCAAAGCATTCCAGAGTGAAATGGGATTAAAAAACAGGGATTGGGGCAAGCAGGTGGGGGGCATTCACACCATATATATTTTTTTTTGCTTACACAGTTCAGTCTCCTGCATAGGCATACTGAGTTTGAGCGACTGCAAAGCATCACCCTTGTGAACCATGACCTCAGCACTAGACCCCTCAGCCTCCTCTACCATCGTGGGTGGATAAGCAGCCACACCTGGGGAGGACTCCTGGGAGCTGCTGCTCTGTGGAGGAGATCCGTTTGGGAGGGTGCCTCTTGCAGCACCAAAGCCATCTGTTGGGCCGTTTCCATTTGGCATCACATCTGAAGTGCGAGGACCTAAATAAACAAAAAGAAAATGTCTGAAGTCAGCATTCATGCTGTTGTAACCAATAGGTTTAAGACCACTGGCAGTCTCTCTAAACATCTGCTGTTACCAGTTGTGTTGTGATATTGCACTTTGGAAACAGATACCCGCTGTCTGGTAAACACTCCTTTCTTTACTAAGCTCTGTCCTGTTTATTATACTCTCCAGAGAAATCCCCCACATCTCATCACTTGCACTCAGCTTCTAGCTGTGACATCTTACACAACTCTTCCCTCGCAGATTCTTTCAAAATATGTCATGGCAGACATTTCTCTGGAGCCTGGGAGGTGTCCTCAAGCCTTGCAGATAATATCTGAACACTTTTATGAATTTCATACTGATGAACACCTCTCAGATTTTACTCTGATCTGAGGCACTTTTCTGTGGGCTCTTACATCTGTCTGTGAAAAACCTGCAAGGTGAACTTTCCTCTACGGAAGTTGAAACTTAGCCATTAGCTCCCATGAACCAACTATAGTGACTGTGATTGTCCTGATAAACTGGCCAAACAACTCCGTCAAGCAACAATGGCGGCAACACTCCAGCAACACTTAGTTTCCAAATCCTTCTTGCGGCTGCATTTACTTTTACACAGCTGTATATGAATCCATTTGCATTTAGGCATGTAGACATGGTCAAGACGATCTGCTGCAGTTTAAAGCGATCATCAGAATGGGGAAGAAAGGTGATTTAAGTGACTTTGAACATGGCATGGTTGTTGGTGCCAGACGGGCTGGTCTGAGTATTTCAGAAACTGCTGATCCACTGGGATTTTTACGCACTACCATCTCTAGGGTTTAAAGAGAATGGTCCGAAAAAGAGAAAATATCCAGTGATCGGCAGTTCTGTGGGCGCAAATGCCTTGTTGATGCCAGAGGTCAGAGAAGAATGGCCAGACTGGTTCGAGATGATAGAAAGGCAGCAGTAACTCAAATAACCACTGGTTACAACCAAGGCATGCAGAGGAGCGTCTCTGAACACAAAACACGTCGAACCTTGAGGCGGATGGGCTACAGCAGCAGAAGACCACATCAGCTAAGAACAGGAAACTGAGGCTACAATTCGCCCAGACTCACCAAAATTGGACAATAGAAGATTGGAAAAACGTTGCCTGGTCTGATGAGTCTCGATTTCTGCTGCGACATTCAACAACAGTCAACAGCATGAAAGCATGGATCCATCCTGCCTTGTAACAACGGTTCAGGCTGGTGGTGGTAGTGTAATGGTGTGGGGGATATTTTCTTGGCACACTTTAGGCCCCTTAGTACCAATTGAGCATCGTGTCAACGCCACAGCATACCTGAGTATTGTTGCTGACCATGTCCATCCCTTTATGACCACAGTGTACCAATCTTCTGATGGTTACTTCCAGCAGGATAACGCGCCATGTTATAAAGCACGAATCATCTCAGACTGGTTTCTTGAACATGACAATGAGTTCATTGTACTCAAATGGCCTCCACAGTCACCAGATCTCAATCCAATAGAGCACCTTTGGGATGTGGTGGAACGGGAGATTCGGATCATGGATGCAACCGACAAATCTGCAGCATCTATGTGATTCTATCATGTCAATTCAATTTCAGTTCAATTCAGTTTTATTTATATAGCGCCAATTCACAACATGTCGTCTCAAGGTACTTCACAAAACTCAGGTACATACATTCCAATTAATCTTAATCATTGAACAGTGCAGTCAGATTCTGTTATTTATTCAAATTGGATAAAAAGTTTTTCTATCTAAGGAAACCCAGCAGATTGCATCCAGTCAGTGACTTGCAGCATTCACTCCTCCCGGATGAACATGTAGAGACAGTGGACAGTCACTGGCGTTGACTTTGCAGCAATCCCTCATACTGAGCATGCATGTAGCGACAGTGGAGAGGAAAAACTCCCTTTTAACAGGAAGAAACCTCCAGCAGAACCAGGCTCAGTGTGAGCGGCCATCTGCCACGACCGACTGGGGGTTAGAGAGAACAGAGCAGAGACACAAAGAGAACAAAGAAGCACTGATCCAAGAGTACTTTCTATGGGAAGGAAAAGTAAATGTTAATGGATGTAGCTCCTTTAGTCGTTTCAACTAGAAAGAAAGAACAGATAAACTCTGAGCCGGTTTTCAAGTTTAGAGTCTGAAAAGAGCACATAGAGTTAGTTACAGTAAAAGCTCAGTCAGTAGCTATGTCTAGGAGAGAGAAAGGGCTAAACACTGAAAGACAGGGCCATGCGGATCATCGGTAGAGGGTGAGCATTAAGTTGTTGCCAGCAGAAGCTTGGAGGATTCCCCTCTCCAGAAAGGTGCCACAGGTAGACACAGAGTCAGGCCAGGTGTAGCTTCTAGGTAGAGAAAAGAGAGAGAACAAAGTTAAAAGCTGAAATAACAGCAAATAATACAAAATTGAAGAGTAGTGTGAGAATGTAGCGAAGAGGGTGAAAGTGGTCATTATGTCCTCCAGCAGCCTAAGCCTATAGCAGCATAACTACAGAGATAGCTCAGGATAACCTAAGCCACTCTAACTATAAGCTTTATCAAAAAGGAAAGTTTTAAGCCTAGCCTTAAAAGTAGACAGGGTGTCCGCCTCACGGACTAAAACTGGGAGCTGGTTCCACAGGAGAGGAGCCTGATAACTAAAGGATCTGCCTCTCATTCTACTTCTAGAGACTCTAGGAACCACCAGTAAACCTGCAGTCTGAGAACGAAGTGCTCTGTTAGGAACGTATGGAACAATCAGATCTCTGATGTATGATGGAGCTAAATCATTAAGGGCTTTATATGTGAGGAGGAGAATTTTAAATTCTATTCTGGATTTAACAGGGAGCCAATGAAGGGAAGCTAAAGTAGGAGAAATATGATCTTTCTTTTTAAGTTTCATCAGAACTCTTGCTGCAGCATTTTGAATCAGCTGAAGGCTTTTAACTGCATATTTCATATTCCAGCATCTGAAGCCAGCTTTACCAGCTTATGTCTCAGATTTATCACCTTCTACTTCTATTTTATTTTTAATGACTAGGAATCAAGAACCAGCTGTTGTTAGGAGTGTTATGTTAAAATACCTCCCGAGGTGGCACTACATAGTGAATTTAGAATGTTTTGATATGAAAATCTTACAGCATTAACACCGGCAATTATTCTTGATGCTGGCTAAAAGCATGTCGCTGCTGGAGGCTGGCGCTGACAATGGAAAAGATGTTTATGTATCAACATGCGTCATGGGTCTATGTCGGACTGAGTTTCTCTATTTATAGAAGAGCCAGTCCAGAGTTTGTGAAACTATGGCTTCAATATTACGAGCTCAAAGAACGATCAGTACCAATAGAGTCCTTTCACTGTAAATAGCTACATATGCACGTTATTCAGATCTGTCCTAATACGGATTAATTCCCCCCACCTGCCATGCAAAAGTATTCATACCTCTTGAACTTTTTCCACATTTTGTCATGTTACAAGCACAAACACTGGGGCAGACAGGCTTAGAAAAAAAGAAATAAAGTTTGGACACCCCTGATTAAAACAACTGCTTTATAGCTGGCTGCATGTTCAGGGTTGTTGTTCTGCTGGGAGGTGAACCTACGCCCTAGTCTCAAGTCTTTTGGAGAGTTTTCTGCTGTTCTAAGATTGCCCGGTGTTTAGGTCAACCTTTCCACCATTAACTTTGACCAGTTTTCATATCAACGCCACTGTTTCACAGTAAGATGGTGTGTTCAGGGCGATGTAAAGGAGTAAAGTGTTAAAGCTTGGGATATTGTTTTAGAACAAAATCCTCCTTTATACTTCTTAACAATCGTATCGTGGCTTTTCTGGTGTGTTCCTTGGTTTTAATTCTGTTTGTTTACAAGTTCTCCATCTACCTTCTCAGAAAAATTGTATATAGGCTGAGAATAAATTACTAACAAGTGGCCCATTTACAAATTTGGTAACTTTTGAAAGATTTTATTCAGGCGTATCCAAGAAAATCCCAAAGTCTGTGGTTCTAATATGACAAAATGTGAAAAAGGTGGAGGGTTACATCAATGTTGTAAAAATAAAAAGTGATTAAAAGTTGTCTAAACTAACGCCTAACTAAACAAAGCGCATGACATAAAGAGTGATTGGTCAGGTAAATTTGCGCTTCAAGGTAAAGAACCCATTAGGTGTGAAGAATTTCAAGTTTTAATAAACAGTTAAACAACTCAAACCCATTTAAGTAAGACACACACAAAACAGAGACAATATTAGATGTTGAATCTTCAGCAATTTGTTTGCAGATATTATTGCAAAGTTTGATTTCTCAGCTAAATACAACACCTCTTGTGACTAACTGTCCCTCCTGCAAAGGAGAAAACCCGATGCAACATGTTCCATCAGAAAGCAGACACATTTCTGGACATTTGGTCTCACACATTTTGCCTTGGTTAAGGAAGCTGGCAAATGCTCGTAATCAATGCAAGAGTGCCCTTTTCAAACACTGCCGCATGATTAAATTCTTCCTGTTTTATCTAATCCTCTTTATAAACAACAGGCCAAATTCAGTCATAGTCTCTGGGGCCAGAATTTATCAAGGCACTGATCTGGAGAAGGATGCAAGAAAACCTTTGCAGCAAACCTGGATTAACCCAACAAACCTGCTTCAGCTGTTTGACAGCTCGGCAACAGACCAAGGTACTGCTGAGAAAGGTCTTTGAGTCGAGTTTCAAAGAGAACTTCACAGCGATGGCCATAAGTGCACCACAGAACCCATCAGACCATTATGGTAGGCCGATCAACTAAAAGCTCTATAAAGACAGCACAGTCTGATGGGAATTTGCCAGACGCACAAGCAAATGTCCACAAGAAGCTAAATCCTTTGAATTGATCAAATGCAGGCTGAACTATGTGACCTCAAACCCCAACCATGTTTTTGACCATCCACTGAAGCAAAGCATGAAACTTGCAAAGGACTTAATGCGTTTATTACTCTCCCTTGTAATATCACTGCATCTCAGAAAATGAGATGAGTAACACCAAAATATTAGCTTCGTATTCTCACCTGAACAACAGTGGGATTATCTCCTGAGCCAATAAGATAGCGTGGGTTGCTCCAGATGAGCTCGCTGAAGGCTTGCTCATCCCCCTTCTCCACAGCTTTCCGTAGTTTGGCTGTCAAATCCTGACTCCGTGGGCTCTTAAAACTGTTGGCCCGCTCCCTGTTAATGGTGTCCACCTCCAGGTTTTCTGATGTGACAGGGAAAAGAAAACTAGTGTTTACTCTATTATATTCCTGAAACAATGTTATTAAGTTCAAAGAGCAGGCTTAAGTTAACACAGACAACAGGCAACAATGGCTATTTAATTCTAGCTTCCATCTAACCCAACCAGTCTGATCGTGACCCAAACACTTCCTACCTTTCCCGATGACCAGTCCAGGTTTGATGGGAGAGATGCAGGTTGTGGACTTGCTTGGAGAGGGGCAATAGTCACAGAGTCCCTTAGAAAACCTCTCTGCATCTTCACGGTTGCTAAATGCTTTGAAGCGTGCCCCCTTCATGCTCTTTACAGTTTGAAGTGCATCTTTCTTATCCATGTAAACATGTGCTCCCTCTGCAGTACACACACACACACACACACAACCAGCTCTGTCAGATGATAGCTATTTTATTGGGTGTTCATAGGTCTGTCTGGGACCACATTTTTATTTTCTCAATGTACAATGAATTGCAAAAGTATTCATACCCTTTTCACATTTAGTAACATCACAACTGTGTTTCCACTTCAATGTGGACATAGTTTTCAATTCTGTCTACAAATAAACATCTTAATGGTCAGATTTGTGTTTAGCAGCCAGGCAAGAGGAGCAATAATCAGAGAAGCAACCAAGAGGCCTATAGCAACTCTGGAGGAGCTGCATAGATCCACAGCTCAGTTGAGAGAATCTTCTGACATGACAACTATTAGTCATGCACTCTATAAACCTAACCTTTATGGAAATGTTAAAAAGAAAATCTTTGTTGAAAAAAACCGTAAGTCACAACTGCAACTTGCAGAAGCCACGAGAGGACGCAGCTAGGGCCGCACAACATATCGTCATCGGGATATCAGTGTGTGCAATATCCATATCCCCAAGGACTGTTTATAGTGCAATAATTGTTGGCTAATATATTCCAGGTTCTATGGAATATATTAGCCAACATGCTAATGTAATATTTAGCCAGTTGGACAGACTCAGGGCAGTAGATGCTTAGTGGATACAAATGACCCAATCACCCAAAATGGTAAAGGTCTCAGGGTGATGGAAGCCCAGATGGGGAAGAGAGGAGAGACCAAATTAGACATATATTGCACCTTATATCATCATCACAATACTAAGTAATATTGTCACCATCACAGGAATTTCTAATATCGTGCAGCTCTAGACAGCAAACGTGGAAGAATGGGCTCTGGTCACAAATCAGACCAAAAATTAAACACTTTTCCCTACATGCGCACGATTATGTGTGGGGAAAAACTAACACCGCACATTACCATGAATGCACAGGGAAACATGATGGTATCAACATCAAGCTGTGAGTTCCTTACTTCAGCAGAGACAGGGAAGCTGGTCAGAGTTAATTGGAAGACAGATGGAGCTAAATAAAATTCAATTAGGAATCTGTGGCGAAACCTGACAGATGTTCACTCTGCATAAAACATGTTTGAGCTGAAGCTATTTAGCAAGATTGAATTAGTATAAATGTCAGTTCCTTGGTGTGTAAAGCTGAAAAAGACATTTCCTAAATGATTGAAATGTGTAATTGCAGCAGAAGGTTATTGTACTCAGCAATAACTCAAAGAGGGGTGATTACATAGGCATGCCGCACTGTTTTTCTGTAAAACATTTTAAAAACCATGTATCATTTACCATCCACTACACAGTTATGTGCTACCTTGTGTTAATCTATTACATAAAAACAAGTTTGTGATTGCAATGTAACAGAATGTGAAAAAGGGTATTAATATTTGCAAATGTACACTGCTAAGTCCTGGTGTCTGGCCGGCACTAAAGGCCACGAAGGGAGCATGAGGAGCCTCACACTTCTGTCTTCTCTTGCATTCGGAAGGTTTTTGGGCTCTTTTCCCATCTGTGTTCTGAGCTTATTCCGACAGATTTTTAAATAAAACTCTGCATGAGTCGTTGCTACAATAACAAGTTGACATAAAGTAAACTGATTTGGTTACACCAAAAACTAAGAAAAAAATCTATCCACTGAACGCCCAGAAGGAAAAACAGACAGAGTTAGAAAAAAAACCTGAAAAGTTCACAATGTTGTCATCGGTAAACAATCAGGATCAACTTTAGGAGGACTTTAGACCGGTTAGTTAAAAGGTCCGCTAAGACAGATTTAAACAGTTATTTTTATATTAGGAATTCATCAGCAAACTCTGCGTTATTTCCTGCCCAAAAGAAAACAGTTTAGAACATGAACCCCTGTTGAATCAGTCATATGTGGCTTTCTGACTGTCTTACCGTGTCGTGCCAAGACATCCTCCCACAGGGGACAGACTCCATAATACAAAGTTGGTGATACTTGTGCTGGCTTTGAAGGGGTTTCTGTTTTGAATTGAGAGTTGCTGTAGTCACGAGAGCTGTTGAAGTCTGACTTTCCTGAAATCTCCTCTTCCTCTGGAGGGTTCAGACCCACACCATAACCAAATTCTAAATCTTCACCATTTCTCTGAGAGGAGCTGCTGCTGGCTGCACTGGTCTCAAGTGAAACTGCTGAGGTGGCACCTGCCACAGGTTTGGAGAAGCTGGCCACGTCATCTGTGCCCTGTGATGAACAGCCGCTGTCTGTTTCAGTAGCAGCTCCCTCTTGTCCAGCCAGAAGACGGGCTAACTTCCTCTCGTAGGTGGCTCGGGTGGTAGAAGTGATGGGGCCACACTTTAGGTCTGCTCGAACAAATTCCTCAGACAGCTCGGCAGCACTCAGCCCCTTCAGCCTACTCAGAACCGCCTCCATGCTTCAGCTCCCTGTAACACAACACACACCTGAGCTATGATCGGCTACCATTCATAATGCAAATAAATAAACACTGTATAAAGAATAAGAGATACACCAATCAGGCTTTTCTGGACCGATTCCAGTTTTCTTCGAAGTCTGACTGGCCGATTACAGACAAATTTAGATTGTCCTCATTTATTCATCCAAGAATACATTTCCCAAGCTTTATCTGATTTTTAATCAGAATCAAAAATAAAAGTCTATCAAAGTTGGTTGTTGTGTTTACATACTAAAAATGGTTAGAGATCGTAGGTATAATTTGTTCAACAAGTAATGAAGTATCTGACTTGCAGATCACTAATCACACCAGCAAGGGCCAACCTGATTGGTGCATCTCTACTCATAAAGAAATATAACACCAACCTTGGCAACACAGTCAGAAAGAATAATATTGAATATTATTGTCTGCCTTAATATATGTATCAGACATGCAACCATAAGATATATGATGCCAAAAAATGTAATAAATTAAATTGTAAGCCTATAGATAACCATGCATAAGAAGTCTTCCAATTTCTGTATCTTTAAAAAAGTTCCACCACATTTAGGAAAAACAGCTAAACTAAGATGTGACATACAGGGGTCATTATCTCTTTCTCATTATGTAGAATTTCGTTAATGTTTACTACAGCTTTTCCCTTTTAGATTAATTTAAATGCAATTTTAATAAATGGAAACTTAAAGAGCACTCCTGTAAAACGTTTACAAATGTTAAAAGTGTTACTCGACGCTTCATTTTCTGAGAACAGACGATACTAAAGTTGGGCTAGCCTCAGCTGGCTAGCTTGCTAACCAGAAGCATCGGGCTTAAGAAGCCGGGGACTGAGCATATAAAAGCTAACACACGACTCAGATCAAACTGCTTTGCCTTGTTAAGGCCCAAACGATTACGGCTGAATAAAGGAGGAACGCAACCCCCATAGCAAGCTGGATACATGCAGTCCATTCTTGTCTGTTCTCTCGCATGCTGTCACGCCCAAGTATGTCATACAAGATGGGTTTTCGGACTGTAGCGTAACAAATCTGATACGCGGTAATTATGCTGATAAATATCCACGTGTAAGTGACGGCTTCTATCTGTGATAACGTCCCTGTACTTACCGATAAACATTTCGCTTCAAAGATTCAGAGGTGTGCGGTACCGTTTAGTTTTGCACAGATAAACTTAGACACAAAGCTCAAGACGGTCTGGAATAGTCTCATTGTTTACAACATGTCGTGCGCATGCTCACTGTAAAGGGAGGGCGCGCGATGCGTTCAAGGCCTGTAGGAAAACTCCTACTGCACGGCTTGAAGGTGACGAGCGCCGAGCAGAAAACGATTAACCAAAAAACACTACTTCAATATAAACGTCAAACAAATATAGGACAGCAGAAGCTGGTTCCAACATTAAAAGAGTATCAATGATTTACTTATTAAGGAATGGTAACCGTTTCTTAACCATCCTAACCTTTTGTAAACAAATACAAAATATGACAAGCATGTACCATTCAGGCATAACATTATGATAATCAACAGGTAAAGCGCTTGTCTCAACATTATGGCACCTGTTAGTAGGTGGGATCTATTGGGCAGCAAGTAGACATTTTGTTCTTACTGTTGTGTTAGAAAAAAAGACATGCGTAGGGATTTGAGCGAGCTTGACAAGGGCCAAATTGTGACGGCTAGATGTCGGAGCCTGAATATCTACAAAACAGCAAGTCTTGTGGGGTGCTTCCATTCAACCGCTGACAGGGTGATGAGCGCCCAACGGTCTCTAAAGCAGGGAGCGAGCAAAGGTTGGGCCATGTGGTCAGATTGAACACATGAGCTACTGTAGCTCCAACAGCTGAATCCGTTAATGTTGGTTCTGAAAGAAATGTGTCAGAATACAGAGTTTTCTGCATGTGAGCCCGCATAGCTGAAGACAAGTCAGGGTGCCCAAAATGACCCCTGTCCACCACTAGTAGGCATGTGACCATCAGATTACAGAGCCATGGAAGGTGGTGAGGTCTGATGAATCATGTTTTCTTTTCCATCGTGTGGATAAGAATATCTGGGGAATACATGGTACCACGATGCACTACAGGAGGAGGGCCAGCCGACAGAGGCACTGTAATGTATTGGACAATGTTCTGCTGGTAATCATTGGATTGTGCCATCCATGTGGATGTTACTTTGACACCTAACACCTACCTAAGCATTGTTAGATGCCTTTCTACACCTTTTCATAAAGATCGTTTTCTCTAGTGGCTGTGGCCTCTATCAGTGGGATAAAGTCTCCTACTACAAAATAAGAATGGTCCGTTTTGGCATCAATTACTGAACCAACACATCATTGGGCAGATGGTTAAGATGTTATGCCTGTACGTATTTTCGGCTTGGCGTGAATGCAGGACCATGCACTAAAACGGAAGACCTGATAAACACCAGATAAACTAAATGTAATGGTTTTCTCGTCAACAAGAGAAATAATTCAGAACGGTACTTTCGAACATGCAAGGACTTAAAAGACTGATCATATATGGGCCAACATGTACATAGTACACAACGCTGTAAAAGGGATTTGAAAACAAAAGCCTCATGTGAAACAGTTTGTCGGAAAAATATTAGTGATTTCATCCTAATAATTTAATGCAGGGGACAGTTTGTTCAGCGTCATTAGCCGTTTAGCATGACAAGCTAGTGGTTACACGCCACAAACACTCGAGACGAACCATGACATTTCTTTCCGTGACTTTACTGTACACAGTTATAAACATCTAGGGGGCTAACACATAATGCTCTGCTGGCCGAAAAAATATTTTAAGTAAAGCATGTCTACCTCCCTCCTTCTCCTCTCTCCCCGGCTGCTAAGCTACGTGTCTTCTCACCGCGACGTTTTCAAAATGCTGTGCGTCAGGACCAGCTATCGTCCATCATATTGCCTGAACAAAATTACGGCAATAACGTCGATTAGGGGAAATATTAAAACACACACACAGAGTGAAGGAACACATGAAATGAAATATAAATAGTGCAATTTTCTTTATAGTGAATACAATGACATTTCCCAACACCACTGTTCAATCAGGAATAATTCCAGTCTTTGGAGAAATAAAAACAGCCAGGGTAAGTATGCAGACAGCCCAAAATATTTTTATCGTATAATCTGAGTACATATGATGTTAATGGCCAAAATAGGCCTTTATTATTTTTGTCCCTTTTATACTTTATAAGAATAAAGTGGCATAGGACAAAGGAGTTATGATCCAGGAACACAGGAGCTGCAGGACAACTGCATGCAGAAATTACAACCCTACATAGAAATTCTGGTTGATTTGTCATCAGATCTCTTGTACATTTAATATCATGAATTTAATTTTTGTTTCAACAAAAATCTGATCAGGTAACAACACAATATATAACACTTTTTACAAAAAAAAAAACAAAACAAAAAAAAAACAAATTCACAAATGTTGGTGGACTCTGTTTCTGGGGTTATTGGAAAGTTCAGTTTTTCAGAGATTAAAAAAAAAAATTATATATATATAAATTTTTTTTTTAATCTTTTTTTTTAAACTGTGAACTTTCCAATAACCCCAGAAACAGAGTCCACCAACATTTGTGAATTTGGGTTTTGTTTTTGTAAAGTACCAAATGTAACAACCAAAAATAAACAAGCAATTGCACCTGTTATTAGATGTAACTTTTCATGTCATTTTTACAGCTTGTTTCGTCAGTTCAGTTTTGATAATCTAGTGTGCAACATCACTTCATGTGTTTTACTTACAATAAACAGCTCTTCAGTAAGGATTAGTTTACCTATACAATAACATCTCATCTTGCACACACCCTGACCAGAAAAAAAACACTCATTCCAAAAAAAAAAAACCTAGTCCTGTACAGAATTTCAAACATTGCTTAAGGCCTTTTTGCATACAAATTACTTTAGTCCATGTTAGACAAACATGGACAAACTCAGACATTTTTTTTTAGTTTGGAAATCAAGGATGATATGATTGCCTTACAAACACTGCATTTTAACAAGAGGCAATCAAAAAATATGTGAGCTTAACTGTACATGACTTCTAACGTTACGAACAGGAGTGATACAGTTTCATTACAAACCAATGATGCTAATCAATTTTAGCAAAACAATAGATGGGCAACATCCCAAGTAAACAGGCACAAATAAATGGAAGAACAGGTTGTAGTTTCTGTCATCAAAAACATTTTTTAGAATTAGGATTTGATCATTAAGCAGCATCAATGCAACTGATTTTACAAGGAGGACTTATTGGAATCTAGTGAAGAAAACCGCTAATTTGTGAGGGAACCAATGGAACAAAACTAAAGATGGAGGATCCTCATAAGGAAATTGTTCATTTTAAATATTCTAATTTAATAGATTTTAATAAATAAACGTGGCAAATTCATAACATCAATTTAACCCACAGAATAAAAACACAAAAGAATAAAGCTATAGTATAGAAAGTATTACTCTGCAAAAGCACTTGTGTGCTAGTGGGAGGAATGCCAAATGTTGGCAGCAATTTCTAAGAGAAAGGGAGTAAGGGGCTCAAAAGTGCCCGTGTGGATAATACTCTCCCATTCCCTCCGAGAAAGGCTGTGTAGTTATGATTGCTGCTGTTCTGATTCATTATTATTTTCCACAACGCGTTTTACAGCGCTTGGTGAGTTGGAGATATTGTTTTGGAATCCCAGTTGAGCCAGTCCCTCTTCTGTGTTTGTCAATGAGTTCATTGATTCATGTACAGTCACTGTGTGCTCCTCCATCTGCCTCTGGAGGCTGTCCATCTCCTCCCTGAGCGCACGAAGAAAAAGGCTTTTTAAATGTGACAGTATTTATACCACATGCACTACATTTTTGCACATAGAGATTAAAATATTTACCCATTTTTCTTTGCAAAATAGCTCAAGGTCAGTCAGATTGGATGGAGAGCCCTTCTGAACATCAATTTTCAAGAGTTGTCACAGTAACATTTAGGTCTGGATTTTGACTGGGTCATTCTACCACATTAATATGCTTTGAACTGACTAGGGTTGTTGTCCTGCTGGAAGGTGAACCACTTCCCAAGTCTTTTGCAGCTTCTAACAGGTGTTGCAAACTGTATTTGGTTCAATCCATCTGTCCGTCATCTCTAACCAGCTTCCCCGTCCCTGCTAAAGAAAAACTTCCCCAGAGCATGATTCTGCCCCTATCATGTTGTGGCATGCATAACAAATAGTAGTCCTTCAACAATCTTCTCGCACCTGAGCTGTGGATTTCTACAGCTCATCCAGAGTTACCATGGCCCTGTTTCTCTGAATAATGCTCTCCTCGTCTGGCCTGTCAGTTTAGGTGGACATCCGTGTCTTGGTAGGTTTGCATTTATACCAAACTCTTTCTATACACAGATGATGGATGGCACAGTGCTCCATGAAATGTCCAGAGCTATGGATAAAGTTTTATAACCTAACCCTGCTTTAATCTTCAACACAACACTATCCCTGAACTGTTGGCTGTGTTCCTTGGTCTTCATGATGCTGTTCGTTCACTAACGTTCTTCAGCAAACCGCTGAGGGCTTCACAGAGCAGCTGGATTTATTTGGACACTGAGTTACACAGAGGTGAATTATATTTACTAATTAGGTGATGAATGATTGTTGCACTGGATTTTATTTATGAGTATCAGAGTAAAGGGGGTGAATACAAATACACACCACACTTTGCAGATTTTATTCTTGAAAATTTAAAATAATTCTTTGTCTTCACATGATGTTCTGCTTTGTAATGGTCTAACATAAAATCCCAAAAAATGGCACAAAAGTTTGCGGTTGTAATGTTCTGTAATGTGGAAGGGTTTAAGGGGTATAAATACTACTAAAGTATGATGACCACATTTAACTAAATCTTTTAGACCCAAGAATTAGCTTACTTGAGTTGTCGTAGACAGTTGTGCAGGTTGTTCAGAGGTTCCTTGCTTACAGACGTTGACGGCTTCAGTAATTCATCAAGCAGTGAGGCAGGCACTGGGCAGTCTGGGATTTTAACCGGGGTTACTGGGTTTGATGGGTTCCCTTCACTCTTCAACTCCATGCGCTGCTGCTCCAACAACATCATTAAAGGGACATGCTTAGCCACGCAGCACACAATTCTTAAACAGCATTACATAAAAACAGCCAACGGTGCTTTACCTTCCTGAGACGACTCTGTTTGAGGTCCTGTTTGAGCTGCTGGTTCTGCAGTAGGACGGTCTTCATACTGTTCCGCAGCTCACCCACTTTGGCCTGAAGCATGAACTTGTCCTTTCTGGTGCTGCTCAGCTCTTCCTGCACGGTGTCCAGCTCCACCTTGATGTTCTGAAACAGACAGGTTCACTTTAGTTTTAAACTACGTTACAAAAACAGAGGTGGCAGTAGTGGCACAATGTCATGTTTGTCCTCCTGTCAATTAAGAGACTGATTTGTTCAAAGTGATGCCATGCACAGTAAAATTAGTTAAACATTAGTTAAGCTGCAAACTTTCCAATAAGGTTTTGTTTGCATATTTAATAAAGTGAAATCTTGCCTGCAGTGCAATCTGTAAATTGTCCAGCTCTCTGTGGTGGCACTGTTCCATCATCTCTAGCTGCTGCTTCTGTGCTTCAATCTCCCTCTGTCTCTGCTCCACCTCCCACTTCAGGTCCTCAACCTGAATCAGCAGAATATGTTAGACATCCATGCAACTCAGAGATATTTGATCTGCATGGATGAGAGAAAAACTGAAAGGTTGTACAACCAAAGTTTGGTGTCAAGCACAATTCTGTAAGCTACGAGAAAAGAACTGGACAAGCTTAGCTTTACCTAAAAACAAAGGAAGGAATTATTCGCTTTTCTTTGATTTTATATTTTAGGTGTGGGTGGGGTGTTATACCTCTTGGTTGGTGAGGGGCTGCTTAGCTAGCTCCTCATCAAGTTGTTTTCGTAAGATCTGGAGCTGAGAATGAGTTTCAGCAAGCTCCTGCTGGAACCTGGAAACATCCTGAGCATGCTGGTCATCCTGAGCCCTGCAGAGAGTGTGATGCATTCAACAATAAACCTGAAGCAAACTGTGTAGCACCTGTGTATTATCCAACACAACCATATATTAAAAACACAATTTTTTTTATTAAATGCCATCTTCAGTCACAGCAAGGTGCACCTACTGTAACTTCTGGGCTTCGCTCTGCAGAGCTTTAACCAGGTCCTCTTTGGCCTGCAAGTCCTTCTTGATCTCTGACAGCTCAAGCATGGCTGCCCTATAGTGCCGTCTGTTGTGGGCGGCCTCTGCCTTTGCTGCTGCCACCTAAAAGGACAAATCACATAATTACAACCCGAAACGACCAAAGGTTTACAAAATCTCCTAATTCTAAAGAGGAATTTAAAAACGTGATGTGACACAGATGTAACGTAAAAAAATAAAAAAAATCAACTTTTTTTATTTTCTACAGGGTCGTTATGGTGCTAGAAGATAAAAAAATTCCGATTTTCTGGAGTAGTCAAGCAAAAGTGTCTGAAGTTGTGTCATTCTTCATGTACATAAAATCCTCGTGTGTAGATCTTGGTGCCTTTCTGAGATATTTTATATTTAGTGTGGGCTGACACATTAACAGACTTGCAGTAGCAGTGAGTTCTTTGGTTTCTTCAGATGTTTAGATAAATCCAATGGATTAGATTAATTTACACAATCACCTGCAGCATTGTTTTTATTTTTAGCATCTGACTCAACAGTCTTTAAATACCATCATTTATTTTTTACAGTGCTGCAAAATATCAGGAGAACATATAATTGCAAGACTATTGTGATGACAATATAGTGATTATGATGAACCCACATTTTCTTGACTCTCTGCTTTCTTTCCCTTCATCTCAATGTACCCACCACTCTTAGTGAGCTGCAGCACTAAAAATCCCAGCTCAAGTATTGGTACATAGGGCAACAAAAGTCCATCCAACAGGCCATAGCTCAGACCGTACATGCATGGCACCTAAAATATAACATCTAACCAAACATTACATCCCAGCAGTCCCTTGTGATTGCTATATTGCTCGCATTGATACAACGGTGATTTCAAATATTGTTCAACTCTAAGTCTTTAAATTAATATTTTCTTATAATCCAAAGTTCCTCTTCAGTTTTAACTGAACGCCAATTGCAAAACAATATCATGTCGAGACAAAATTAAATGACCTTACAAGAAACAACATTTTTTGAGAAAGCCAAGATCTTTTCTTAACGGTCACACCCTAAGGGGTCTAATGTTTCCAAACGTTTGTCCGACTTAGATGATAAATTTGGAAAAACCAGAGGTTTTAAACTAAATTATTGGCCTATGATCCAAAAGTTGAACTCCTTTCATGGAAGCGTGTCAACACGACTCCACCATGGTGGATTGAATTCTTTAGGAGCCTAATCACCGTTTACCCCAACATCTGCTGCGCTGATATTTTTAAATGCTTCAATTCACACCTCATCCTGATATTCATCATACCTGTTCCTTTAAGTCCTTCACTTTGGTTTTCTCTTTCTCCAAAGCTAGCTGTAAAGTTTCAACCATCTGCTTCATTTGTTGGTCCTCCTCTTCTTTCCTCTTAAGAACTGCTTGGACCTAAAGAAACAGGTAAAACAAGGCTCCTTCAGAACAATCAATGTAGCCAACTTCTCACCTGCATTTTCTATACTAAGATGAGATTTTTCACCTGCAAGTTTAGCTGGACAAGATCTGCCTCCCTCTTTGCTAAGGCAGACTCCAAAATGTTAGCATGGTCCCGCAGTGCATTATGGGACTGTGATAAACCAACAAGTTTCCCTTTCTCATGTTCCAGCTCAAGTGCCAACTTCTTGTTGGCATCTTCTAACTTCCGGATCCGCTTCTTGAAACAGCGTGACTCCTGGAGCTGCATGAAATCATTGCTCATACATGGATCATTAAATACAAAAAAAAACTGTTTTAGTGCAAAACCCTGAGGTGATATTGATTATCGTTATTTCACCTCATCCTCAAGCTCCAGGACCTTCTCCTGATAATCCTCCAGCTCTGTGGAGGTGAGAGTGATCACTTCCTGCAACTCCTTTTCTAACATGGTCTTGCTCTTGGTCACAGCCTGCAGCTCAGCTTGTAGAGCCTCAATCTTTTCCTGAAGAAAAGATAAAACTGTATGATGTATTAACAGTTTAATCAGTTAACCATATTTTTGGGCCGGAAAAATTAAGGGTTGAAGTTTCAGCTTGAAAAAACAAATAAAAACACATTTACCTACACTAGGATCCCTGTTTACAGAATTGTTTTTTGGTGAGACAAAAATACAATTTTTATACCCAATGTCTGGCTGAATGCTGAAGCAGCTGATTTATTTAAGAATTGTAAAGCTCTATGAACTCTGGACATTACCTGTAAGGCATGGTTGTTTCCACCATCTGATACCTGGGCCCTGAGTTTGACCAGCTCTGCCTCTGTTGTCTCCTTGTCAGTCAGAGCCTCTTGGAGCCTTCTGCTCAAAATACCAACAGCATTCTCGTAGGCTTTGTGTTTGGCTTTCATCTCCTTCTGAGCGCTGGTCAGGTCTGTTCCCAGCCTCTTCATGCGCACCTTCTGCTCTGAGATGGCCCTGTTTCAGTGCACATAAGAAATGAACCAGGCTGCTTTGCCAGCAGAAAATATGGCCACAGCTGGTGGGCAGACTATGCTTCTTCAAAAATAGATTTATAAATGCTAATAACCTGATTAGGATGTTGACGTACATGTACAACTCATATGAGAGCATCGGACATTGTATTAGAACCATCTTGTATTTGTGTTTATAAATAAAACTCTACATAGATCATTTCTTTGCGAATGTTTCAAACTCCTGAAATCTCTAAACAGCACATGACTCACTTTTTGGCTTCAGCCTCCATTTGCTGCACCTGTTTTCTCAGGCTCTCATTCTCTTGAGTCACAGCGGCTAGCTGGCTCTGATCGAACTGTAGAGACTGCGTAATGAGGGGACACACAACATTCTCTTTTACAACAAAATACCCCAAATAAATTGCATATTTGCTAAAAACAAAACTGGATAAATGACAGTACCTGAATTTGTGTTTCAAGCTGATCCCTTTCAGTCTGAATGGCTTGCAGATGGGCTTCCATGTTGTTCATCTGCTCTTGGACTCTTGCTACCTCCTTCTGTAACCGGGCCTGCTCCAGTTCTGCCTGCTGCTTCTCACCCTGGATGCTCAGCAGCTCCTGCTTCAGGTCCTTCACTTCAGTCAACAGACGCTTTTTGGTGGATTTGAGCTCACTAATGAGCTGGTCCTTAGAGCTGGCATCCCGGCGGTACGCTTCCACCATCACCTGTGAATCAAACAACATTTTAAGTCTGATTAAAGGTTTAAAAACAGAACCAAGCACAGAAGGAGTTTGTTTCCTTCTTTAAGAGATGTCACAGGTCTTGCTCATATTTGCACTGACCAGGAAACGCCACAGCCTTTATAATTAAACGGCACTGTTTGAATCCTACTGCATCATCCGTGAATTTCGGTCAGATGCGGTTGAGACCGGATGTTAACATAACATTGTGTAAAAAGTAATATAACCTTATTTTCCTCATTGTCTCAAATTAAACTTTTTAAACCAAATTTGATATATTGTCTCCACATTGAGAGTCCTGCTCTCAGCTGCACTTTCCCGTGGAACCAAAGTCTTTGATTGTGTGAACAAAACTTGCCTAATAAAGCTGATTCTGATTAATATTTGGTAGCAATGCCCTTTTAGCTATAGTATTGGGGAGAAATGTTTTACATATCCTTCCACAATCTTTCTACAACAGTCTACTGGACATCTGACTGCGTTCTGATGAGGCTCGTTTGTCAGATTTCTATAATATTCTAATTTATTGAGATGCACCTGTACTGTTGGGATGGTGTTCTTAGGCTTGAAAGCTTCCCCCTACTTCTTCAAAATGTAACAATGTTTATTATGACCAAACACTTCAGTTCTAGTTTAATCAGACCACAGAATTTGTCCACAGTTTAAGCTCTTTGTCCGCAGGCTTTTTATGTTTGTTTGGAAATACTGGCTTATAGTGGTTATAGGACATCTTTCACCGTTTTTAATGACACCCTCTTACCAGATTCAGCCTGCGTCTTCATGAGGTCTTCTGGTGTTCAGCTAGAGTTGGTATATTTTATACCAAAACACGTCTGTCTCTAGGACACAGAACCTGTCTCCTTCATGAACAGTATGATGGCTGCACAACTATTAAGAAATTGAATAAACTTGCATCCAGTCTAAGCAGTAAAAACGGGTACATATAAATGGATAAAGCATAACAAATGAGAAAATAACTAATTTAATTGCTCTAAAACGATTAGAATGAAGTTGACACATTTTTAATCCCTTTGTACCAATTGTTCCCATTAGGTGGTGAGTAAATGAGTGATAATGTCAGAACAGGAAGTAGTTTTATTTGAAAGCCCTGGAAGCCTCTTTGTGATCATGTTTCTGCTGTTTAACCTTAGGAGAACAAGATGTTGGAGTAAGCTATGTTTATTTTGTTATGAAAAAAAAAACTGAATTCATCTAATAAAGACTGTCGTTCATTTGTGTGATCATCACTATGAAGATGCAGTTAATATAATCTCTCCAGGTTAACAGCTCAAAGTCTGTGAAGCTTGCTGGCTAATTTAACGCACCTATTCTCTGATGAAAAGTGTATCTGATTATCCAACTGACTTTCAGGCCTGATCACATGAGAAACTCTGGTTACAAGACTTTAATCCATGTTTTAGACTTGACAATCCATGTCTATTTTAGAACAGTTAAACTATTACAGAAAAACAAAAAAAGAAAAATTGTGCTCTTCATGCAGAGCCTTTAAAATCCAAAGTCATTTATTTTGCTTTACAAATGTTACTCTGGATAGAATTACTCCTGTGGGCTGTGTGATGAATGTTTAGAGATAAAGCAATAAAAACAAATTAATTTTGCTTTGCAGAAGTAATACAAATAGGTAAGATGCAGCTTTCTTCTTTTCAGCACAAAGCACATATGACAACATGATGCTGGCTACCATGCACAGATTGTTAGGCAGCATTTTCACTAAAACAATCACCGTCAGTGACAAACTAAGTTGATAAACACGGGTGCTGACGCGTCTACAAAAGCACCAACTTTTAAAGATGCAGTACACTGAACTTTTTTGTTGTTCTGTCAATCACTTCCACCCTCTCTGTGACAGCTTGTCAGAGCAATAAAGCAACTTATTGCTCCATTTAGTGAGGCATGTCAACTAGCACTTTAGGCATTCGTCAGAGAATCTGACTGCCGTTTGGCTCTACAATACATCCTCCCACAACACCATCAGCATTAGCCAGCAGGGAGATTTATGAGAAATGTCTCTAAATGTAAGACACATTTCAGAGACTTTTTGTTAAAATCTTCAGAGGAAAAGAGGAGAATCTATGCTCTCATGAATAACGCAGGAAGATGCATTTACCTTTTGTTGCTGGAACTGCTCCTTTAATTTCTGGGCTTGTTTCTTCAGGGAATTATTTTCTTGTTGTAGAGTTTCAATCTACAGAATTTTGAAACATTTGTGAATTGATAACTCCCATGAAAGTGTTGAAAATGTGATCAATCAATCCATGCTGTCTTTTACCTGATTGCCTTTGATTTGGACTTCTTGTCTGAGCTGGTCCAGTATATCCGAAGCCACCAGAACGTCCTCTCCCAGCCGCTCAGCTCCCTCATCTAGTTGGCTCTTGTCAGCCCGGGCTGCCTGCAGTGCAACCTCCAGGACAATTTTCTCATTCTGGAGAAACTGGATGGTGTCCTCCTTCGCAGTGCTCCCAGTCTGCAGCTCAGCCAACTGGGCCTCCAGCTCCTGGTACCTGGCTTCCAGCTGGTTGATGGACTGCTCTTTGGTTTGTAGGTTCTCCTGAGTCGTCGTCAGCTGGCGCATCAACTCCAGATGTTCTTTCTGAAGTGACTGTAGCTGCAAGTCCTTTTGGGAAAGTGTCAACTTTACCTAACACAGAAATGAAAGATGTAGTTTAGAGGAGGGTACAATGATTCCAGCCCATATCAGGAGAACACAGGTTTCTCTTCAGTTTGCAATGACTACCTGCTCAAGCTCTCTTTCCAGGCTTGTGGCTGTGTTAGCTAGTTTTATCAAGCGCTCTCGCTCATCCTCAAACTCCTCCAGTTTGTGCTGCAGATCATCTTCCACCATGGTTTTTGCATCTTGAATCTGCTTGTAGGCAGCCTCCTGGGTCATCATGTCTGCCTGCATCACAGACCAACGATTCAAACAGAGCTCAAAATGCATAAGAAAGAAGTGTTTCAAAACCCAGCAGTTTTCCCAATTAGCTTTCATTTGCTTTTACAAGGGATGATAAGACGATATACCTCAATGCTTTGCAGCTGTACAGCAATACGCTCTTTTTCTTTAATGGAACGGTGTTGGGTCTCAGTCAGTTGATGGGAAAGTGTCACATTTTCCAGCTTCAAGTGCTCCATCACACCAAACTGAGTCATCTGGCCAGCCTTTGAAAGACAGAAAGATGTTAAAGGGAACCGCCTTCTGGAATGTCCTGACAATGTGTTCCATGTTTAATGCCACACTGCTGAATCTTACCTGCATGTTCGCCATTTCACTTTGCAGTCGCAGTCTTGCCTCCTGGGCCACCGCTAGCTGCTGCTGGTACCACTGTCTGACCTGCTGGAGGGAGTCGATCTCAGCCTGTGAAGTCTTCAGTCGGCTCTGTAGGGTGTTGCGTTCCAGCTGGACCTGCTGAAGCTGACTCTGAAGGCCTCCCATCTGCTGACGCAAGTCGTGAACTGCAGAAAAATAATGACATTTAAAAACACGGGCAAGGTTTCCTAAACATGTTTCTCTCTAAAGGTCTCCATTAATCACCTGTGCTGTCCCTTGAAGTCATAGTGTTTTGCAGCTCCTCCACCTTCACCATCAGCCTGTTATATTGGTCTTCAGAAACTTTCAGGTCATTGCTTAGAGAAGTCAAACTGGCATTCTTGCTCTCCAAGCTGCCCTGGAGCTCCACCATGGCCTTCTCTAGCTGGCTGCAGTTTTGTCGCAGCGTGCCAACTTCTGTGGTGAGAGCACTTTGCTTCTCCTGGCTGAGTTTTGCCTCTTGTTTGTTAGCTTGCAGCTGTGCATTGACAGTTGCAAGCTGGGCCTGAAGCTCAGTCTTCTCTTTGAGAGCCTAGAGGTAAGAGTGTATAATTAGAGCATTTAAGCAAAGTCTTCCTGGAGTTTCATGTATAACAATACTTCATGGGTGGCATGCATCAGGTAAATACTGGTGATATTTACATATTTGGCTCTTGGCTTGTGATGTGGCCCTGTTTTATAAATAGTGGGTGTTCTGGGATGACAAGTGGAAAATGTATCGTCTACTACTGCATTAAGACAGAAGAAGTTACTTTTTACTGTGAGCCGTGTCTCATTTGTTCTCCACCCTCTACCCAGAGAAATCGTCTGGACAGTGGCCAGTTGGAAACTAATGTGGGTTTAACGGACCTTTTTCTGGTCCGTTAAACCCACATTTACTAAGCACTACCAACTCGTCCTGACCACAGCACTGGGGCTGGATGGCCTGCTGTGTTTGGCATCAGTGAGACGTTTTAATCAAAGTCAGACGAAGCACAGAGCTGTATATATCTGTGACATGTAGAGTCATCCGTAGTTCATTCAGGCTGTGAGAAAATGGGAGAGTGCAAGACTTTCATCAGATAACAGGAAGGCTGAACAAAACACCAAAGTTGATTTGTTTTATGCCTTTGAGCTTTTAACTTTAGTCTTGTAGAAAAGGCTTGATTTGGAAACACTGGCAGCCTTTTTGAAATTTCAACATTGAGTAAGTAAGTAACCTTTATTTCTATAGCGCTTTTCAGACACAGAGTCAAAGTGTTTCACAGTAGTCAAAACATACAATATAAAACATTAAAATGGAACAATACAAAAGTGGCAACATTGGGTCAGTTAAGACTGGAATGTTTGTCTAAACAAATACGTTTTAAAGGAGCTTTTTGAACACATCGACTGAGTCCAGAGAGCTCAGCTCGAGAGAAAATTCATCCCAGAGTCAAGGAGCAGTAGCTTTATAAGAACGGTCACCCCTTGTTTTAAAGAAGGTTTGTGGAACCATTAACAGGTTCTGTCCAGATGCCGTCAGACTACGAGTTGAGCTGTAAGGTTTAATTAGGTTACAAATGTAGGCAGGAGCCTGTCCATGTAGGGCTCGAAAAGTTAGAACTGACATTTTAAACCGAGTACGATACGTAACAGGAAGCCAATGGAGAGATTTTAACCCAGGTGTGATGTGAGCCCTCCTGTTGGTTCTGATCAAAAGTCTTGCAGCTGAGTTTTGGACTAACTGCAGATGAGCCAGCTCTTTCTTGTTAAGACAAGTAAAGAGACTGTTGCATTAGTCCAACCCATGCATGAGTTATCCTTTTAAGCTCATCTCTGGACACCACGGATCCTAACTTGGTGATGTTATGCAGATAAAGAGGCAGTTCTTAACCAGCTGGTTAGCATGGTAATCCAGTGACATGGCCTCATCAAAGATAACCCCAAGATTCCTCAGTATGTTTTTAGCAGAGAGGCTCAGATCACCTAAGTGCTGTTTAATGGAAGGGATAGCACTATCGGGGGCTATGATAAGAGTTTTCTCTGAGTTCATTTGTAGAGTATTATTGCCTAACCACTGCTTCACCTGTGTCAGGCAGTTGATTAGAAAGGTTCTCTTGTGAGCCTCTGACACCTTGAATGAACAGTACAACTGGAGGTCATCCGCAAATAAATGTATGAGACCTCGCTAAACTGTTGGATTATCTTACCAAGAGAAAGAACATATAACAAAAACAGGAGGGGTCTAAAGACAGAACCTTGAGGCCCGCCACACAGCATTTTGCCAGGCTCTGACCTGATGTGGTTAGCTGACACACTGCCAAATATGACGTGAACCACTGAAGTACTGGGCCCAACATGCCAATCAGATTCCACAACCTGTTTATGAGAATCCGGTGGTCAACCGTGTAGGAGGCCGAAGACAGGTCTAGCAGGACCAACACTGTAGACCTCCCGGAGTCAGCAGCCGTCATGATGTCGGTAGACACTTTAAGTAAGCTGTTTCTGTAGAACGGTGTTTGCGATATCCGGACTGAAACTTTTCATTAAGGTAAGGATTTTCATCATCCATGGGATACAAGCGGAATCTATGGTTTTAGTGAAACTGGATACAGTAACAGTGCTAATTTAACATGCTAAAGTTTTAACGACGTGTAACTGTTTTAAGGCAGAAACCCAAAAGTAATACCACAATGGTTGTGTTAGCATGGAAAGAGGATGTGCTTGCGTTTTCTCACAGCTATTGAGAAAGACAGACAACACTGAGTTAAAATGGATAAAACAGCCAATAATGTGTTGGGCCCATCTGTATTTTCCTGACCTCTTGTTTTATCGGTTCATTCCAAAAGTGTGCCATAACTGGGGCTGAAAGTCTCAACTATTCTTATTTTGTGTAGAACGTTTTCTGTGCAACGTTTAATAGCCTCCAAATCATTTTTGTCAGAACGGTTGATTAAAAAGAAGAACAACAAAATGAGATTATTGCCCTGTTTATATTACCTGACCGGCCTCAGATGACAAGGATTCCAGCTGCCCTTCAAGCCTCATTTTTTCTTTTAGCACCTGGAGCATTTCATCGTGACCCATCACTGAACTCTCCAGAGAAACACTGAATCAAATAACAATATTTTTGCAGATGCAACAGAATTAGTAAAAGAAAATGTCAACCTAGAAATAAAACTTAATGACTAATAAAATATAGTATTAAGTTGATGTCATTATGTTTCTTCACAAATATAAAATACCTGCTGGAGAAACTGTCCCTCCGGCTGCGAGGCTCTGCAGTCCCATTCCTCTCCTGCTCCATCTCCAGCAGATGCTGCTCATCACTTGCTGCCTGTAGCACCTCCTGTAGGGATGGGAACTGACCCATTGCCTCAGGAGCAATCTCCCTCCCCTCCACTGTGTACGGCCCTTGTTGCCTTTCCACTGCAGCAGAGAGCATACCGTAGGTTCCCCTTGTGGACACGCTGCTGTAGGTGGAGCTGTCACTATCATTGCCATCATTCCCTGCCTTCGCTCCTGCTTCACTGCCATCGATTTCTGACAAATTATCATTAAGCTGAAGAGAAGTACTAGGCTTTGTGTCCGTCTCACAGGTGCTGCTCTCTGACATCGTGCTGACTTCAGACAGTGTAGACACGGAGCTAATGGAGGATCGAAGGGAGCCCTGGCTGACATCTGCTGTGCTTATGCTCCCGCCAGCACCACCACCACCTCCTCCCTCCCCACCTCCACCATCACTCTCAGTAGACCTGTAGTCGGCTAAGGAATGAATTTTATTGGGACGTGGTGATCTGGATTTCTTCTCCTTGGAAGGGGGAATTCCCAGGCTACCCAGTTTGGGGCCACGTGGAACGGTGGTCCTGAGGAAAGAATACTCCTTGGTCATGGCAACAGTGTTAGCCCGTGGAAGCACCTCAGGATGGAGCATTAGTTCAGGATCTAGAGTACTGAAAGGCCTGCTTTTAGAAGTGGTACGGTGAGCCTGGAAAATAGAAAGAATCAGAAAAACTATACATTTTTATAATTTATCAAATGGATGCCTACATTGCAGATACAAACTCTTGGACTGACAGAGTCCAATGTGAGAACATTCTTACAGTTCCCTAATTGCAAGTAATCTACAGCCCTTTACAAAAGTATTCACACCCCCTGAAGTTTTTCACATTTTGCCAAGTCACAGCCACGGACATCTATGTATCTTATTGGGACCTTATGTAATAGAACAAAATAACGTCGCGCACAACTGTCACAAAGAACAAAATTAAACCAAATCCAAAAAGCGTGGCCTACATACGTATATATT
Source organism: Crenichthys baileyi (assembly GCA_036173005.1). NCBI lineage: Eukaryota > Metazoa > Chordata > Actinopteri > Cyprinodontiformes > Goodeidae > Crenichthys > Crenichthys baileyi. The sequence continues at coordinate 219,033 of JAHHUM010001797.1, forward strand.
CAGCCCCCTTTACTCTGATATCCTAAAGGAAATTCACTGCAACCAATTGCCCTGTTGTGAGTAATTTATTGCCAGCATTAATGCAGCTGCTCTATGAAGGCCTAAGAGGATTGTAGGACAACATGAGTGAACAAACAGCATGATTTAGAAAAAGGAACACAGCAGACAGGTCAGGGATAAGGTTGCGAAGCAGATTTAAGTAGGGTTAAAAAAATAAAACAATATCCTTAACTTTAAACATCTAACAGAGCTCTGCTCAATCTATCTTCTGAAAACGAGTAAGACTGCAAACATGTCTGTCCATCTTAACTGACAGGCTGGGAAAAGAGAGCACTAATCAGAGAAACACTGGCGAGGTCATGGTAGCCCTGGAGGAGCTGCTGAGATCCACAGCTCAAGTGGGAAAATCTGAGGACTGTTGGTCACACACTCCACATAGAAGAAAACCATAAGGCATCTTGTTTGCAGTTTGACACAGCCCATGTAGGTGACCATCCCAAACCCTGAACATCTCATGGAGTACTGTTCAAGCCATCTTCTGAAGATGGAAAGAGTACCCTACAACGACGAACCTACCAGGACATGATCAATCACCTCAACTGACAGGAAGGGCAAGGAGAGCATTAATCAGAGAAGAAGCAAACAGGCTATGGAGGAGCTGTGGAGATCTACAGGTCAGATGGGATAACCTGTTAAACAAGCTGGTGGGAAGTTGGGAGGGGCTAAACACAGGGCAGTCCTCGCAAAAATCCTCTCAGAGGCTGCAAAAGACTGGAGACTGAAGTGAAGGTTCTCCTTCCAACAAGACGACCCTAAACATACAGCCATAGCTACAATTGGATGGTCTAGATCAGAGCACATTTATTTATTAGAATGTCCAGGTAACTAAAAATCTGGGGTAAGACATGAAAATTGTTCACAAATAATCTCCATCTCATCTGGCAGAGCCTGAGCCAGCAAAACAGAATGGTAAATGGCCTGCACTTGTATAGCACTACATTGTAGCCACAGCTGCCCTGGGGCAGACTGCAAGAAGAGGGGCTGCCATTCAATCAGCACCACCGGACCATCTGACCATCAGCAGCAGGCAAGGCGGGTAAAGTGTCTTGCCCAAGGGCACAGCTACGGAGCGGGAGTTCCAACCAGCAAGTCACCGGTTACAGGACAAACTCCAACCTCCCTAATGGGGACTGAATACATATGTAAGCTACACATTTCAGATTTTTATTTATATCTGTAAACCATGAATCATTTTCCTTCCACTTTACAAAAACGCACCATTGATCCAAACAAAATATGAAAAACCTTTGGGCTTGGAATGTGAAAAAAGGTGCAAAAGTTTAAAAGGGGTTTAAATATTTTTAACACACTGCATGTAACATTCGTGTAAAAATAACCTCAGGCTACAAGCACAACAATTCTATTTATATGAAGACTATGAGTGAGCATGAATCGTTTTAAAAGCAAACTTGAATTCTTCTAAGATCACATAAAAACCACCAGAAACGAAAGCTCTCCAAAGCAGAGACGGCATACACCCACCCTCTCCTTTTGTCTCTGAACCCTATACTGTTTGAGTTGCTCTTCCAGACGCCGACGAGCTTCCATGCGAATCTTTTCCTCATTTTCCATCTCTAGCGACGGCTTCTGGTTGGCTGCAGTGAGAGAAAGTAAGCCAAACTGAAGGCGGTTCTTCACAGTGACATTTACAACAAAACTAGTGTAATCACAACAAAGTCGATAAATTCCAAGGAAGCTGTTCCTGTTAATTCTGTTGGTGTATGTTGATGGACAAAGCTTCTTGGAAGTGTGCTCTGAAATGCCAGTTTGAAAACAAAGTATTTAAAAAAGAGCAACACAACATCCCCATGGAATAGTAAAGACATGTCCAGGGTTCCAACACATTTCCCATTGCAATCTCTCAGACATGACAAGATGCACATTTTTTGCATGCAACTACAAATGCTGTATGTAATGCAAACTGAATGTACAGAACAAGTAACAGCATTTCTGGAAGTTCACTCTTTTCTGCATTTCCTACGAGATAATCACCATAAAGTCTTCCTCTAAACAAGATAATATTTATTTTGCAAAACTGTTTCCAATTAGCATAAAACAGAAGAAGCTGCTGAAAGTCACCGACTTGTGACTGACCAGACTGTCCTAAAAGTTAGAAACGATCTGCACTTTTTTAGACACGTTTGGTTCCTTATGTTTTTTGTGATGTTAACTAAAACTATGACTACGCTTTTATATAAAATATAAAAAGCTCTAAAAAGCAAATTTAAATAAGCTAATATGACGAGTAACATCTGAAAACAAATTTTTTCTAGAGATGCACATCTTGACGGCAGTTTTCATTGCAATTTCAATATGTGCAATATTGAAATTGCAAAAGATTACTTTGATATTAGTAATAAATATGGTAATATAATAATACAGTGCAGTCCTGTGTTTTTTCCATCCTCATTGAGAAATGGAAAAAGCTAAAAGAAAGACAGTGAAGGAACTCTGCATGTAACACATTAAGTAGAATCATGCTGTTATTTTCCAGTGGAAGTTACATGATTACGTGTGATTTTCATGCTTGCAAATATCACATATAATAGCAAACAGCAACGTCACCAAAGAAACGTTACCATAACACAGGGATTAGTTCCAAAACAGTCACTGTCCCACACAATGCTCCAAATGAAGCACCCACACCATATACTGATCAAGCAACCAACTGCGGATTTGAAATGTAGAAAGATGATAGACTTATGGAACTAAAAGAGTCCAAATTAATCCGTCTCCCAGCTGTTATCAAAATAAGATGAAAGCCCAAAGCATTCCAGAGTGAAATGGGATTAAAAAACAGGGATTGGGGCAAGCAGGTGGGGGGCATTCACACCATATATATTTTTTTTTGCTTACACAGTTCAGTCTCCTGCATAGGCATACTGAGTTTGAGCGACTGCAAAGCATCACCCTTGTGAACCATGACCTCAGCACTAGACCCCTCAGCCTCCTCTACCATCGTGGGTGGATAAGCAGCCACACCTGGGGAGGACTCCTGGGAGCTGCTGCTCTGTGGAGGAGATCCGTTTGGGAGGGTGCCTCTTGCAGCACCAAAGCCATCTGTTGGGCCGTTTCCATTTGGCATCACATCTGAAGTGCGAGGACCTAAATAAACAAAAAGAAAATGTCTGAAGTCAGCATTCATGCTGTTGTAACCAATAGGTTTAAGACCACTGGCAGTCTCTCTAAACATCTGCTGTTACCAGTTGTGTTGTGATATTGCACTTTGGAAACAGATACCCGCTGTCTGGTAAACACTCCTTTCTTTACTAAGCTCTGTCCTGTTTATTATACTCTCCAGAGAAATCCCCCACATCTCATCACTTGCACTCAGCTTCTAGCTGTGACATCTTACACAACTCTTCCCTCGCAGATTCTTTCAAAATATGTCATGGCAGACATTTCTCTGGAGCCTGGGAGGTGTCCTCAAGCCTTGCAGATAATATCTGAACACTTTTATGAATTTCATACTGATGAACACCTCTCAGATTTTACTCTGATCTGAGGCACTTTTCTGTGGGCTCTTACATCTGTCTGTGAAAAACCTGCAAGGTGAACTTTCCTCTACGGAAGTTGAAACTTAGCCATTAGCTCCCATGAACCAACTATAGTGACTGTGATTGTCCTGATAAACTGGCCAAACAACTCCGTCAAGCAACAATGGCGGCAACACTCCAGCAACACTTAGTTTCCAAATCCTTCTTGCGGCTGCATTTACTTTTACACAGCTGTATATGAATCCATTTGCATTTAGGCATGTAGACATGGTCAAGACGATCTGCTGCAGTTTAAAGCGATCATCAGAATGGGGAAGAAAGGTGATTTAAGTGACTTTGAACATGGCATGGTTGTTGGTGCCAGACGGGCTGGTCTGAGTATTTCAGAAACTGCTGATCCACTGGGATTTTTACGCACTACCATCTCTAGGGTTTAAAGAGAATGGTCCGAAAAAGAGAAAATATCCAGTGATCGGCAGTTCTGTGGGCGCAAATGCCTTGTTGATGCCAGAGGTCAGAGAAGAATGGCCAGACTGGTTCGAGATGATAGAAAGGCAGCAGTAACTCAAATAACCACTGGTTACAACCAAGGCATGCAGAGGAGCGTCTCTGAACACAAAACACGTCGAACCTTGAGGCGGATGGGCTACAGCAGCAGAAGACCACATCAGCTAAGAACAGGAAACTGAGGCTACAATTCGCCCAGACTCACCAAAATTGGACAATAGAAGATTGGAAAAACGTTGCCTGGTCTGATGAGTCTCGATTTCTGCTGCGACATTCAACAACAGTCAACAGCATGAAAGCATGGATCCATCCTGCCTTGTAACAACGGTTCAGGCTGGTGGTGGTAGTGTAATGGTGTGGGGGATATTTTCTTGGCACACTTTAGGCCCCTTAGTACCAATTGAGCATCGTGTCAACGCCACAGCATACCTGAGTATTGTTGCTGACCATGTCCATCCCTTTATGACCACAGTGTACCAATCTTCTGATGGTTACTTCCAGCAGGATAACGCGCCATGTTATAAAGCACGAATCATCTCAGACTGGTTTCTTGAACATGACAATGAGTTCATTGTACTCAAATGGCCTCCACAGTCACCAGATCTCAATCCAATAGAGCACCTTTGGGATGTGGTGGAACGGGAGATTCGGATCATGGATGCAACCGACAAATCTGCAGCATCTATGTGATTCTATCATGTCAATTCAATTTCAGTTCAATTCAGTTTTATTTATATAGCGCCAATTCACAACATGTCGTCTCAAGGTACTTCACAAAACTCAGGTACATACATTCCAATTAATCTTAATCATTGAACAGTGCAGTCAGATTCTGTTATTTATTCAAATTGGATAAAAAGTTTTTCTATCTAAGGAAACCCAGCAGATTGCATCCAGTCAGTGACTTGCAGCATTCACTCCTCCCGGATGAACATGTAGAGACAGTGGACAGTCACTGGCGTTGACTTTGCAGCAATCCCTCATACTGAGCATGCATGTAGCGACAGTGGAGAGGAAAAACTCCCTTTTAACAGGAAGAAACCTCCAGCAGAACCAGGCTCAGTGTGAGCGGCCATCTGCCACGACCGACTGGGGGTTAGAGAGAACAGAGCAGAGACACAAAGAGAACAAAGAAGCACTGATCCAAGAGTACTTTCTATGGGAAGGAAAAGTAAATGTTAATGGATGTAGCTCCTTTAGTCGTTTCAACTAGAAAGAAAGAACAGATAAACTCTGAGCCGGTTTTCAAGTTTAGAGTCTGAAAAGAGCACATAGAGTTAGTTACAGTAAAAGCTCAGTCAGTAGCTATGTCTAGGAGAGAGAAAGGGCTAAACACTGAAAGACAGGGCCATGCGGATCATCGGTAGAGGGTGAGCATTAAGTTGTTGCCAGCAGAAGCTTGGAGGATTCCCCTCTCCAGAAAGGTGCCACAGGTAGACACAGAGTCAGGCCAGGTGTAGCTTCTAGGTAGAGAAAAGAGAGAGAACAAAGTTAAAAGCTGAAATAACAGCAAATAATACAAAATTGAAGAGTAGTGTGAGAATGTAGCGAAGAGGGTGAAAGTGGTCATTATGTCCTCCAGCAGCCTAAGCCTATAGCAGCATAACTACAGAGATAGCTCAGGATAACCTAAGCCACTCTAACTATAAGCTTTATCAAAAAGGAAAGTTTTAAGCCTAGCCTTAAAAGTAGACAGGGTGTCCGCCTCACGGACTAAAACTGGGAGCTGGTTCCACAGGAGAGGAGCCTGATAACTAAAGGATCTGCCTCTCATTCTACTTCTAGAGACTCTAGGAACCACCAGTAAACCTGCAGTCTGAGAACGAAGTGCTCTGTTAGGAACGTATGGAACAATCAGATCTCTGATGTATGATGGAGCTAAATCATTAAGGGCTTTATATGTGAGGAGGAGAATTTTAAATTCTATTCTGGATTTAACAGGGAGCCAATGAAGGGAAGCTAAAGTAGGAGAAATATGATCTTTCTTTTTAAGTTTCATCAGAACTCTTGCTGCAGCATTTTGAATCAGCTGAAGGCTTTTAACTGCATATTTCATATTCCAGCATCTGAAGCCAGCTTTACCAGCTTATGTCTCAGATTTATCACCTTCTACTTCTATTTTATTTTTAATGACTAGGAATCAAGAACCAGCTGTTGTTAGGAGTGTTATGTTAAAATACCTCCCGAGGTGGCACTACATAGTGAATTTAGAATGTTTTGATATGAAAATCTTACAGCATTAACACCGGCAATTATTCTTGATGCTGGCTAAAAGCATGTCGCTGCTGGAGGCTGGCGCTGACAATGGAAAAGATGTTTATGTATCAACATGCGTCATGGGTCTATGTCGGACTGAGTTTCTCTATTTATAGAAGAGCCAGTCCAGAGTTTGTGAAACTATGGCTTCAATATTACGAGCTCAAAGAACGATCAGTACCAATAGAGTCCTTTCACTGTAAATAGCTACATATGCACGTTATTCAGATCTGTCCTAATACGGATTAATTCCCCCCACCTGCCATGCAAAAGTATTCATACCTCTTGAACTTTTTCCACATTTTGTCATGTTACAAGCACAAACACTGGGGCAGACAGGCTTAGAAAAAAAGAAATAAAGTTTGGACACCCCTGATTAAAACAACTGCTTTATAGCTGGCTGCATGTTCAGGGTTGTTGTTCTGCTGGGAGGTGAACCTACGCCCTAGTCTCAAGTCTTTTGGAGAGTTTTCTGCTGTTCTAAGATTGCCCGGTGTTTAGGTCAACCTTTCCACCATTAACTTTGACCAGTTTTCATATCAACGCCACTGTTTCACAGTAAGATGGTGTGTTCAGGGCGATGTAAAGGAGTAAAGTGTTAAAGCTTGGGATATTGTTTTAGAACAAAATCCTCCTTTATACTTCTTAACAATCGTATCGTGGCTTTTCTGGTGTGTTCCTTGGTTTTAATTCTGTTTGTTTACAAGTTCTCCATCTACCTTCTCAGAAAAATTGTATATAGGCTGAGAATAAATTACTAACAAGTGGCCCATTTACAAATTTGGTAACTTTTGAAAGATTTTATTCAGGCGTATCCAAGAAAATCCCAAAGTCTGTGGTTCTAATATGACAAAATGTGAAAAAGGTGGAGGGTTACATCAATGTTGTAAAAATAAAAAGTGATTAAAAGTTGTCTAAACTAACGCCTAACTAAACAAAGCGCATGACATAAAGAGTGATTGGTCAGGTAAATTTGCGCTTCAAGGTAAAGAACCCATTAGGTGTGAAGAATTTCAAGTTTTAATAAACAGTTAAACAACTCAAACCCATTTAAGTAAGACACACACAAAACAGAGACAATATTAGATGTTGAATCTTCAGCAATTTGTTTGCAGATATTATTGCAAAGTTTGATTTCTCAGCTAAATACAACACCTCTTGTGACTAACTGTCCCTCCTGCAAAGGAGAAAACCCGATGCAACATGTTCCATCAGAAAGCAGACACATTTCTGGACATTTGGTCTCACACATTTTGCCTTGGTTAAGGAAGCTGGCAAATGCTCGTAATCAATGCAAGAGTGCCCTTTTCAAACACTGCCGCATGATTAAATTCTTCCTGTTTTATCTAATCCTCTTTATAAACAACAGGCCAAATTCAGTCATAGTCTCTGGGGCCAGAATTTATCAAGGCACTGATCTGGAGAAGGATGCAAGAAAACCTTTGCAGCAAACCTGGATTAACCCAACAAACCTGCTTCAGCTGTTTGACAGCTCGGCAACAGACCAAGGTACTGCTGAGAAAGGTCTTTGAGTCGAGTTTCAAAGAGAACTTCACAGCGATGGCCATAAGTGCACCACAGAACCCATCAGACCATTATGGTAGGCCGATCAACTAAAAGCTCTATAAAGACAGCACAGTCTGATGGGAATTTGCCAGACGCACAAGCAAATGTCCACAAGAAGCTAAATCCTTTGAATTGATCAAATGCAGGCTGAACTATGTGACCTCAAACCCCAACCATGTTTTTGACCATCCACTGAAGCAAAGCATGAAACTTGCAAAGGACTTAATGCGTTTATTACTCTCCCTTGTAATATCACTGCATCTCAGAAAATGAGATGAGTAACACCAAAATATTAGCTTCGTATTCTCACCTGAACAACAGTGGGATTATCTCCTGAGCCAATAAGATAGCGTGGGTTGCTCCAGATGAGCTCGCTGAAGGCTTGCTCATCCCCCTTCTCCACAGCTTTCCGTAGTTTGGCTGTCAAATCCTGACTCCGTGGGCTCTTAAAACTGTTGGCCCGCTCCCTGTTAATGGTGTCCACCTCCAGGTTTTCTGATGTGACAGGGAAAAGAAAACTAGTGTTTACTCTATTATATTCCTGAAACAATGTTATTAAGTTCAAAGAGCAGGCTTAAGTTAACACAGACAACAGGCAACAATGGCTATTTAATTCTAGCTTCCATCTAACCCAACCAGTCTGATCGTGACCCAAACACTTCCTACCTTTCCCGATGACCAGTCCAGGTTTGATGGGAGAGATGCAGGTTGTGGACTTGCTTGGAGAGGGGCAATAGTCACAGAGTCCCTTAGAAAACCTCTCTGCATCTTCACGGTTGCTAAATGCTTTGAAGCGTGCCCCCTTCATGCTCTTTACAGTTTGAAGTGCATCTTTCTTATCCATGTAAACATGTGCTCCCTCTGCAGTACACACACACACACACACACAACCAGCTCTGTCAGATGATAGCTATTTTATTGGGTGTTCATAGGTCTGTCTGGGACCACATTTTTATTTTCTCAATGTACAATGAATTGCAAAAGTATTCATACCCTTTTCACATTTAGTAACATCACAACTGTGTTTCCACTTCAATGTGGACATAGTTTTCAATTCTGTCTACAAATAAACATCTTAATGGTCAGATTTGTGTTTAGCAGCCAGGCAAGAGGAGCAATAATCAGAGAAGCAACCAAGAGGCCTATAGCAACTCTGGAGGAGCTGCATAGATCCACAGCTCAGTTGAGAGAATCTTCTGACATGACAACTATTAGTCATGCACTCTATAAACCTAACCTTTATGGAAATGTTAAAAAGAAAATCTTTGTTGAAAAAAACCGTAAGTCACAACTGCAACTTGCAGAAGCCACGAGAGGACGCAGCTAGGGCCGCACAACATATCGTCATCGGGATATCAGTGTGTGCAATATCCATATCCCCAAGGACTGTTTATAGTGCAATAATTGTTGGCTAATATATTCCAGGTTCTATGGAATATATTAGCCAACATGCTAATGTAATATTTAGCCAGTTGGACAGACTCAGGGCAGTAGATGCTTAGTGGATACAAATGACCCAATCACCCAAAATGGTAAAGGTCTCAGGGTGATGGAAGCCCAGATGGGGAAGAGAGGAGAGACCAAATTAGACATATATTGCACCTTATATCATCATCACAATACTAAGTAATATTGTCACCATCACAGGAATTTCTAATATCGTGCAGCTCTAGACAGCAAACGTGGAAGAATGGGCTCTGGTCACAAATCAGACCAAAAATTAAACACTTTTCCCTACATGCGCACGATTATGTGTGGGGAAAAACTAACACCGCACATTACCATGAATGCACAGGGAAACATGATGGTATCAACATCAAGCTGTGAGTTCCTTACTTCAGCAGAGACAGGGAAGCTGGTCAGAGTTAATTGGAAGACAGATGGAGCTAAATAAAATTCAATTAGGAATCTGTGGCGAAACCTGACAGATGTTCACTCTGCATAAAACATGTTTGAGCTGAAGCTATTTAGCAAGATTGAATTAGTATAAATGTCAGTTCCTTGGTGTGTAAAGCTGAAAAAGACATTTCCTAAATGATTGAAATGTGTAATTGCAGCAGAAGGTTATTGTACTCAGCAATAACTCAAAGAGGGGTGATTACATAGGCATGCCGCACTGTTTTTCTGTAAAACATTTTAAAAACCATGTATCATTTACCATCCACTACACAGTTATGTGCTACCTTGTGTTAATCTATTACATAAAAACAAGTTTGTGATTGCAATGTAACAGAATGTGAAAAAGGGTATTAATATTTGCAAATGTACACTGCTAAGTCCTGGTGTCTGGCCGGCACTAAAGGCCACGAAGGGAGCATGAGGAGCCTCACACTTCTGTCTTCTCTTGCATTCGGAAGGTTTTTGGGCTCTTTTCCCATCTGTGTTCTGAGCTTATTCCGACAGATTTTTAAATAAAACTCTGCATGAGTCGTTGCTACAATAACAAGTTGACATAAAGTAAACTGATTTGGTTACACCAAAAACTAAGAAAAAAATCTATCCACTGAACGCCCAGAAGGAAAAACAGACAGAGTTAGAAAAAAAACCTGAAAAGTTCACAATGTTGTCATCGGTAAACAATCAGGATCAACTTTAGGAGGACTTTAGACCGGTTAGTTAAAAGGTCCGCTAAGACAGATTTAAACAGTTATTTTTATATTAGGAATTCATCAGCAAACTCTGCGTTATTTCCTGCCCAAAAGAAAACAGTTTAGAACATGAACCCCTGTTGAATCAGTCATATGTGGCTTTCTGACTGTCTTACCGTGTCGTGCCAAGACATCCTCCCACAGGGGACAGACTCCATAATACAAAGTTGGTGATACTTGTGCTGGCTTTGAAGGGGTTTCTGTTTTGAATTGAGAGTTGCTGTAGTCACGAGAGCTGTTGAAGTCTGACTTTCCTGAAATCTCCTCTTCCTCTGGAGGGTTCAGACCCACACCATAACCAAATTCTAAATCTTCACCATTTCTCTGAGAGGAGCTGCTGCTGGCTGCACTGGTCTCAAGTGAAACTGCTGAGGTGGCACCTGCCACAGGTTTGGAGAAGCTGGCCACGTCATCTGTGCCCTGTGATGAACAGCCGCTGTCTGTTTCAGTAGCAGCTCCCTCTTGTCCAGCCAGAAGACGGGCTAACTTCCTCTCGTAGGTGGCTCGGGTGGTAGAAGTGATGGGGCCACACTTTAGGTCTGCTCGAACAAATTCCTCAGACAGCTCGGCAGCACTCAGCCCCTTCAGCCTACTCAGAACCGCCTCCATGCTTCAGCTCCCTGTAACACAACACACACCTGAGCTATGATCGGCTACCATTCATAATGCAAATAAATAAACACTGTATAAAGAATAAGAGATACACCAATCAGGCTTTTCTGGACCGATTCCAGTTTTCTTCGAAGTCTGACTGGCCGATTACAGACAAATTTAGATTGTCCTCATTTATTCATCCAAGAATACATTTCCCAAGCTTTATCTGATTTTTAATCAGAATCAAAAATAAAAGTCTATCAAAGTTGGTTGTTGTGTTTACATACTAAAAATGGTTAGAGATCGTAGGTATAATTTGTTCAACAAGTAATGAAGTATCTGACTTGCAGATCACTAATCACACCAGCAAGGGCCAACCTGATTGGTGCATCTCTACTCATAAAGAAATATAACACCAACCTTGGCAACACAGTCAGAAAGAATAATATTGAATATTATTGTCTGCCTTAATATATGTATCAGACATGCAACCATAAGATATATGATGCCAAAAAATGTAATAAATTAAATTGTAAGCCTATAGATAACCATGCATAAGAAGTCTTCCAATTTCTGTATCTTTAAAAAAGTTCCACCACATTTAGGAAAAACAGCTAAACTAAGATGTGACATACAGGGGTCATTATCTCTTTCTCATTATGTAGAATTTCGTTAATGTTTACTACAGCTTTTCCCTTTTAGATTAATTTAAATGCAATTTTAATAAATGGAAACTTAAAGAGCACTCCTGTAAAACGTTTACAAATGTTAAAAGTGTTACTCGACGCTTCATTTTCTGAGAACAGACGATACTAAAGTTGGGCTAGCCTCAGCTGGCTAGCTTGCTAACCAGAAGCATCGGGCTTAAGAAGCCGGGGACTGAGCATATAAAAGCTAACACACGACTCAGATCAAACTGCTTTGCCTTGTTAAGGCCCAAACGATTACGGCTGAATAAAGGAGGAACGCAACCCCCATAGCAAGCTGGATACATGCAGTCCATTCTTGTCTGTTCTCTCGCATGCTGTCACGCCCAAGTATGTCATACAAGATGGGTTTTCGGACTGTAGCGTAACAAATCTGATACGCGGTAATTATGCTGATAAATATCCACGTGTAAGTGACGGCTTCTATCTGTGATAACGTCCCTGTACTTACCGATAAACATTTCGCTTCAAAGATTCAGAGGTGTGCGGTACCGTTTAGTTTTGCACAGATAAACTTAGACACAAAGCTCAAGACGGTCTGGAATAGTCTCATTGTTTACAACATGTCGTGCGCATGCTCACTGTAAAGGGAGGGCGCGCGATGCGTTCAAGGCCTGTAGGAAAACTCCTACTGCACGGCTTGAAGGTGACGAGCGCCGAGCAGAAAACGATTAACCAAAAAACACTACTTCAATATAAACGTCAAACAAATATAGGACAGCAGAAGCTGGTTCCAACATTAAAAGAGTATCAATGATTTACTTATTAAGGAATGGTAACCGTTTCTTAACCATCCTAACCTTTTGTAAACAAATACAAAATATGACAAGCATGTACCATTCAGGCATAACATTATGATAATCAACAGGTAAAGCGCTTGTCTCAACATTATGGCACCTGTTAGTAGGTGGGATCTATTGGGCAGCAAGTAGACATTTTGTTCTTACTGTTGTGTTAGAAAAAAAGACATGCGTAGGGATTTGAGCGAGCTTGACAAGGGCCAAATTGTGACGGCTAGATGTCGGAGCCTGAATATCTACAAAACAGCAAGTCTTGTGGGGTGCTTCCATTCAACCGCTGACAGGGTGATGAGCGCCCAACGGTCTCTAAAGCAGGGAGCGAGCAAAGGTTGGGCCATGTGGTCAGATTGAACACATGAGCTACTGTAGCTCCAACAGCTGAATCCGTTAATGTTGGTTCTGAAAGAAATGTGTCAGAATACAGAGTTTTCTGCATGTGAGCCCGCATAGCTGAAGACAAGTCAGGGTGCCCAAAATGACCCCTGTCCACCACTAGTAGGCATGTGACCATCAGATTACAGAGCCATGGAAGGTGGTGAGGTCTGATGAATCATGTTTTCTTTTCCATCGTGTGGATAAGAATATCTGGGGAATACATGGTACCACGATGCACTACAGGAGGAGGGCCAGCCGACAGAGGCACTGTAATGTATTGGACAATGTTCTGCTGGTAATCATTGGATTGTGCCATCCATGTGGATGTTACTTTGACACCTAACACCTACCTAAGCATTGTTAGATGCCTTTCTACACCTTTTCATAAAGATCGTTTTCTCTAGTGGCTGTGGCCTCTATCAGTGGGATAAAGTCTCCTACTACAAAATAAGAATGGTCCGTTTTGGCATCAATTACTGAACCAACACATCATTGGGCAGATGGTTAAGATGTTATGCCTGTACGTATTTTCGGCTTGGCGTGAATGCAGGACCATGCACTAAAACGGAAGACCTGATAAACACCAGATAAACTAAATGTAATGGTTTTCTCGTCAACAAGAGAAATAATTCAGAACGGTACTTTCGAACATGCAAGGACTTAAAAGACTGATCATATATGGGCCAACATGTACATAGTACACAACGCTGTAAAAGGGATTTGAAAACAAAAGCCTCATGTGAAACAGTTTGTCGGAAAAATATTAGTGATTTCATCCTAATAATTTAATGCAGGGGACAGTTTGTTCAGCGTCATTAGCCGTTTAGCATGACAAGCTAGTGGTTACACGCCACAAACACTCGAGACGAACCATGACATTTCTTTCCGTGACTTTACTGTACACAGTTATAAACATCTAGGGGGCTAACACATAATGCTCTGCTGGCCGAAAAAATATTTTAAGTAAAGCATGTCTACCTCCCTCCTTCTCCTCTCTCCCCGGCTGCTAAGCTACGTGTCTTCTCACCGCGACGTTTTCAAAATGCTGTGCGTCAGGACCAGCTATCGTCCATCATATTGCCTGAACAAAATTACGGCAATAACGTCGATTAGGGGAAATATTAAAACACACACACAGAGTGAAGGAACACATGAAATGAAATATAAATAGTGCAATTTTCTTTATAGTGAATACAATGACATTTCCCAACACCACTGTTCAATCAGGAATAATTCCAGTCTTTGGAGAAATAAAAACAGCCAGGGTAAGTATGCAGACAGCCCAAAATATTTTTATCGTATAATCTGAGTACATATGATGTTAATGGCCAAAATAGGCCTTTATTATTTTTGTCCCTTTTATACTTTATAAGAATAAAGTGGCATAGGACAAAGGAGTTATGATCCAGGAACACAGGAGCTGCAGGACAACTGCATGCAGAAATTACAACCCTACATAGAAATTCTGGTTGATTTGTCATCAGATCTCTTGTACATTTAATATCATGAATTTAATTTTTGTTTCAACAAAAATCTGATCAGGTAACAACACAATATATAACACTTTTTACAAAAAAAAAAACAAAACAAAAAAAAAACAAATTCACAAATGTTGGTGGACTCTGTTTCTGGGGTTATTGGAAAGTTCAGTTTTTCAGAGATTAAAAAAAAAAATTATATATATATAAATTTTTTTTTTAATCTTTTTTTTTAAACTGTGAACTTTCCAATAACCCCAGAAACAGAGTCCACCAACATTTGTGAATTTGGGTTTTGTTTTTGTAAAGTACCAAATGTAACAACCAAAAATAAACAAGCAATTGCACCTGTTATTAGATGTAACTTTTCATGTCATTTTTACAGCTTGTTTCGTCAGTTCAGTTTTGATAATCTAGTGTGCAACATCACTTCATGTGTTTTACTTACAATAAACAGCTCTTCAGTAAGGATTAGTTTACCTATACAATAACATCTCATCTTGCACACACCCTGACCAGAAAAAAAACACTCATTCCAAAAAAAAAAAACCTAGTCCTGTACAGAATTTCAAACATTGCTTAAGGCCTTTTTGCATACAAATTACTTTAGTCCATGTTAGACAAACATGGACAAACTCAGACATTTTTTTTTAGTTTGGAAATCAAGGATGATATGATTGCCTTACAAACACTGCATTTTAACAAGAGGCAATCAAAAAATATGTGAGCTTAACTGTACATGACTTCTAACGTTACGAACAGGAGTGATACAGTTTCATTACAAACCAATGATGCTAATCAATTTTAGCAAAACAATAGATGGGCAACATCCCAAGTAAACAGGCACAAATAAATGGAAGAACAGGTTGTAGTTTCTGTCATCAAAAACATTTTTTAGAATTAGGATTTGATCATTAAGCAGCATCAATGCAACTGATTTTACAAGGAGGACTTATTGGAATCTAGTGAAGAAAACCGCTAATTTGTGAGGGAACCAATGGAACAAAACTAAAGATGGAGGATCCTCATAAGGAAATTGTTCATTTTAAATATTCTAATTTAATAGATTTTAATAAATAAACGTGGCAAATTCATAACATCAATTTAACCCACAGAATAAAAACACAAAAGAATAAAGCTATAGTATAGAAAGTATTACTCTGCAAAAGCACTTGTGTGCTAGTGGGAGGAATGCCAAATGTTGGCAGCAATTTCTAAGAGAAAGGGAGTAAGGGGCTCAAAAGTGCCCGTGTGGATAATACTCTCCCATTCCCTCCGAGAAAGGCTGTGTAGTTATGATTGCTGCTGTTCTGATTCATTATTATTTTCCACAACGCGTTTTACAGCGCTTGGTGAGTTGGAGATATTGTTTTGGAATCCCAGTTGAGCCAGTCCCTCTTCTGTGTTTGTCAATGAGTTCATTGATTCATGTACAGTCACTGTGTGCTCCTCCATCTGCCTCTGGAGGCTGTCCATCTCCTCCCTGAGCGCACGAAGAAAAAGGCTTTTTAAATGTGACAGTATTTATACCACATGCACTACATTTTTGCACATAGAGATTAAAATATTTACCCATTTTTCTTTGCAAAATAGCTCAAGGTCAGTCAGATTGGATGGAGAGCCCTTCTGAACATCAATTTTCAAGAGTTGTCACAGTAACATTTAGGTCTGGATTTTGACTGGGTCATTCTACCACATTAATATGCTTTGAACTGACTAGGGTTGTTGTCCTGCTGGAAGGTGAACCACTTCCCAAGTCTTTTGCAGCTTCTAACAGGTGTTGCAAACTGTATTTGGTTCAATCCATCTGTCCGTCATCTCTAACCAGCTTCCCCGTCCCTGCTAAAGAAAAACTTCCCCAGAGCATGATTCTGCCCCTATCATGTTGTGGCATGCATAACAAATAGTAGTCCTTCAACAATCTTCTCGCACCTGAGCTGTGGATTTCTACAGCTCATCCAGAGTTACCATGGCCCTGTTTC
This sequence comes from Crenichthys baileyi, assembly GCA_036173005.1. NCBI lineage: Eukaryota > Metazoa > Chordata > Actinopteri > Cyprinodontiformes > Goodeidae > Crenichthys > Crenichthys baileyi. The sequence goes on from JAHHUM010001797.1 coordinate 235,503, forward strand.
TCTGAATAATGCTCTCCTCGTCTGGCCTGTCAGTTTAGGTGGACATCCGTGTCTTGGTAGGTTTGCATTTATACCAAACTCTTTCTATACACAGATGATGGATGGCACAGTGCTCCATGAAATGTCCAGAGCTATGGATAAAGTTTTATAACCTAACCCTGCTTTAATCTTCAACACAACACTATCCCTGAACTGTTGGCTGTGTTCCTTGGTCTTCATGATGCTGTTCGTTCACTAACGTTCTTCAGCAAACCGCTGAGGGCTTCACAGAGCAGCTGGATTTATTTGGACACTGAGTTACACAGAGGTGAATTATATTTACTAATTAGGTGATGAATGATTGTTGCACTGGATTTTATTTATGAGTATCAGAGTAAAGGGGGTGAATACAAATACACACCACACTTTGCAGATTTTATTCTTGAAAATTTAAAATAATTCTTTGTCTTCACATGATGTTCTGCTTTGTAATGGTCTAACATAAAATCCCAAAAAATGGCACAAAAGTTTGCGGTTGTAATGTTCTGTAATGTGGAAGGGTTTAAGGGGTATAAATACTACTAAAGTATGATGACCACATTTAACTAAATCTTTTAGACCCAAGAATTAGCTTACTTGAGTTGTCGTAGACAGTTGTGCAGGTTGTTCAGAGGTTCCTTGCTTACAGACGTTGACGGCTTCAGTAATTCATCAAGCAGTGAGGCAGGCACTGGGCAGTCTGGGATTTTAACCGGGGTTACTGGGTTTGATGGGTTCCCTTCACTCTTCAACTCCATGCGCTGCTGCTCCAACAACATCATTAAAGGGACATGCTTAGCCACGCAGCACACAATTCTTAAACAGCATTACATAAAAACAGCCAACGGTGCTTTACCTTCCTGAGACGACTCTGTTTGAGGTCCTGTTTGAGCTGCTGGTTCTGCAGTAGGACGGTCTTCATACTGTTCCGCAGCTCACCCACTTTGGCCTGAAGCATGAACTTGTCCTTTCTGGTGCTGCTCAGCTCTTCCTGCACGGTGTCCAGCTCCACCTTGATGTTCTGAAACAGACAGGTTCACTTTAGTTTTAAACTACGTTACAAAAACAGAGGTGGCAGTAGTGGCACAATGTCATGTTTGTCCTCCTGTCAATTAAGAGACTGATTTGTTCAAAGTGATGCCATGCACAGTAAAATTAGTTAAACATTAGTTAAGCTGCAAACTTTCCAATAAGGTTTTGTTTGCATATTTAATAAAGTGAAATCTTGCCTGCAGTGCAATCTGTAAATTGTCCAGCTCTCTGTGGTGGCACTGTTCCATCATCTCTAGCTGCTGCTTCTGTGCTTCAATCTCCCTCTGTCTCTGCTCCACCTCCCACTTCAGGTCCTCAACCTGAATCAGCAGAATATGTTAGACATCCATGCAACTCAGAGATATTTGATCTGCATGGATGAGAGAAAAACTGAAAGGTTGTACAACCAAAGTTTGGTGTCAAGCACAATTCTGTAAGCTACGAGAAAAGAACTGGACAAGCTTAGCTTTACCTAAAAACAAAGGAAGGAATTATTCGCTTTTCTTTGATTTTATATTTTAGGTGTGGGTGGGGTGTTATACCTCTTGGTTGGTGAGGGGCTGCTTAGCTAGCTCCTCATCAAGTTGTTTTCGTAAGATCTGGAGCTGAGAATGAGTTTCAGCAAGCTCCTGCTGGAACCTGGAAACATCCTGAGCATGCTGGTCATCCTGAGCCCTGCAGAGAGTGTGATGCATTCAACAATAAACCTGAAGCAAACTGTGTAGCACCTGTGTATTATCCAACACAACCATATATTAAAAACACAATTTTTTTTATTAAATGCCATCTTCAGTCACAGCAAGGTGCACCTACTGTAACTTCTGGGCTTCGCTCTGCAGAGCTTTAACCAGGTCCTCTTTGGCCTGCAAGTCCTTCTTGATCTCTGACAGCTCAAGCATGGCTGCCCTATAGTGCCGTCTGTTGTGGGCGGCCTCTGCCTTTGCTGCTGCCACCTAAAAGGACAAATCACATAATTACAACCCGAAACGACCAAAGGTTTACAAAATCTCCTAATTCTAAAGAGGAATTTAAAAACGTGATGTGACACAGATGTAACGTAAAAAAATAAAAAAAATCAACTTTTTTTATTTTCTACAGGGTCGTTATGGTGCTAGAAGATAAAAAAATTCCGATTTTCTGGAGTAGTCAAGCAAAAGTGTCTGAAGTTGTGTCATTCTTCATGTACATAAAATCCTCGTGTGTAGATCTTGGTGCCTTTCTGAGATATTTTATATTTAGTGTGGGCTGACACATTAACAGACTTGCAGTAGCAGTGAGTTCTTTGGTTTCTTCAGATGTTTAGATAAATCCAATGGATTAGATTAATTTACACAATCACCTGCAGCATTGTTTTTATTTTTAGCATCTGACTCAACAGTCTTTAAATACCATCATTTATTTTTTACAGTGCTGCAAAATATCAGGAGAACATATAATTGCAAGACTATTGTGATGACAATATAGTGATTATGATGAACCCACATTTTCTTGACTCTCTGCTTTCTTTCCCTTCATCTCAATGTACCCACCACTCTTAGTGAGCTGCAGCACTAAAAATCCCAGCTCAAGTATTGGTACATAGGGCAACAAAAGTCCATCCAACAGGCCATAGCTCAGACCGTACATGCATGGCACCTAAAATATAACATCTAACCAAACATTACATCCCAGCAGTCCCTTGTGATTGCTATATTGCTCGCATTGATACAACGGTGATTTCAAATATTGTTCAACTCTAAGTCTTTAAATTAATATTTTCTTATAATCCAAAGTTCCTCTTCAGTTTTAACTGAACGCCAATTGCAAAACAATATCATGTCGAGACAAAATTAAATGACCTTACAAGAAACAACATTTTTTGAGAAAGCCAAGATCTTTTCTTAACGGTCACACCCTAAGGGGTCTAATGTTTCCAAACGTTTGTCCGACTTAGATGATAAATTTGGAAAAACCAGAGGTTTTAAACTAAATTATTGGCCTATGATCCAAAAGTTGAACTCCTTTCATGGAAGCGTGTCAACACGACTCCACCATGGTGGATTGAATTCTTTAGGAGCCTAATCACCGTTTACCCCAACATCTGCTGCGCTGATATTTTTAAATGCTTCAATTCACACCTCATCCTGATATTCATCATACCTGTTCCTTTAAGTCCTTCACTTTGGTTTTCTCTTTCTCCAAAGCTAGCTGTAAAGTTTCAACCATCTGCTTCATTTGTTGGTCCTCCTCTTCTTTCCTCTTAAGAACTGCTTGGACCTAAAGAAACAGGTAAAACAAGGCTCCTTCAGAACAATCAATGTAGCCAACTTCTCACCTGCATTTTCTATACTAAGATGAGATTTTTCACCTGCAAGTTTAGCTGGACAAGATCTGCCTCCCTCTTTGCTAAGGCAGACTCCAAAATGTTAGCATGGTCCCGCAGTGCATTATGGGACTGTGATAAACCAACAAGTTTCCCTTTCTCATGTTCCAGCTCAAGTGCCAACTTCTTGTTGGCATCTTCTAACTTCCGGATCCGCTTCTTGAAACAGCGTGACTCCTGGAGCTGCATGAAATCATTGCTCATACATGGATCATTAAATACAAAAAAAAACTGTTTTAGTGCAAAACCCTGAGGTGATATTGATTATCGTTATTTCACCTCATCCTCAAGCTCCAGGACCTTCTCCTGATAATCCTCCAGCTCTGTGGAGGTGAGAGTGATCACTTCCTGCAACTCCTTTTCTAACATGGTCTTGCTCTTGGTCACAGCCTGCAGCTCAGCTTGTAGAGCCTCAATCTTTTCCTGAAGAAAAGATAAAACTGTATGATGTATTAACAGTTTAATCAGTTAACCATATTTTTGGGCCGGAAAAATTAAGGGTTGAAGTTTCAGCTTGAAAAAACAAATAAAAACACATTTACCTACACTAGGATCCCTGTTTACAGAATTGTTTTTTGGTGAGACAAAAATACAATTTTTATACCCAATGTCTGGCTGAATGCTGAAGCAGCTGATTTATTTAAGAATTGTAAAGCTCTATGAACTCTGGACATTACCTGTAAGGCATGGTTGTTTCCACCATCTGATACCTGGGCCCTGAGTTTGACCAGCTCTGCCTCTGTTGTCTCCTTGTCAGTCAGAGCCTCTTGGAGCCTTCTGCTCAAAATACCAACAGCATTCTCGTAGGCTTTGTGTTTGGCTTTCATCTCCTTCTGAGCGCTGGTCAGGTCTGTTCCCAGCCTCTTCATGCGCACCTTCTGCTCTGAGATGGCCCTGTTTCAGTGCACATAAGAAATGAACCAGGCTGCTTTGCCAGCAGAAAATATGGCCACAGCTGGTGGGCAGACTATGCTTCTTCAAAAATAGATTTATAAATGCTAATAACCTGATTAGGATGTTGACGTACATGTACAACTCATATGAGAGCATCGGACATTGTATTAGAACCATCTTGTATTTGTGTTTATAAATAAAACTCTACATAGATCATTTCTTTGCGAATGTTTCAAACTCCTGAAATCTCTAAACAGCACATGACTCACTTTTTGGCTTCAGCCTCCATTTGCTGCACCTGTTTTCTCAGGCTCTCATTCTCTTGAGTCACAGCGGCTAGCTGGCTCTGATCGAACTGTAGAGACTGCGTAATGAGGGGACACACAACATTCTCTTTTACAACAAAATACCCCAAATAAATTGCATATTTGCTAAAAACAAAACTGGATAAATGACAGTACCTGAATTTGTGTTTCAAGCTGATCCCTTTCAGTCTGAATGGCTTGCAGATGGGCTTCCATGTTGTTCATCTGCTCTTGGACTCTTGCTACCTCCTTCTGTAACCGGGCCTGCTCCAGTTCTGCCTGCTGCTTCTCACCCTGGATGCTCAGCAGCTCCTGCTTCAGGTCCTTCACTTCAGTCAACAGACGCTTTTTGGTGGATTTGAGCTCACTAATGAGCTGGTCCTTAGAGCTGGCATCCCGGCGGTACGCTTCCACCATCACCTGTGAATCAAACAACATTTTAAGTCTGATTAAAGGTTTAAAAACAGAACCAAGCACAGAAGGAGTTTGTTTCCTTCTTTAAGAGATGTCACAGGTCTTGCTCATATTTGCACTGACCAGGAAACGCCACAGCCTTTATAATTAAACGGCACTGTTTGAATCCTACTGCATCATCCGTGAATTTCGGTCAGATGCGGTTGAGACCGGATGTTAACATAACATTGTGTAAAAAGTAATATAACCTTATTTTCCTCATTGTCTCAAATTAAACTTTTTAAACCAAATTTGATATATTGTCTCCACATTGAGAGTCCTGCTCTCAGCTGCACTTTCCCGTGGAACCAAAGTCTTTGATTGTGTGAACAAACTTGCCTAATAAAGCTGATTCTGATTAATATTTGGTAGCAATGCCCTTTTAGCTATAGTATTGGGGAGAAATGTTTTACATATCCTTCCACAATCTTTCTACAACAGTCTACTGGACATCTGACTGCGTTCTGATGAGGCTCGTTTGTCAGATTTCTATAATATTCTAATTTATTGAGATGCACCTGTACTGTTGGGATGGTGTTCTTAGGCTTGAAAGCTTCCCCCTACTTCTTCAAAATGTAACAATGTTTATTATGACCAAACACTTCAGTTCTAGTTTAATCAGACCACAGAATTTGTCCACAGTTTAAGCTCTTTGTCCGCAGGCTTTTTATGTTTGTTTGGAAATACTGGCTTATAGTGGTTATAGGACATCTTTCACCGTTTTTAATGACACCCTCTTACCAGATTCAGCCTGCGTCTTCATGAGGTCTTCTGGTGTTCAGCTAGAGTTGGTATATTTTATACCAAAACACGTCTGTCTCTAGGACACAGAACCTGTCTCCTTCATGAACAGTATGATGGCTGCACAACTATTAAGAAATTGAATAAACTTGCATCCAGTCTAAGCAGTAAAAACGGGTACATATAAATGGATAAAGCATAACAAATGAGAAAATAACTAATTTAATTGCTCTAAAACGATTAGAATGAAGTTGACACATTTTTAATCCCTTTGTACCAATTGTTCCCATTAGGTGGTGAGTAAATGAGTGATAATGTCAGAACAGGAAGTAGTTTTATTTGAAAGCCCTGGAAGCCTCTTTGTGATCATGTTTCTGCTGTTTAACCTTAGGAGAACAAGATGTTGGAGTAAGCTATGTTTATTTTGTTATGAAAAAAAAAACTGAATTCATCTAATAAAGACTGTCGTTCATTTGTGTGATCATCACTATGAAGATGCAGTTAATATAATCTCTCCAGGTTAACAGCTCAAAGTCTGTGAAGCTTGCTGGCTAATTTAACGCACCTATTCTCTGATGAAAAGTGTATCTGATTATCCAACTGACTTTCAGGCCTGATCACATGAGAAACTCTGGTTACAAGACTTTAATCCATGTTTTAGACTTGACAATCCATGTCTATTTTAGAACAGTTAAACTATTACAGAAAAACAAAAAAAGAAAAATTGTGCTCTTCATGCAGAGCCTTTAAAATCCAAAGTCATTTATTTTGCTTTACAAATGTTACTCTGGATAGAATTACTCCTGTGGGCTGTGTGATGAATGTTTAGAGATAAAGCAATAAAAACAAATTAATTTTGCTTTGCAGAAGTAATACAAATAGGTAAGATGCAGCTTTCTTCTTTTCAGCACAAAGCACATATGACAACATGATGCTGGCTACCATGCACAGATTGTTAGGCAGCATTTTCACTAAAACAATCACCGTCAGTGACAAACTAAGTTGATAAACACGGGTGCTGACGCGTCTACAAAAGCACCAACTTTTAAAGATGCAGTACACTGAACTTTTTTGTTGTTCTGTCAATCACTTCCACCCTCTCTGTGACAGCTTGTCAGAGCAATAAAGCAACTTATTGCTCCATTTAGTGAGGCATGTCAACTAGCACTTTAGGCATTCGTCAGAGAATCTGACTGCCGTTTGGCTCTACAATACATCCTCCCACAACACCATCAGCATTAGCCAGCAGGGAGATTTATGAGAAATGTCTCTAAATGTAAGACACATTTCAGAGACTTTTTGTTAAAATCTTCAGAGGAAAAGAGGAGAATCTATGCTCTCATGAATAACGCAGGAAGATGCATTTACCTTTTGTTGCTGGAACTGCTCCTTTAATTTCTGGGCTTGTTTCTTCAGGGAATTATTTTCTTGTTGTAGAGTTTCAATCTACAGAATTTTGAAACATTTGTGAATTGATAACTCCCATGAAAGTGTTGAAAATGTGATCAATCAATCCATGCTGTCTTTTACCTGATTGCCTTTGATTTGGACTTCTTGTCTGAGCTGGTCCAGTATATCCGAAGCCACCAGAACGTCCTCTCCCAGCCGCTCAGCTCCCTCATCTAGTTGGCTCTTGTCAGCCCGGGCTGCCTGCAGTGCAACCTCCAGGACAATTTTCTCATTCTGGAGAAACTGGATGGTGTCCTCCTTCGCAGTGCTCCCAGTCTGCAGCTCAGCCAACTGGGCCTCCAGCTCCTGGTACCTGGCTTCCAGCTGGTTGATGGACTGCTCTTTGGTTTGTAGGTTCTCCTGAGTCGTCGTCAGCTGGCGCATCAACTCCAGATGTTCTTTCTGAAGTGACTGTAGCTGCAAGTCCTTTTGGGAAAGTGTCAACTTTACCTAACACAGAAATGAAAGATGTAGTTTAGAGGAGGGTACAATGATTCCAGCCCATATCAGGAGAACACAGGTTTCTCTTCAGTTTGCAATGACTACCTGCTCAAGCTCTCTTTCCAGGCTTGTGGCTGTGTTAGCTAGTTTTATCAAGCGCTCTCGCTCATCCTCAAACTCCTCCAGTTTGTGCTGCAGATCATCTTCCACCATGGTTTTTGCATCTTGAATCTGCTTGTAGGCAGCCTCCTGGGTCATCATGTCTGCCTGCATCACAGACCAACGATTCAAACAGAGCTCAAAATGCATAAGAAAGAAGTGTTTCAAAACCCAGCAGTTTTCCCAATTAGCTTTCATTTGCTTTTACAAGGGATGATAAGACGATATACCTCAATGCTTTGCAGCTGTACAGCAATACGCTCTTTTTCTTTAATGGAACGGTGTTGGGTCTCAGTCAGTTGATGGGAAAGTGTCACATTTTCCAGCTTCAAGTGCTCCATCACACCAAACTGAGTCATCTGGCCAGCCTTTGAAAGACAGAAAGATGTTAAAGGGAACCGCCTTCTGGAATGTCCTGACAATGTGTCCATGTTTAATGCCACACTGCTGAATCTTACCTGCATGTTCGCCATTTCACTTTGCAGTCGCAGTCTTGCCTCCTGGGCCACCGCTAGCTGCTGCTGGTACCACTGTCTGACCTGCTGGAGGGAGTCGATCTCAGCCTGTGAAGTCTTCAGTCGGCTCTGTAGGGTGTTGCGTTCCAGCTGGACCTGCTGAAGCTGACTCTGAAGGCCTCCCATCTGCTGACGCAAGTCGTGAACTGCAGAAAAATAATGACATTTAAAAACACGGGCAAGGTTTCCTAAACATGTTTCTCTCTAAAGGTCTCCATTAATCACCTGTGCTGTCCCTTGAAGTCATAGTGTTTTGCAGCTCCTCCACCTTCACCATCAGCCTGTTATATTGGTCTTCAGAAACTTTCAGGTCATTGCTTAGAGAAGTCAAACTGGCATTCTTGCTCTCCAAGCTGCCCTGGAGCTCCACCATGGCCTTCTCTAGCTGGCTGCAGTTTTGTCGCAGCGTGCCAACTTCTGTGGTGAGAGCACTTTGCTTCTCCTGGCTGAGTTTTGCCTCTTGTTTGTTAGCTTGCAGCTGTGCATTGACAGTTGCAAGCTGGGCCTGAAGCTCAGTCTTCTCTTTGAGAGCCTAGAGGTAAGAGTGTATAATTAGAGCATTTAAGCAAAGTCTTCCTGGAGTTTCATGTATAACAATACTTCATGGGTGGCATGCATCAGGTAAATACTGGTGATATTTACATATTTGGCTCTTGGCTTGTGATGTGGCCCTGTTTTATAAATAGTGGGTGTTCTGGGATGACAAGTGGAAAATGTATCGTCTACTACTGCATTAAGACAGAAGAAGTTACTTTTTACTGTGAGCCGTGTCTCATTTGTTCTCCACCCTCTACCCAGAGAAATCGTCTGGACAGTGGCCAGTTGGAAACTAATGTGGGTTTAACGGACCTTTTTCTGGTCCGTTAAACCCACATTTACTAAGCACTACCAACTCGTCCTGACCACAGCACTGGGGCTGGATGGCCTGCTGTGTTTGGCATCAGTGAGACGTTTTAATCAAAGTCAGACGAAGCACAGAGCTGTATATATCTGTGACATGTAGAGTCATCCGTAGTTCATTCAGGCTGTGAGAAAATGGGAGAGTGCAAGACTTTCATCAGATAACAGGAAGGCTGAACAAAACACCAAAGTTGATTTGTTTTATGCCTTTGAGCTTTTAACTTTAGTCTTGTAGAAAAGGCTTGATTTGGAAACACTGGCAGCCTTTTTGAAATTTCAACATTGAGTAAGTAAGTAACCTTTATTTCTATAGCGCTTTTCAGACACAGAGTCAAAGTGTTTCACAGTAGTCAAAACATACAATATAAAACATTAAAATGGAACAATACAAAAGTGGCAACATTGGGTCAGTTAAGACTGGAATGTTTGTCTAAACAAATACGTTTTAAAGGAGCTTTTTGAACACATCGACTGAGTCCAGAGAGCTCAGCTCGAGAGAAAATTCATCCCAGAGTCAAGGAGCAGTAGCTTTATAAGAACGGTCACCCCTTGTTTTAAAGAAGGTTTGTGGAACCATTAACAGGTTCTGTCCAGATGCCGTCAGACTACGAGTTGAGCTGTAAGGTTTAATTAGGTTACAAATGTAGGCAGGAGCCTGTCCATGTAGGGCTCGAAAAGTTAGAACTGACATTTTAAACCGAGTACGATACGTAACAGGAAGCCAATGGAGAGATTTTAACCCAGGTGTGATGTGAGCCCTCCTGTTGGTTCTGATCAAAAGTCTTGCAGCTGAGTTTTGGACTAACTGCAGATGAGCCAGCTCTTTCTTGTTAAGACAAGTAAAGAGACTGTTGCATTAGTCCAACCCATGCATGAGTTATCCTTTTAAGCTCATCTCTGGACACCACGGATCCTAACTTGGTGATGTTATGCAGATAAAGAGGCAGTTCTTAACCAGCTGGTTAGCATGGTAATCCAGTGACATGGCCTCATCAAAGATAACCCCAAGATTCCTCAGTATGTTTTTAGCAGAGAGGCTCAGATCACCTAAGTGCTGTTTAATGGAAGGGATAGCACTATCGGGGGCTATGATAAGAGTTTTCTCTGAGTTCATTTGTAGAGTATTATTGCCTAACCACTGCTTCACCTGTGTCAGGCAGTTGATTAGAAAGGTTCTCTTGTGAGCCTCTGACACCTTGAATGAACAGTACAACTGGAGGTCATCCGCAAATAAATGTATGAGACCTCGCTAAACTGTTGGATTATCTTACCAAGAGAAAGAACATATAACAAAAACAGGAGGGGTCTAAAGACAGAACCTTGAGGCCCGCCACACAGCATTTTGCCAGGCTCTGACCTGATGTGGTTAGCTGACACACTGCCAAATATGACGTGAACCACTGAAGTACTGGGCCCAACATGCCAATCAGATTCCACAACCTGTTTATGAGAATCCGGTGGTCAACCGTGTAGGAGGCCGAAGACAGGTCTAGCAGGACCAACACTGTAGACCTCCCGGAGTCAGCAGCCGTCATGATGTCGGTAGACACTTTAAGTAAGCTGTTTCTGTAGAACGGTGTTTGCGATATCCGGACTGAAACTTTTCATTAAGGTAAGGATTTTCATCATCCATGGGATACAAGCGGAATCTATGGTTTTAGTGAAACTGGATACAGTAACAGTGCTAATTTAACATGCTAAAGTTTTAACGACGTGTAACTGTTTTAAGGCAGAAACCCAAAAGTAATACCACAATGGTTGTGTTAGCATGGAAAGAGGATGTGCTTGCGTTTTCTCACAGCTATTGAGAAAGACAGACAACACTGAGTTAAAATGGATAAAACAGCCAATAATGTGTTGGGCCCATCTGTATTTTCCTGACCTCTTGTTTTATCGGTTCATTCCAAAAGTGTGCCATAACTGGGGCTGAAAGTCTCAACTATTCTTATTTTGTGTAGAACGTTTTCTGTGCAACGTTTAATAGCCTCCAAATCATTTTTGTCAGAACGGTTGATTAAAAAGAAGAACAACAAAATGAGATTATTGCCCTGTTTATATTACCTGACCGGCCTCAGATGACAAGGATTCCAGCTGCCCTTCAAGCCTCATTTTTTCTTTTAGCACCTGGAGCATTTCATCGTGACCCATCACTGAACTCTCCAGAGAAACACTGAATCAAATAACAATATTTTTGCAGATGCAACAGAATTAGTAAAAGAAAATGTCAACCTAGAAATAAAACTTAATGACTAATAAAATATAGTATTAAGTTGATGTCATTATGTTTCTTCACAAATATAAAATACCTGCTGGAGAAACTGTCCCTCCGGCTGCGAGGCTCTGCAGTCCCATTCCTCTCCTGCTCCATCTCCAGCAGATGCTGCTCATCACTTGCTGCCTGTAGCACCTCCTGTAGGGATGGGAACTGACCCATTGCCTCAGGAGCAATCTCCCTCCCCTCCACTGTGTACGGCCCTTGTTGCCTTTCCACTGCAGCAGAGAGCATACCGTAGGTTCCCCTTGTGGACACGCTGCTGTAGGTGGAGCTGTCACTATCATTGCCATCATTCCCTGCCTTCGCTCCTGCTTCACTGCCATCGATTTCTGACAAATTATCATTAAGCTGAAGAGAAGTACTAGGCTTTGTGTCCGTCTCACAGGTGCTGCTCTCTGACATCGTGCTGACTTCAGACAGTGTAGACACGGAGCTAATGGAGGATCGAAGGGAGCCCTGGCTGACATCTGCTGTGCTTATGCTCCCGCCAGCACCACCACCACCTCCTCCCTCCCCACCTCCACCATCACTCTCAGTAGACCTGTAGTCGGCTAAGGAATGAATTTTATTGGGACGTGGTGATCTGGATTTCTTCTCCTTGGAAGGGGGAATTCCCAGGCTACCCAGTTTGGGGCCACGTGGAACGGTGGTCCTGAGGAAAGAATACTCCTTGGTCATGGCAACAGTGTTAGCCCGTGGAAGCACCTCAGGATGGAGCATTAGTTCAGGATCTAGAGTACTGAAAGGCCTGCTTTTAGAAGTGGTACGGTGAGCCTGGAAAATAGAAAGAATCAGAAAAACTATACATTTTTATAATTTATCAAATGGATGCCTACATTGCAGATACAAACTCTTGGACTGACAGAGTCCAATGTGAGAACATTCTTACAGTTCCCTAATTGCAAGTAATCTACAGCCCTTTACAAAAGTATTCACACCCCCTGAAGTTTTTCACATTTTGCCAAGTCACAGCCACGGACATCTATGTATCTTATTGGGACCTTATGTAATAGAACAAAATAACGTCGCGCACAACTGTCACAAAGAACAAAATTAAACCAAATCCAAAAAGCGTGGCCTACATACGTATATATTCAGCCCCCTTTACTCTGATATCCTAAAGGAAATTCACTGCAACCAATTGCCCTGTTGTGAGTAATTTATTGCCAGCATTAATGCAGCTGCTCTATGAAGGCCTAAGAGGATTGTAGGACAACATGAGTGAACAAACAGCATGATTTAGAAAAAGGAACACAGCAGACAGGTCAGGGATAAGGTTGCGAAGCAGATTTAAGTAGGGTTAAAAAAATAAAACAATATCCTTAACTTTAAACATCTAACAGAGCTCTGCTCAATCTATCTTCTGAAAACGAGTAAGACTGCAAACATGTCTGTCCATCTTAACTGACAGGCTGGGAAAAGAGAGCACTAATCAGAGAAACACTGGCGAGGTCATGGTAGCCCTGGAGGAGCTGCTGAGATCCACAGCTCAAGTGGGAAAATCTGAGGACTGTTGGTCACACACTCCACATAGAAGAAAACCATAAGGCATCTTGTTTGCAGTTTGACACAGCCCATGTAGGTGACCATCCCAAACCCTGAACATCTCATGGAGTACTGTTCAAGCCATCTTCTGAAGATGGAAAGAGTACCCTACAACGACGAACCTACCAGGACATGATCAATCACCTCAACTGACAGGAAGGGCAAGGAGAGCATTAATCAGAGAAGAAGCAAACAGGCTATGGAGGAGCTGTGGAGATCTACAGGTCAGATGGGATAACCTGTTAAACAAGCTGGTGGGAAGTTGGGAGGGGCTAAACACAGGGCAGTCCTCGCAAAAATCCTCTCAGAGGCTGCAAAAGACTGGAGACTGAAGTGAAGGTTCTCCTTCCAACAAGACGACCCTAAACATACAGCCATAGCTACAATTGGATGGTCTAGATCAGAGCACATTTATTTATTAGAATGTCCAGGTAACTAAAAATCTGGGGTAAGACATGAAAATTGTTCACAAATAATCTCCATCTCATCTGGCAGAGCCTGAGCCAGCAAAACAGAATGGTAAATGGCCTGCACTTGTATAGCACTACATTGTAGCCACAGCTGCCCTGGGGCAGACTGCAAGAAGAGGGGCTGCCATTCAATCAGCACCACCGGACCATCTGACCATCAGCAGCAGGCAAGGCGGGTAAAGTGTCTTGCCCAAGGGCACAGCTACGGAGCGGGAGTTCCAACCAGCAAGTCACCGGTTACAGGACAAACTCCAACCTCCCTAATGGGGACTGAATACATATGTAAGCTACACATTTCAGATTTTTATTTATATCTGTAAACCATGAATCATTTTCCTTCCACTTTACAAAAACGCACCATTGATCCAAACAAAATATGAAAAACCTTTGGGCTTGGAATGTGAAAAAAGGTGCAAAAGTTTAAAAGGGGTTTAAATATTTTTAACACACTGCATGTAACATTCGTGTAAAAATAACCTCAGGCTACAAGCACAACAATTCTATTTATATGAAGACTATGAGTGAGCATGAATCGTTTTAAAAGCAAACTTGAATTCTTCTAAGATCACATAAAAACCACCAGAAACGAAAGCTCTCCAAAGCAGAGACGGCATACACCCACCCTCTCCTTTTGTCTCTGAACCCTATACTGTTTGAGTTGCTCTTCCAGACGCCGACGAGCTTCCATGCGAATCTTTTCCTCATTTTCCATCTCTAGCGACGGCTTCTGGTTGGCTGCAGTGAGAGAAAGTAAGCCAAACTGAAGGCGGTTCTTCACAGTGACATTTACAACAAAACTAGTGTAATCACAACAAAGTCGATAAATTCCAAGGAAGCTGTTCCTGTTAATTCTGTTGGTGTATGTTGATGGACAAAGCTTCTTGGAAGTGTGCTCTGAAATGCCAGTTTGAAAACAAAGTATTTAAAAAAGAGCAACACAACATCCCCATGGAATAGTAAAGACATGTCCAGGGTTCCAACACATTTCCCATTGCAATCTCTCAGACATGACAAGATGCACATTTTTTGCATGCAACTACAAATGCTGTATGTAATGCAAACTGAATGTACAGAACAAGTAACAGCATTTCTGGAAGTTCACTCTTTTCTGCATTTCCTACGAGATAATCACCATAAAGTCTTCCTCTAAACAAGATAATATTTATTTTGCAAAACTGTTTCCAATTAGCATAAAACAGAAGAAGCTGCTGAAAGTCACCGACTTGTGACTGACCAGACTGTCCTAAAAGTTAGAAACGATCTGCACTTTTTTAGACACGTTTGGTTCCTTATGTTTTTTGTGATGTTAACTAAAACTATGACTACGCTTTTATATAAAATATAAAAAGCTCTAAAAAGCAAATTTAAATAAGCTAATATGACGAGTAACATCTGAAAACAAATTTTTTCTAGAGATGCACATCTTGACGGCAGTTTTCATTGCAATTTCAATATGTGCAATATTGAAATTGCAAAAGATTACTTTGATATTAGTAATAAATATGGTAATATAATAATACAGTGCAGTCCTGTGTTTTTTCCATCCTCATTGAGAAATGGAAAAAGCTAAAAGAAAGACAGTGAAGGAACTCTGCATGTAACACATTAAGTAGAATCATGCTGTTATTTTCCAGTGGAAGTTACATGATTACGTGTGATTTTCATGCTTGCAAATATCACATATAATAGCAAACAGCAACGTCACCAAAGAAACGTTACCATAACACAGGGATTAGTTCCAAAACAGTCACTGTCCCACACAATGCTCCAAATGAAGCACCCACACCATATACTGATCAAGCAACCAACTGCGGATTTGAAATGTAGAAAGATGATAGACTTATGGAACTAAAAGAGTCCAAATTAATCCGTCTCCCAGCTGTTATCAAAATAAGATGAAAGCCCAAAGCATTCCAGAGTGAAATGGGATTAAAAAACAGGGATTGGGGCAAGCAGGTGGGGGGCATTCACACCATATATATTTTTTTTTGCTTACACAGTTCAGTCTCCTGCATAGGCATACTGAGTTTGAGCGACTGCAAAGCATCACCCTTGTGAACCATGACCTCAGCACTAGACCCCTCAGCCTCCTCTACCATCGTGGGTGGATAAGCAGCCACACCTGGGGAGGACTCCTGGGAGCTGCTGCTCTGTGGAGGAGATCCGTTTGGGAGGGTGCCTCTTGCAGCACCAAAGCCATCTGTTGGGCCGTTTCCATTTGGCATCACATCTGAAGTGCGAGGACCTAAATAAACAAAAAGAAAATGTCTGAAGTCAGCATTCATGCTGTTGTAACCAATAGGTTTAAGACCACTGGCAGTCTCTCTAAACATCTGCTGTTACCAGTTGTGTTGTGATATTGCACTTTGGAAACAGATACCCGCTGTCTGGTAAACACTCCTTTCTTTACTAAGCTCTGTCCTGTTTATTATACTCTCCAGAGAAATCCCCCACATCTCATCACTTGCACTCAGCTTCTAGCTGTGACATCTTACACAACTCTTCCCTCGCAGATTCTTTCAAAATATGTCATGGCAGACATTTCTCTGGAGCCTGGGAGGTGTCCTCAAGCCTTGCAGATAATATCTGAACACTTTTATGAATTTCATACTGATGAACACCTCTCAGATTTTACTCTGATCTGAGGCACTTTTCTGTGGGCTCTTACATCTGTCTGTGAAAAACCTGCAAGGTGAACTTTCCTCTACGGAAGTTGAAACTTAGCCATTAGCTCCCATGAACCAACTATAGTGACTGTGATTGTCCTGATAAACTGGCCAAACAACTCCGTCAAGCAACAATGGCGGCAACACTCCAGCAACACTTAGTTTCCAAATCCTTCTTGCGGCTGCATTTACTTTTACACAGCTGTATATGAATCCATTTGCATTTAGGCATGTAGACATGGTCAAGACGATCTGCTGCAGTTTAAAGCGATCATCAGAATGGGGAAGAAAGGTGATTTAAGTGACTTTGAACATGGCATGGTTGTTGGTGCCAGACGGGCTGGTCTGAGTATTTCAGAAACTGCTGATCCACTGGGATTTTTACGCACTACCATCTCTAGGGTTTAAAGAGAATGGTCCGAAAAAGAGAAAATATCCAGTGATCGGCAGTTCTGTGGGCGCAAATGCCTTGTTGATGCCAGAGGTCAGAGAAGAATGGCCAGACTGGTTCGAGATGATAGAAAGGCAGCAGTAACTCAAATAACCACTGGTTACAACCAAGGCATGCAGAGGAGCGTCTCTGAACACAAAACACGTCGAACCTTGAGGCGGATGGGCTACAGCAGCAGAAGACCACATCAGCTAAGAACAGGAAACTGAGGCTACAATTCGCCCAGACTCACCAAAATTGGACAATAGAAGATTGGAAAAACGTTGCCTGGTCTGATGAGTCTCGATTTCTGCTGCGACATTCAACAACAGTCAACAGCATGAAAGCATGGATCCATCCTGCCTTGTAACAACGGTTCAGGCTGGTGGTGGTAGTGTAATGGTGTGGGGGATATTTTCTTGGCACACTTTAGGCCCCTTAGTACCAATTGAGCATCGTGTCAACGCCACAGCATACCTGAGTATTGTTGCTGACCATGTCCATCCCTTTATGACCACAGTGTACCAATCTTCTGATGGTTACTTCCAGCAGGATAACGCGCCATGTTATAAAGCACGAATCATCTCAGACTGGTTTCTTGAACATGACAATGAGTTCATTGTACTCAAATGGCCTCCACAGTCACCAGATCTCAATCCAATAGAGCACCTTTGGGATGTGGTGGAACGGGAGATTCGGATCATGGATGCAACCGACAAATCTGCAGCATCTATGTGATTCTATCATGTCAATTCAATTTCAGTTCAATTCAGTTTTATTTATATAGCGCCAATTCACAACATGTCGTCTCAAGGTACTTCACAAAACTCAGGTACATACATTCCAATTAATCTTAATCATTGAACAGTGCAGTCAGATTCTGTTATTTATTCAAATTGGATAAAAAGTTTTTCTATCTAAGGAAACCCAGCAGATTGCATCCAGTCAGTGACTTGCAGCATTCCCTCCTCCTGGATGAACATGTAGAGACAGTGGACAGTCACTGGCGTTGACTTTGCAGCAATCCCTCATACTGAGCATGCATGTAGCGACAGTGGAGAGGAAAAACTCCCTTTTAACAGGAAGAAACCTCCAGCAGAACCAGGCTCAATATGGACCAAACTCTCTGAGGAATGTTTCCAGTACCTTGTTGAATCTATGCCACGAAGGATTAAGGCAGTTCTGAAGGCAAAGGGGGGTCCAACCCGGTGCTAGCAAGGTGTACCTAATAAAGTGGCCGGTGAGTGTATGTTCAAATGTAATATTTCAAGAAATTTTTATTTAAGTAGCTAAGCTTCTATTAATTTAAGCTTCTCTTTGTTTAAAGGGTAAATGTAGGAATGCAAAGTCACCATCACCTCAAAAACAAAGACAGTGCACTTGTTAACATTTCATTCAACGTGTAGACACCATCTGTCATCCAGGGAGGAAAATGGTACATTTAATAATCGCTATATTGGTGGGTGCAATATTAATATTGCTTAGGACGATTGGAATGCATAGACCTTTGGCCATTATAGTCCAAGTGTCATGAGTTCAACATTTGAATGACAATAAAATATTCAGGCTGTTGGATGGAGCCTCACTGCAGTGAATGTCCACATGACCCAGATTACGGCAACCAAGGTGCTGAAGGTCTGATAGAGTGCTAGAAATACACAAAATAAAGGGAGGAAGGGAACAAACTTGGGATTTATGTGGACTATATACATATCATGAGCTTCTTATTCCCCACTGGCGAGATTGATGGATGCCCACTTGAACCATGTGCCTGACTTATGTTAGTGCTAAAAGGAAAGCATTGTTTTAAATTATTAAAACAGCCAAGAAATCTGCAGAAAATGATAAATACCAGGATGTATTAACCAGCAGGAAGTCCTACATTGTTTTTTTATTGCACATTTAGGTTGCTAGTGATTGACTGCGTCATAAACCCAACCTCTCTGACAACCTGTGTGTGATCTTGCCCTGTTGGCAAATGCTTTGCTCTGGATTTAAAAAGGAAAACTCGTCCTACAGTGCCTCGTTATTAAAAGTCAGTCACCCTTCATGTTCACAGATTTTAAGCTGAGAGGTTCCTTAAATGTAAATGCAGTTGATATTAAAAACGCAAAAATCAAAACAGAGGCCACAGGGAAACACAGCTTGTCTTGTCACAGCTGTTAAACCAAACTGTTTGTGGTTTTAACAGGAGCCGCTTTTTTAAATATATTTTTCCCTCAACTATCTCTTGTGAATCCAATGCTATAAAAAAAAAAAAGTATTTTTTTCTCCTAAAGCTTGCTTTGTGCAGAACATAAATATAGCTGCCCCCTTCATGATGACTAATGAGACTTCTGTTTAGCATGTTAGTTCAAAGAGCTGTGTAACACAGAGCAGTAAAAGCTCAGCTTTGGTAATAATGACCAAACAGGTCATCCATGCCAGAAAACAAGTTATGGACAAAGAAACTAGCAGCAATATGCCAAAAGAAAATGACATTTGCAGAACAAAGTGCAGAGGTAAAACCAAACACGGCAAGCGAGATACTCTGCATGAATGAGGAGGCTCAAAGGAGTTTAGATTTAGCAGTACCTTATCCTTCATGACCAGTGACCTCCTTTATGTCACAGGCGGGCAGTGTAGGTTGGCGGGGGGGAGCTACATTTGCACATTCCATTCATTCAAACCCATACAATTGAAATAACAAATTAAAAACCAAATCTCATCCAATCAGAACAGCACCAGCACTCACCATTTAGAATTTCCTTTGTTTTCAGGATGTTCTCTAGCCCTTTTTGTAATGTCGTGTTACATTCCACCGTGAAGTCTTCCTCTTCTTTGGATCTTACAACGTGGAGTTCTTGACTGGCCTCCATCTCAACAACCTCTGATTGGCCACTATCCACTTCCACTAAGAAGAGGAACAGTCACAGCACTGCAGGTCTTTTATTGCAAAGTAGGTCTTGTTTAAACAATCTTCTGGTGATGGACACTACCCAGGAACATGTCTGTGGTGAGGAGCAGTTTAATCTTAGATCACAGAGGAGAGAAAATTATGATAATTAATAAACCAGTCATCTGGCAGCTTCTCACAGTCACCGCCTGTTTTATGTAACAGCACAGCCTACTTCAAACATAAGCTAGAGTCAAGCACTAAAACAAGCTGCCACAACAGTTAAGTAGATTGTGTACCCTTAAAATAAGCTTAAGTTGTACATAGGGCTGCCTCGACTAGTCAATAGAATCAATGACGTTTACAATTGTTTAACACTCAAGTTTCCAACATTTTTAAACAAGCAACAGAACTTTTCCTCTAAACGCTGCAGACGTTGCAAACCACAGCAACGCAACCAAACGCATGTTGACATCTGATGAGATGACACCCAGTGGCTACTGATAAGCAGCCGGTTAAGACAAAGTCAACTTTAAGCAGCTGAATGCACTCTATGAAGTCACACATGTAGTCTGTCAGCCAAATTTTCCAGTGAATAAACCTTTGAGGAAACATTAGATACATGTTTGGCTGATTATCACCGTGCCTGTATGTTCTGATGTGCAGAAATTACGTAGCCAACCAAATCTATTTTGCTTTATCTTATTTCAATCACATCGAATTATGTACATGATGCTAAAATCTGAATAAATAAGAAATACACAGGAGAAACTAATAATAATAATAATAATAATAATAATAATAATAATAATAATAAGTACATTAAATACAATTCCTTTCTAGGTTACATGGAAATGTTACACTCTCCCTAAATCATTTAAGCTAAGGGTGACATAGAAACAGTTTTTTACTTTGAAGTTGCATTTATGACTGAAATGAAGTCTGAATACCTAGGGTTTTATTTTTGTTAAGAGCGGGCATCATTCAGTTTAATTTTGATCACTGTGTCACTTCATACATATATTTCATACTTGAAAAATACCAAGGGGTATATTAAAAATAAACAGAAATCTAGTTCTTTCTGCTTTTGAATTTTTGGAGGAAAATTTGTCGTTTCGACATCAAAATGTTACTCATTAAATTAATCGGGTTGTTAGTGGCAGCTCTAATTTCAATAAGGAAACGCATTGTGAAGGAGCAGCCTAGACAAAACCACGTAAATCATAACGGGTCCGTATTTTATCCGGGAAGAATCTGCTCAAAATTGTAAAATGGTTAAATGACAGGCTTCATCCTTTCGGGAAAATCTACCCCAGTGTTCACCAAAACGACAAGTCAACGCAAATATACAGTAAATGCAAAAAAAAAAACCTCGAGTTCAGCGAATACGAGCAGTGTCATTATGTTAGTCACTGTGCAAATATTTAACTTTTATCTTAGAACTCAGGAGATCGGAAATCATAGGCTAGACAACAGTATCATCCAAAACATCTTCTGTGTTCCATAGCATGTTCTTACTGTAGACTATCAATCACTCTGATGACCTTTGACTTGGAGGCAGATTTACCTATTGTAGAGCAACGGTATGCAGCACGGTTCAAACCCATACCTGATAAACTGATTATAGATGTTTCATCGACATTAGTGTGTTTGATTGTTTTGGTTGACAAACACTAGCGAGAAGGAAATGACAGACCAGGCTGTATGTCACTAAAGCTAGTTAGCATGCTAACAAAACAGCTTGGTTTGTATTCAAAGGGAAGCTAAAGGTGCTAAGTTGCTAGCTAAAATAAACGGCGGCGCTTGAAATGTGTTTTCTGGAATATTTTAGGCAAATACACGAATTTCCCAACGTCATGTAAGTATATTACCACGCCCAAGTGCAAATGATAAGATGACAAATTCGCTAAATGACAATAATAACTCACCCTTTCGGTCAGCTTCGCATTTTACTACGTGGCTGTTTAGTTTCCGTTCCTTTATGCGTCCGACAAGAAACAGTCAGCGACTGTGCAAAATAGAAAAAAATAGATTGCCTCTTGCAGCCTTTAAATAGGGAACGATAAATACATTGTTCGGATGTTACCCTTCATATACAAATGGTTTTGGTATATTAATCACACGAATCATACCATGGCGAGGACATAATTTCTGGTGTATTCTCTGTGGTAGAATGCATAGATTTACAGGCAAGTAGAGTCTATGGGTCAGCGCGTCCTCCATGATGTGTGTGGCAGGGTCGCTTTATTAATCGAGACAACTGGCTAAAATTAGTTGTAAATCAATTTGAGTCTCCTTTATTAGTTATATATTTACAACATATTAGTTATATTAGTTATACATTTACAATATATTATTTTGTATAAAAGACTCATCAAATTGATATATATATATATATATATATATATATATATTATATATATATATAATATATATATTCCATAATATATAGTATAATATACAATATTACACAAAAATCAGTCCAATAGCAACTAAGCTCCTCTTCCTGCTGTCTCGATGTTTTACCCACAGCTTTCCTTAAGAAAGCTTTGCCCGTAATAACATCTGATTTAACACGTCCCTTTTGTCAGGTGTTTTCCCCCAGGCCCTGAAAACCGAAATAATCAAACCTCTATTGAAAAAGAGCAACTTGGACAAGCTGCTACTGCAGAACTACAGGCCTATATCAAACCTCCCCTTCATCAGCAAGATTATTGAAAAAGCTGTGTTACAACAGTTAAACAACTTCCTAACAATGACCAACCGCTTTGATGTCTTCCAGTCAGGCTTCCATGCTCACCACAGTACAGAGACTGCCCTTGTCAAGGTGTTCAATGACATCCATATAAATGCAGACTGTGGAAGAACCACAGTGCTAGTATTATTGGACCTTTGTGCAGCATTCAACACTGTTGATCACTCCATTTTATTAGAGAGCCTGGAAAACTGGGTCGGCCTTTCTGGTACAGCACTCAATTGGTTTAAATCCTACTTGGAGGACAGGGACTTTTTTGTGTGAGTAGGTAACTTTACATCAGAGACCACAAAAATCACGTGGCGTTCCCCAAGGGTCCATCTTAGGGCCCCTTCTATTCAATATCTACATGCTCCCCCTAACTCAGATTTTAATAAACAACAACATAAGTTATCGTAACTATGCACGACACACAGCTATACATTACGATGTCACCAGTTGACTATGAACCCATTCAAGCGCTGGGTAATTGCATAGAAGAAATCAATGCATGGATGGGACAAAATTTTCTTCAGATGAATCAAAACAAAACTGAAGTAATAATCTTTGGACAAAAGGAAGAGCAGTTAAAAGTTAGCACACAGCTTCAGTTAATACAGCTAGAAACCACCAATAAGGCTCGAAACCCGGGTGTAGTGATGGACTCTGACCTGAACCTTCAGAGGCACATAAAGACAGTGAGAAGGTCACCCGTCTATCACCTAAAGAACATCTCCAGGATTAAAGGACTAATGTCTCAGCAGGACCTTGAAAAACTAATTCATGCGTTCATCTTTAGTAGAATTGATTACTGCAACGGTGTCCTCACAGGTCTGCCTAAAAAGTCGATCAGACAGCTACAGTTGATCCAGAAGGCTATATATATACAGTACAGACCAAAAGTTTGGACACACCTTCTCATTCAAAGAGTTGTCCTTATTTTCATGACCATGAATATTGTAGCTTCACACTGAAGGCATCAAAACTATTAATTAACACATGTGGAATTCTATACTGAACAAAAAAGTGTGAAACAACTGAAAATATGTCTTATATTCTAGGATCTTCAAAGTAGCCACCTTTTGCTTTGATTACTGCTACACACACTCTTGGCATTCTGTTGATGAGCTTCAAGAGGTAGTCACCTGAAATGGTTTTCATTTCACAGGTGTGCCCTGTCAGGTTTAATAAGTGGGATTTCGAGCCTTATAAATGGGGTTGGGACCATCAGTTGTGTTGTGCAGGAGGTGGATACAGTACACAGCTGATAGTCCTACTGAATAGACTGTTAGCTGCTTTTTTCTTGTCATAATACAAATTCTAAGTAAAGAAAAACGAGTGGCCATCATTACTTTAAGAAATGAAGGTCAGTCAGTCCGAACAATTGGGAAAACTTTGGAAGTGTCCCCAAGTGCAGTCGCAAAAACCATCGCTACAAAGAAACTGGCTCACATGAGGACCGCCCGAGGAAAGGAAGACCAAGAGTCACCTCTGCTGCGGACGATAAGTTCATCTGAGTCACCAGCCTCAGAAATCGCAGGTTAACAGCAGCTCAGATTAGAGAACAGGTCAATGCCACACAGAGTTCTAGCAGCAGACGCATCTCTAGAACAACTGTTAAGAGGAGACTGTGTGAATCAGGCCTTCATGGTAAAATAGCTGCTAGGAAACCACTGCTGAGGACCGGCAACAAGCAGAAGAGACTTGTTTGGCTAAAGAAACACAAGGAATGGACAATAGACCAGGGGAAAAATCTGTGCTTTGGTCTGTGAGCCCAAGTTTAAGATTTTTGGGGTTCCAACCACCGTGTTTTTGTCCGGCGCAGAAGAGGTGAACGGATGGACTCTACATGCCTGGTTCCCAACCGTGAAGCATGGAGGAGGAGGTGTGATGGTGTGGGGGTGCTTTGCTGGTGACACTGTTGGGGATTTATTAAAAATTTGAAGGCATACTGAACCAGCATGGCTACCACAGCATCTTGCAGCGGCATGCTATTCCATCTGGTTTGCGTTTAGTTGGACCATCATTTATTTTTCAACAGGACAATGACCCCAAACATACCTCCAGGCTGTGTAAGGGCTATTTGACCAAGAAGGAGAGTGATGGGGTGCTGCGCCCCGATGACCTGGCCTCCAGTCACGGACCTGAACCAAATCGAGATGGTTTGGGGTGAGCTGGACCGCAGAGTGAAGGCAAAAGGGCCAACAAGTGCTAAGCATCTCTGGAAACTCCTTCAAGACTGTTGGAAAACCATTTCAGGTGACTACCTCTTGAAGCTCATCAACAGAATGCCAAGAGTGTGCAGAGCAGTAATCAAAGCAAAAGGTGGCTACTTTGAAGAACCCAGAATATAAGACATATTTTCAGTTGTTTCACACTTTTTTGTTCAGTATATAATTCCACATGTGTTTATTAATAGTTTTGATGCCTTCAGTGTGAAGCTACAATATTCATGGTCATGAAAATAAGGACAACTCTTTGAATGAGGTGTGTCCAAACCTTTGGTCTGTACTTTATATATATATATATATATATATATAATGGAAATAGAAAAAAAATATTTTTAAATGTACAATATACACAATTGACTTTACCATAGACTATAATTTGAGATCAGTCCAAGTATGCATGGTATTGTTCTGGAACTCTGACTGTCAAGTGTTCATCAGAGAAACAACCTGGGGAAAGAAATTGTCTCTGTGGCGGCTGGTTTTAGCAGACAGCGCTCTGTAGCACTGACCTGAAGGTAAAAGCCTAAACAGTTTGTGTGCAGGGTGTGTGGGGTCTGCAGATATTTTATCTGACCTTTTCCTGACCCTAGATCTGTATACGTCCTGGATAGAGGGATGGTCAGCCCTGATGATTCTCTGTGCAGACCTGATTGTTCGTTGCAGTGTGGACCTGTCCTGTTTTGTGGATGAGCCAAACCACACTGAGATGGACAAAGATAGGACAGACTAATTTATGGGAGTGTAGAAGATGTCCAGCTGCTCCTGTGGAAGTTGTACTTCTTGAGTTGCCTCAGGAAGTACAGTTTCTGCTAGGCCTTCTTCCGAACATTGTTTATGTGTGAGGATCATCTCAGGTTTCGAGAAATGGTGGTTCCTAGTAACCGGAAGTGGTCCACAGTAGATACAGTGTTGTTGAGGATGATGAGGGGGTGCGTTGGGGTTGGTGTTCTCCGAAAGTACACTATCATCTCGACAGTCTTGAGTGGGTTAAGTTCCAGGTGGTTCTGACCACACCAATGTACGAGCTTATCCACCAGTGATGAGTCTGTATGCAGACTCACCACTGTCCTGGATCAGTCCAATAACAATGGTTTCATCTGCAAACTTCAGGAGTTTCACAGATGGGTCTGCTGAGCTGCAGACATTTTTTTAGAGGGAGGAGTGGGGAGAGAACACACCCCTGGGGGGCGCCGGTGCTGATGGTTCTTGTGCAGGAGAAGATGCTTCCCAGTCTCACCGGCTGCTGCTGGTCCTTCAAGAAGCTGGTGGTCCCCTGACAGGTAGAGGGTGGGACTTTGAGCTGGGTGACCTTCTGGTGGAGGATGTCTGGGTTGATTGTGTTGATGGTGCATACTTATACATACAACTTATTAAAATACATACAACTTATTAAAATGCTGATTGGCTTAGTGTAGTGCTGTTCTGCTAGAATTATCTGAAAAGCTTTAAAATTGAAATCAAAACCAGAGAGGCAGGGAAGAAAAAATCATTTCAATGGATCAAAGAAGAGCCAATGTTTATGTCTAGGATAATCAAAGAATGTCTACAGTTAACTCTGAGTACTGTAACACTAAATCGACAAAAGACGACGTGAAGCCACCTTGTTAAGAAAAAGGAAAAAAAAGCATGGTCTGAAGAATTGATAATTGCCAAAGAACACACTGAAGAGAAATGGAGAAACATTTTGTGGTCAGATGCAAGACTGTGCTTTTTGAATCATGGGACCACAAAACCCTTATTCCAAGTCCCATTTCAAGCATGGTGGCTCAGGCTTTACACTATGGGGTTCTCAAACAATGGTGTTGTTTTTTTTCCATTGCATATCAGGGATATTGTTTCAGTGTGAATACATCAAAATAATTTAAGAGTTCATGTTAGCTTATGCCGGAGAAGAAATGCCCTTGAAATGGCTGTTTTAGAAGAAAACAAAAAATTAACAATTGGCCAAAATAAAAATAAAATGAAAATGAATGAACACAACAGAGACCAAACAAAATATTGGTTCAAGACTAACAAGATTAATGTTACAGAGAGGCGAGCCCAATCCCTGGACCATATTTCAATAAAAAACGTTTGGGGTGACATCAAAGCTCTAGAGTTTAAACTAAGACATGCAGAGAAATTGTGGAATGCTGTCCTAACATCCTGAGCTGGAATAGTTGTTTAGAGGTGCCAGACGTTGGTCAATTCCATGCAAAACAGATCTGAAGCAATTCTCAGAAACCGTGGTTACATAACTAAATATTACTGCAGAAATTCACAGGAAAGCTGAATTGTAAAGTAGTTTTTTTCTGTTTTTGCAGTAAATGCTTGTAAAAAGAAATTCAGACATTGAATTTATGTTGACTTTTTTCTCCTTCGTTTTATTTCTGAAAACATTACGTAATGTTAAACAGAAGAGCCAAGTGCTGCTAATGCCTCACAGTATCACAACAGACCATAATGTTACACAAAATGACCTAAAGCCTTTAGTACAACACTGTCTTGCAAAGTTTTTTGTTTGCTTCATCAAAAATGCCACTCGCAACATGGCAGCAATATTGACGTAAGAGGTGGACAGTCATTCACTCTATTCTTATATCTCTATGGTAAACTGCTTCTCTTGTGCTTAACAGCTGATCACTGCATTCCAGCTGTGAAACTCACATGTGTGAGATGTGCTTTAAACTGCTGGTGTCAGTTCATGAACCTAACACCAGATGGTCCATTGAGTGCATGAAGTACATAAATAGGCATTATTATTATATCATGCCAGCGCTTTATGTAATAAGATTAAACAAGAATCTACTTTAAGGATTTGAGTTAAGCTACATGCACCCTTCTGTTTAAGCATATCACATAAACAGTGAACATACTTTGTACTAATTATCATTTACACTCCCCTGATTGTACTTTGACCCCACGTGGAAAATTTTAAACAGAAATGTGCAGCAAACATAAATACCATTGACTAGTAACTTTGTCAGATAGACCAACATAAAATAGAGTATTATTGTGCAGTAGATGCAAAATAACGCATGATTTAACACCTGAGAATCTGAAAAGTGTGGCGTGCATTTGTCTTCAGACTGCCTGAGTCAGTACTTTTTAGAATAACAATTATTGCAATTACACCTGCAGATCTTTTAGGGTCTGTTTCTTACCAACGTTGTACATCTAGAAATTAAAACTTTTGTTCATTCTTCTTTGCAATATAGCACAGGGTCACTCAGAAAGAAGAGAGAGAGTATGAACATCAATTTTCAAGTCTTCTCATAGATTCTCAATTTGATTTAGGTCTAGACTTTGTTTGGTTCATTCTATCACACAAATATTCTTTGATATGCGTTCAACTGTAGCTTTGGCTGAATGTTTAGGGACGTCGTCCTGCTGGAACCTTCCCCCTTGTCTCAAGGTCTAAGGCCACTAACAAGCTTTCATCCAGTTCTGCTTCATTACCTCCATCTATCTTTCAACTCTGACCAACTTCGCTATCCTCCTTATCCCCATAGCAAAATGCTTCCACTACCGTGTTCCATTGTGAAGATGATGTGTTGAGGATGATGTGCAGCGTTGTTACAGGCCAAAAAGTTCCATTTGTTCTCATCTGACCAGATCAATCTGACCAGAGCACTTCCTTCCGCATCTGTATAACACTTACATGGTTCGTTGCAAATTTTAAACTGGATTTTCATGGCGGGGCACTGTATAGATGTAGGCTAGGTGCCCAATATAGGCACAGCTCTCCGGGGTTTGACTACTAACCTTGGAAGCTTTGCTGCATGTCTTCCTGCCTTCCCCTCCCTGTAAGATTACTGTGAATAAACGCCATTAGTGCCACAAAATTTTTAAAAACTGGACTTCCTTGGCCTTTCAACAAAGATCCTAGACCTATCTATAGAAAACATTGAGAGATGCTCTATCTGTAGAACTATTAAATAACAGTCATTGGCTGCAACCACCATAGGAGTATAATTGAAACATGTTTCAGCAAGAGCACAAATGCATATCTGAATTTTAAAGGAATACCACACTCAAGTCTCTGAAATTAGAGCTATAAAAAGGCTAAAGTAAGTATCTTTTGTTATCTTGTTATAATGTAAGTATACATCTAAAACTAACCCGCAGATATATGATGTTTAGATGTAAAAGTGAAAAATCTGTCTTAGGTACATATACACAGTAAATTCTTTTATGCAGTTTAGGTTACTTTGTCGCCATCTACCGTTAACACAAAGAATGATACAAATACAAAGTCTAAAAGCCACCTCCCACTGTAATTTAAACCTTTGTTATCATAAAAAATTATGCATTTTTTTTATTTTTAAAGAGATAACAGAGGAAATTAGAGGAGCCGACAGGATGATTCTTTGGATTAAAGTTTGTGAGTATTTGGTTCATGCCCAGAAAATGTGGTTTGTTAGGTGATGGTGTACAGATTTTATTTTGCAGATGGATTCTTGAGATCGTTATGTCAAAAATGTTTTTGTGGACACAATCAATTATGCCTCTCTAAAAGTAGGCCCAGGAAAGTGTTCCTCCATCCCAACATTTTTTTTCACA
Organism: Crenichthys baileyi; assembly: GCA_036173005.1. NCBI lineage: Eukaryota > Metazoa > Chordata > Actinopteri > Cyprinodontiformes > Goodeidae > Crenichthys > Crenichthys baileyi. The sequence continues at coordinate 264,540 of JAHHUM010001797.1, forward strand.
ATTTTTTCTTTTATTTGTGACTTTTTTTAAAAATATGGATCATAGGGCTCTCAGCTGTGGGCGTAGCTGGGAGGGGAATCGTGAGCCAAAAAAAGGTATCTGCCAGTTGCACCCCAGTTGAGGTTTATGCTGATTACTTACCAGTCAACAGAAAGAGGGTGACCCTCCCATGTGTTGTGCCCAGTGTGAGCACTGCAAGAAAATTAAGAAAATGTAGCTCTGATTGTCACTGGTGTTAGAGGATGCTGAAGCTAGTATCTAGAGCTTGATTTCTAACCTCAGTGCAAAATTATTATGCTATTTCAGTGGTCTTTCATGAGTCTAGATTACATTTGGCAGACTGCACTGCCCCTTTACTAAAAAACCTGGCTGCAGCAAGAGGGTTATGTTAGTATAAATGAGTCATCTCCTTCTAATTATTTAAAATTTCAGATACCTTGAAATACTGGGCGAGGAGGAGTAGCAACCATCTTTCAGTCCGATTTATTGATTAGTCCCAGACCAATTAATAACTACAATTCCTTGCTTGATTGAATAAGAATATGTTTTACTTCTTTTTAAGAGTCAACTGACTGTAGTTGTAGAGGTACCCCTGGTGCCACGGAAAGGCTCTGCCGCCCTTGATCATTAGTCTTGTGCTTGGAACAACTAACAAATTCCAAGCTTCTAAGCGCAGACAGCAAGCAGGAGTACATGTGAGAAGATTAGATAAATAACCTGCGGTCTAGCTGTTTAATACTCAATATGAATCTTAAAATTCATTTGAAGCCAATGTAAAGAGTATAAAATAGGTGTAATTTGCTTGCTGGAAGGTGTCAGTAGTCTGGCCAAGGCATTTTGTAAAACTTTGAGGTGTGAAAATGATGATTTATCTAAACTGATAAACAGGGCATTGCAGTCATTTAAATGTGATGACACAAATGCATGATCGGCTGAAGATACCATATATCGCAGTTTAGAAAGGCTCCTTAAATGAAAGACACAGGAATAAGACAGAAATTTTACATGCGAGTCGAAGCCCAGAGAAGAATCAGAAGTTAAACCAAGATTTTGAATACTGGTTTAAAAGTCTTGTGCTCTCCTGGTTCTCTCCACACCTCTGGTTGATTTTTATATATAATTCAGGAGCTATAATCATGGTCTCAGTCTTGGTTGTGTTTTTAACAAGGTATCTGCTGGAATGCCAATTACTAATCTTGGTTAAACAGTGGATTAGGGTGGATAGTCTATCCAGCTAAGTATTATTTCCATAGAAGTCATAAAAAATGTTAATAAAAGTCTTAATGATGCCACCTAAAGGAAGCATGTATTTTAACCTGGAAAGACTCACAAAGAGAAGACAGTCATCATCAGAAAGTAACACAGCATGCTGAGATAGAGGAGATAAAATACTGCTGATAGTGTCAACTAATACCCTGGGGTTTTCATTGTTAAAAACATAAATCTCCACTATTAAAATAAACTAAAATATAAATTACTAGGGATCATACACTCAGCTTGGAATCGAAATATTTTCTGCCCTTTAATTTATTTTTTTCATTAATTAAGAAAACATGAGTCCCATGGTTGAAGTTGGCATCTGCTGCTCTTCATTCCCTTTGGAAATGGTGTGCAAACTCCTAGTGCACTTCCTTTCCAGGTGGCAAATGGTGCACCCACTTGCTTTATTTATTCATTTGTGTTCATGTAAAGTTTATTCCTTTACTTTGGACCAATCACTCGTTAGTAGCATTTCCTATATATTTCGACAGCAATATAAAACTGCTGAAAGTCTTAGAGCAATTGGTTTTTCTGTGCATCCCGGCACATTACCAGTACCCCCACCGCCCCGGGAATCTGACAATCTGGCCACCCCATTAAAAACCCCATTAGCGCGTGTATGTGTGTGTGTGTGTGTGTGTGTGTGCAGGAGGGGCTAACCCCTACTGTTTATCACACTAAAACATTTTGGTAAGTTAGTAAGTCAGTTATGTATGGAACATCAGTGAATACAAAGGTTTTTCATAAAAGGATTTCACACAAACCTTTCACCGTTTGCCACTCTCTTGTACATGTTATATAATTCAACCAATTAATATAATTATTGAGCCTGCAGAAACAAAATGAGACATTTAGTAACATAAGCGGACAGGCGGGGCGTGTTATTTAACTGTAAATGCTCTGGGGGTCTGGTCTGGTTCCTCTTGTTGGTCCATGAACGATGGAAGCGCGCCCCCGTCACTTCAGGTGATTGAGAGGGAAGCAGAGGAGCGGGACTCTGCTCTCGGTGCGTCGCGTTAGAAAACAGGAACAATTGGAGGAAAATGATTTGTGTGACGTCGCTTGGAGCGCACGCTTCCCTGACAGCATGTCTGCTCGTCGTTGCGGGATGTGCTGCTCAGAAAGTAAGTTAACATTTGTTTGCTGCATAAAAAGAAGTCATTCACAACCTTACTCCAGCGTGTCCTCTTATGCGTGGATACACTCAAGCCACGAACTCCATCTGTGAAACTTTGTAATCAGCTGTCGTTTGCTCCGAAGTTTGCGTTTTTGTCTCTATGGGACTTAAAGTGAGTTATATATATATATTTTTTAAAAGACACGAACTGTTATTCATTTCGGGATAAATATGATACATGATGGGCCTATTGCGTCAGCTGCATGTTCAATTTAAATGCACTGCACTAACTAACCACATGTAGCCTACACGAATGCAAAAAACCGTATAGATTTTTGAAATTTGTCATTTCAACGTGATTTGTGTTTAACAAAATATATCCAGCATTACTGTGGCTCGAATAACGATGTCGCTCACCTCGTGTCGCCTCCTGACTTTACTCTGATAGCTGGAGTTTTGTTTGTTGAACAGAAACACGTATGTTTCTGTTTGGCAGTTGAAGAAAAAAGAATCCCTGTCACGTTGGTGGACTTGTTTATTCCTCATGATTTAAGATGAGTTACTCTACTGCACAGTTTCACATTTATACAAACTTTAGGATTTTTAAAATGAACTTCCAAATTCTGCTGCACATTATATGAAGCAGGTCTTTTGGGGTTGTTTTGATTACCTTGCGTAGCACAGGGTTGGAGAATGGCATGCAGAGTCCTCACTGCTGAAATGAGAACCACATTGGGAGCATGTTCACCTCATGTTTTACATTTTCAGTATATAATCCCAAGCTTTCCCTCTGAAATTATAGACTGTCAGTTTTGTTGAACATGCTTTGGTTTTTGTGGGATTCAGTCGAGGCTCTGTCAGATCTGTTTAGATGGGGTGTAAATATAGTGATGCAATGACTTGGTGTCACTGAAGTGTTGAGATGGACAACTGTGTCTGGAAGAATAACTGATTGTGACAAAGGGTAGCTGGGCTCTCTCAGTGACCTTATCATGGTTAAACAGGAGCATGATTGGATCTCTAGAGTGCCTTGCAAAGGTATTCATACCTGCTAAAGGTTTTGACGTGTTGTGGTTTTGCAAAAACAAACTTCAATGTTTTTTATTGGGATTTTAGATGATAACCCAACAGAAATTACTGCATACTTGCGAAGTGGAACCAAAATGATAAGCAGTTTTTAAAACATTTTGGAGGTAAAAACAGGATTAATTTATTCATTTCGATCAATTTCATATTTGCACACCTAGACACTAACATTTTTGCAAAACACTTAAAATGAGTTAAACTGGATGAAAAGCGTCTATGAACATTAATATTATTATTTAAAATTACGCCACATGTTCTCACCTGGATTTAGGTCTGGACTTTAACTGAACAATTCCACCATATGAATATGTTGGAAATAAACCTTTCTACTTTAGCATCCTTAAACATTTTTTTCCAGGATTGCCCTGTTTTTAACTACACCATCTTTAAATCAGCTCTACAGTTTCCCCTTTTCCTGCTAAGAAGAACATCCTGACACCATGATACTGCACGCTTTATGGTGGGGATGAAGCGATCAATGTGCAGTGTTTGTTTTCTGTCGCATGCAGTGTTTTTACATCTAAGCCAAAAATTTGAATTTTTGTTTCCTCTGACCAGAGCACCTTCTTACATATTTGCTGTTTCCCTACATGGCTTGTGGTAAACCTTATACCGAATTACTATCAGCTCTATTTAAATACTTGATTTCTTCTTGTATGTCGCACTCAGACATAAAGGCCAGAATGAATTGCCCTACTATAAGTTTGTCCTGTCAACAAATTCTGCTACCTAAGCAGTGGGTATCTACAGCTCCTCCAGAGTTACTATAGGTATCTTGTCTGCTTCTCTGGCAAGTGTTACCCTTGTCTGGCCTATCAGTTAAGAAAGACAATCATGTCCTTGTAGGTTTGCAGTTGTTCTCTTCTTTTTCCATTTTCAGATGATAGCTTGAACTGTGTTCTGTGAGAGGTGCATATTGCGATATGTTATGTATTCTATTCCTGATTTCCCCATTTTACTTTCTTGCTGGCCTATTCCTGAAATTCTCTATAACTTTCTTGCTGGCCTTTCTGCTGTTTCTTGTTCTTCATGTTGCTGTTTTTTGCTAAATGCTCTCTGACAACCCTCTAAGGCCTGCACAGAACAGCAGGATTTATACCAAGAAAAAATGACACACAGCTGGACTCTATTTACTAATTAAGTGATTTCTGAAGACAGATGGTTGCACTGGATTTGATGTAGGGGTATCGGATTAAGAATGGCACAATACTCACTTTTCAGATTTTAATTAGCAAAATTATGGACTCCTTCACAGTTATGCACTACCCTGTGTTGATCTTGTGCATAGAAATCCTGATAAGATATATTGAAGTCTGTGGAAGCGACATGGCAAAATGTAAAACTGGGTAGGAGTAATTTTTTCACTGTGTTCCTGTGCTTCAGCTGGGAACCCTTTCCTGTGTTTAAACAGTGAATGCAGTGCAGCCTTTAGATGTACTTTGAGAACTTCATCAGCTGCCTTGTTACTAACATTTTGTAATAGATGACTGAATAATGTGTGGCCAGTGACTGATGTGTAAATTTAAGAAGCTTTACCTTTGACACAGATATTTGAAGTCATCAGGACCAGAGGAAGACCTGTGGCTTCCATCTGTCAAGAGTCATCCTCTTCCGCTTATGGAGCATGTCGGCTCAGCAGCAGAATTCTTAGAACTAGACTACAATAGCTGTTGGTTGGTATATTAAATTGTCTGCATCTACCGCTTTAGTTCCTGTGCATAGGGTGCACACTATCTTTGCAATTATATGCCTGAGGGGGCATGGTAAATGATGGCTTTGTCCTCTGTTCCCCTTTTGTATTAAGTTGATTTTTGGAACAGCATAAATAAGCCTGGAATTTATTCTATCCCCCTGAGAGAAACTGAGGCGTCTAAGTCTGTCAGTCCACAATTCAGATCTTTGGTGGCAGAAGAGTGAATTTGATCCTTGTTTAGTGTTTCAGAATGTTTTATTTGAGATGGAATGAGGGGGCATTCATTACTAATTGAAGTGAGTTGTGGGACAAGTGAACAGTGGATTCACTTATTCTTCTGCTGAGTTATAACACAATATGTCCACACAGCCTGTCAACAGATAAACATGCCATCAAGTATCAGTGGACTGAAGTGAGAATTAGACAAAGGGCTCACCCCACAAGAAAAGTTTAATTTAGTTGAAAAGACAGAAAAAGGCATAGCTTTTTGTTTAAATAAAATAAGCAAATGGTTGAAAGGTGTCTTCATAAAGATGGCTGCTGATGTTTTAACTTGTTGGACTAGATGGAAGCTAACAGCCAAGCATTGTTTGTAATGTCTATGTGTAGGCTCAGTTTGGACAGCACCTAGAAATTGAAAAAGTCAACAGAATGGATTAATATATTTTCCTGGTCTAGAGATATTTGAACAAATGCAATCGAGCTGAAAAATAATGACTAGGGATGTCCTGAATAGGACACCAATGCCGATCAGAGTCATATGTTGTGGTGTTGCAAAAACCAACTTCAATGTTTTTATTGGGATTTTAGAAGATAAACCAACAGAAATTACTACATAATTGCGTAGTGGAAGGAAAATGAAAAGCATCTTTCCAAACTTTTTTTAAGTAAAAATAGGAAAAATGTGTTCATTTCGATCATTTCATATTTGCACATGTAGATGCTAAAATATGCAAAATACTCTTAAAATGAGTCGAATTGGATGGAAAGCATCAATAAACATTAATATTATATTAAGTCTTGTCACACATATTGTCAACTAGATTTAGGTCTGGACTTTAACTGAGCCCTTCCAACATCAAACATGTGTTAAATCTAAACATTTTTATTTTAGCGGCCTTGAACAGGTTTTCTTTGAGGATTGCCCTGTTTTAACTGTACCCGTCTTCACATCACCACTACAGTTTCCCCTTTTCCTGCTAAGAATGGCATCCCCACACAATGATACTGCCACCACATTCTATAGTGGGAACGATGTAATCCTGAACAGGATATTTTGTCACCAATGCCGATCCAAGTCATTTAAGAATAGACATATGTGGATACATAGTGCCAGTCTGATCTTAACTAACCCTGAATCGCATTAATTTTTATTTTAGGAGAAAGAAATTATTTCAGTCTTGTTTTTTAGGAGTTTGGGGGTCCCTGATGATATATTATTCATAAAATATGGCCCCCAGCCCCCCTACTATACTTTTGATTTGTTGCCTCAGGGCAACAAGATGCTATAAGGGTAGTAAAACACCAGGATGTTCTATATTGTATAATAATGGAATGAGGAACAAATAGGCAATAAATAAATTAGAGGGAGTTTTATTTTAACAACAATCATTTCAACAAGTATTTTTTCACAAAACGGCAATCAGTTTGTTTTTCAATCAGTGGGTTAGAAATTAGATGCACTAAACTTTCACATTTCTCAGCGTGTGACTCAACTGGTGTTTTTCTCTGTCATATAGTAGTTTGCCTTGGTGATGTCATGCTGAATGGCATATCAATGTGACTGCTCTACAACTCCTTCCAGAATGTCTTCAGAAAAAAAAAAACATCTTGAAATAGTCATAGGGGGACATGATATTGTCTGAGTTTTGAAGGCAGGCCTGCCATTCTAGGTAATCAAGGATGTTGGAACTGTCGGATGTTCTCCACCTTGGTGAAAGTAGTACATCTTATTTGGACAAATTATCATCATCTTCACTCTCCTTTTTATCACAGACCCATGATCATCAGACCAGCCATCTGATTTCAAAAGAAAGCAGGAAGCATACAGTTAAAGTAGGTCATATACTGTACCTCTTCTTAAACACATGCTTATCACACATAGCATGTTACACTGCTGACTGTACGCTGATCTTCAAACTCTCGCTCAATCCTGATTGTTGGGTCTGTTCTTCTGTTCTTCACCCATAGAATCTTTTTGCATTAATTTCCTCTGGGTAATGGTGTATAATACAGCAAAAAATATATCCTAGGGAGATAAGTATGTATTACTGCTCAACTACATGCATGCACATGCTACTGGTCAAGCAAAAGTGGTCTAACTGCACAATTTCAATAGAAAAAATAGTCAACAGATTAATCGTTAGTTGCAGCTCTAATTTACACAATTAAACATGCCTCTGTCAATACTCACGCACATTACTGATATTTTTTTTGTACTAAGTTATTAACATTTAAACATGCTAAAAAGTGACTTTTATCTCACCTTCTGCTAGCATTGTGTCCAAGCCAGCTATGGTCCCAAAGAGGACGGTTGCACCTTTAGACAAAAGGTCATATGCTCCCCAAACTCAAATTTTATTGGTCACAGAATTATCATCAGACCTTTAATTAGATTATATACTTGACAGCTTTAAAAGGTGATGTTGTGTGGGCCAAATAGTGTTGTGTTGCCTGAGGGCAACACCATGCCATAGAAGGTTGATAAGAATGCCATGTACAGTAAGAATTTGGTGACATTACTATTCCTAATACATAGTTTTTTTATTTTATGTCGGCCCCCTTTACAGCTTTAACTCCTCTGGGAAGGCTTACCAGAAGCTTTAAGAATGTGTTTGGTCAAACATTGCCATATTCTTTCAGAAGCACATTTTGCCTGGGTCACAGTCTCTGGTTTAATTTATCCCAGAGGTGTGGTATCAGGTTATGGTTAGGACTCAGGGATTGTCAGTCAAGTTCTTCCACCTCAACCTTGCCCATCCTTGTCTTCTTGTCCCTTGCTTGCAACTGGAAGGGGTGAAATCCCAACTTTTCCCACAAAGTGCAGTGCATGAAATTTTTCGAGATGTCTTAATGGGCTGAAGCATTAACATTCTTGGGGTTGTAATCATCCTTCTCATTCTCCAAATATGGCGAGTGGAGTTCAGACGGGCCTGGACATGCGCTGGCTTAAGCAGGGGGACCTTGCGTACGCTGCAGGATTTTAATCCATGGCGGCATAGTATGTTACTAATGGTCTTTTTTTTGAGACTGTGGGCCCAGCTCTCTTCAGGTCATTGACTAGGTCCTGTAGTTCTGGGCTGATCCCTCACCTTCCTCATGATCATTGATGCCCCACGAGGTAAGACCTTGGGTGGAGCCCCAGACCGAGGGAGATTGACCGTCATCTTGAATTTCTTCCATTTTCTTATAATGGCACCAACAGTTGTTGCCTTCCCACTAAGCTGCTTGGCTGTTTCCCTGTAGCCAGTCCCAGCCTTGTGCAGGTCGTCTTACTCGTCATCCTACTCGTCGTCGTACTCGTCGTCTTCCGCTTTATCCGGGACCGTGTCACGGGGGCAGCAGACTCAGCAGAGACACCAAGACGTCCCTCTCCCCAGACACCTAGGTGAGGGTAGGATCGTAGACCGACCAGTAAATTGAGAGCTTCGCTTTTTGGCTCAGCTCTCTCTTCACCACAACGGACCGGCACAGTGCCTCCATTGCTGCGGCAGCCGCACCGATCTGTCTGTCGATCTCCCGCTCCATTCTTCCCTCACTCGTGAACAAGACCCCGAGATACTTGAACTCCTCTACTTGAGGCAGAAACTCCCCTCCAACCTGAAGATGACAAGCCACCCTATTCCGGTCGAGAACCATGGCCTCTGACTTGGAGGAACTGATCTTCATCCCAGCCGCTTCACACTCGGCTGCGAACCGCCCCAGCACATGCTCTAGGTCTTGGCTAGAGGGGGCCAGCAGGACCACGTCATCTGCAAAAAGAAGAGACGCAATCCACTGGTCCCCAAACCAGACCCCTTCTGGCCTTTGGCTATGCCTAGAAATCCTGTCCATAAAAGTTATGAACAGGACCGGTGACAAAGGGCAGCCCTGCCGGAGTCCAACATGCACCGGGAACAGGTCCGACTTAGTGCCGGCAATGCGGACCAAACTCCTGCTCCGCTTTTACAGGGACCGGATGGCCCCTAATAAAGGGCCCCCGATTCCATACTCCTGGAGCACCCCCCACAGGGCATCACGAGGGACACAGTCGAATGCTTTGTCCAGGTCCACAAAACACATGTGGACCGGTTGGGCAAACTCCCATGAACCCTCAAGTACCCTGTAGAGGGTATAGAGCTGGTCCAGTTTTCCACGACCAAGATGAAAACCACATTGCTCCTCCTGAAGCCGAGGTTCGACTATCGGCCGAACTCTCCTCTCCAATACCCTGGCGTAGGCCTTACCAGGGAGGCTGAGGAGTGTGATCCACCTATAGTTGGAACACACCCTCCGGCACCCCTTCTTATGAAGGGGGACCACCACACCAGTCTGCCAGTTCAGAGGCACTGTCCCCGACTGCCACAAAATGTTGTAGAGGCGTGTCAACCATGACAGCCCCACAACATCCAGAAATTTGAGGTACTCAGGGCGGATCTCATCCACCCCCGAAGCCCTGCCACCGCGGAGTTTTTTAACCACCTCGGTGACTTCAGCCTGGGTGATGAAAGAGTCCAACCCCGAGTCCCCAGCCTCTGTTTCCACCAGGGAATGCGTGATGACAGGATTGAGGGGATCCTCGAAGTACTCCTCCCACCGCCTGATAATGTCCCCAGTCAAGGTCAGCAGCCCCCCACCCCCACTGTAAACAGTGTTGGCGAAGCACTGCTTCCCCCTCCTGAGGCGCCGGATCGTTTGCCAGAATCGCTTCGAGGCCAACCAGAAGTCCTTCTCGCGGCACGCTTGGCCTCACGGTACCTGTCAGCCACCTCAGGAGTCCCACAATCCAACCACAGCAGATAGGACTCCTTCTTCAGCTTTACAGCGTCCCTTACTGCCTGTGTCCACCACCGGGTTCGGGGATTGCCGCCACGACAGGCACCGCAGACCTTACGGCTGCAGCTACGGGCAGCAGCATTGACAATAGATGCGGAGAACATGGTCCACTCGGACTCTGTCTCCAACATCATCTGGTCAAGCGCTCCCGGAGGTGGGAGTTGAATACATCCCTACCCGTGACTAGCACAGAAGTCCAATAACAAAGCACCACTCGGATTCAGATCGGGGAGGCCATTCCTCCCGATCACGCCTCTCCAGGTGTTACTGTCGTTTCCCACGTGGGCGTGGATGTCCCCCAGCAGAATAATGGAGTCCCCGGGAGGGGCACTATCCAGCACCCCCGACAGGGACGCCAAGAAGGCCGGGTACTCCACGCTACCGCTCGGCCCGTAGCTTGAAACGACAGTCGGAGACCTGTCCCCAACCCGAAGGCGCAGGGATGCGACCCTCTCATCCACTGGGGTAAACCCCAACACAAGACAACTGAGCTGGGGGGCAACAAGCAAACCCACCCCAGCCCGCCGCCTCTCCCCGTGGGCCACTCCAGAGTAGAAGAGAGTCCAGCCTCTCTTGAGGAGATGGGTTCCAGAGCCCACGCTGTGCATGGAGGCGAGCCCGACTATTTCTAGTCGATATTTCTCAACCTCCCGCACAAGCTCAGGCTCCTTCCCCCCCAGCGAGGTGACATTCCATGTCCCTAGAGCCAGCCTAAGCATCCAGGGATGGGGCCGCTGAGGTCTCCTCCTTCGTCCGCCGCGTTGTAGCGCATATTTAGCAATGACATGTACACACAACAGTATATATTTGATCACTTATTTTTTGACATTTTAGGGGAAGCTGAGCTTCCCTTGCAGTCTTAGTGTTAGCCAGTGGCGATTGCTCTAACATGTTTACTCCCTGAGTCGACACATTGATAATTTGGCTCAAACCAGTGCAGTTCCAGTCAATCATATGCAGACCAAACAGAGTTGTTCCTGTGATTTATAAACTCAGAGGTTTGCTTTGAACCTTGTAAAATTCAATAATTTTTCTTTCAGCTGCTTTTCACCCTCAGAGCCCTCTATTTATTTGTCGCCGTTCGGACTAGCCTCTGTATTTTGGGGTTTAAATGATTCATCAACCTTCTGGAAGCTCTATCCTCAACTGCTAACAAGTGGGTGGTCATCCTGTATGAGGAATTCTCTGATTTCCTTTGTTATGGCTTTACTTTTTTATCACTGATGCCAGTAAAAGATAGCAAAAGGTTTGCAGGTGGCTGTGTGCTCTCACTAGGCATGTTCAGCCAGGCGTTGCTGTTTTGAGTGCCGGATTAAGTTTGTTGTCCCAATCTTACAAATTACAGGCCATCTTCTTAACTCACCCTGGAAAGACTTCTACACCAAGGACACCATGGGCTGTTTACGGGATATATTGCTTTCACCAGTGTTAAAGAAATGTTTGTGAAAACATAAAAAGCCCAGGCAGATCTGCTAGTGTCTCATTAGAGCAGTCAAGCTGAAAATGGACTGGTTCCGGTCACCAGAATCCGAGGGTTTCAAATGAGCAAAAAGCAAATCTGTCTCCAAACTCTGATTTCAGTTTTTGTTTCCAAGGAGTGCTATCGACCCTGGAGGGAAGAGCTCTGCAGCCAGAGCATCTAAATCTGTTACATAGTTCTGAGTATGAGTAACATGTTTTTTGTCTGTTACCATATAAAGCCTCCTTTTAATGAATGGTTCCAGGTGGGCTTAGCTATTTAGTGACAGTATGCCAGAGCTAATTCAACATAAATAATGTAATTTGTTTGGTTTCCTTGATAAGACGAATGAATTAACAAGACTATGATTAAAAAAAAAAACCTCTCTGGTATCCTGTTAAAGTAAGTGTCTTCATGTGCTCGATGTGCCACAATGATGCACACATGTAGAAGAGCATGGTTAAAAATGAAAGAAAACACAAAACCCGGATCGTCTGTGGATGTACAGAGTATTCATATCAACAAGTCAGGCTGATGGCCTCAGCTACAGTATAAGGTAGAAAGTTATTTACAATCTTTCATACTTGTGTTTATATTGGAAGCAATTATGTTTTTGTGGTTTAATGTAGTAAAACGGTCAGAACTAAAACCTTTGTTAGTAGCTTGACTGCTGTCACACCCGGGTTAATGGGTTCAGTGAAAACAAAGGATGCCAAAATAGCTATAAATCTTTAAATAATGTAAACTCATATCAACTCAAAAGTAATAATCACGGATTGCGTAAAGTCAGCAGTGTCAGTGTTAAAAAGGAAAGAAAACACAAAACCCGGTTCGTCTGTGGATGTACAGAGTCTTCATATCCTTAAAATCTGTCACATTGTGTCCCATTACTACCACAAGTAAAATCATCTGCCTTCAGAAGTTGCACAATTAGTAAATGGAGTCCACCTGTGTGTGTGTGTGATTAAATTAGTATCAGTGAAACTACAGCAGGATTCAGAGGTTTGTTAGAGAACAGCTGCAGCATACTACTAAACAAATTTCAGTGCAAAAAATTGGCTTTGCTGGTTTAGTAAACAGAGACAGGTAGGGATAATATTGCGTCATTGTCGTGCATTTTATTTATTTTAGTTGCATTTTAGTCTGTAAAGTGCTGTATGCAGTGTGAGTTGATGGAAATATGCTATATAACCTTGGGAAATTCCTATCAGAGATGGGTTATAAAACAATATCACAATCTGTAAACATCACACACAGCTCTATTCATTCTGTCTTCCGAAATGGAAAGAGTATGATGGCAGAACTGCAAACCTATGAGGACATGAAGTCCATCTAAACTGATAAACGGGGGAAGGAGAGCGGTAATTAAAGAAGCAACCAAGATACCCATTGTAACTCTGGAGGAGCTGCAGAGATCTAAAGCTCAGGTGAGAGAATGTTTGTCATGTACTCAATAAATCTGGTCGTTATAAAAGAGTGGCAAGAAGAGACTCAGTATCCAAAGAAAGCCATATGCAGTGACATTTAAAGGTTGCCACAAGCCATGTAAGGACAAAGCAAACATGTAAATGAACATTCTCTGGTTAGATGAGACCAAAGTAGAACTTTTTGGCCTGCATGCAAAATGCTATGCTTTTTAGACAGCTTACACTGCACAAAATTCCCATGGTGAAATATGGTGGTGGCAGCATCATGCTGTGAGGATTCTTTTCTTTCGTTGGGGTTGGGAAGCAGGTGAGAGAGGATGGAAAGATGGATGGAGCAGAATACAGAGGAATCCTGGAAAAGAAGAATGTCAGAATTGGCCTCAAAAAGACTTGAAAGTGAGGCGAAGGTTTACCTTCCAGTAAAACAACTACATTACATCTGTGGCAAACCCAGCTGTTCACATGCGCTCGCCATCTGAGCTTGAGAAGTATTCTAAAGAAGAGTAGGCAAGAAATGTATTCTCTAGATGTGTAAAGCTGGTAGAGACAGTACCACCAAACATATCAGAATCAGCTTTATTGCCAAGTTTGTACATACAAACAAGGAATTTGAATCCGGTACACTTTGCTCTTTGGTTTTTGTTTTTGTATTACAGAATATACATATTTACAATGTACAAATATACACATATATAAATAAATAAAAAGGTGCATTTGCAACATCTGTATGCTGTTGTTTTGTACTCTATTGAATGTTCAACAGAGAAACAGCCTGGTGGAAGAAACTGTCTCTGTGGCGGCTGGTTTTAGTGAACAGCGCTCTGTAGCGTCGCCCTGAAGGCAGAACTCTAAACAGTTTATGTGCAGGGTGTGTGGGATCTGCAGAGATTTTAGCAGCTCTTTTCCTGACCCTAGACCTGTATAAGTCCTGGATGGAGGGAAGGTCAGCCCTGATGATTCTCTCTGCAGTCCTGATTATTTGTTGCAGTCTGGACCTGTCCTGTTTTGTGGATGAGCCAAACCACACTGAGATGGATGAAGACAGGACAGACTGAATGATGGCAGTGTAGAAGATGACCAGCAGCTCCTGTGGAAGGTTGAACTTCTTGAGTTGCCTCAGGAAGTACAGTCTCTGCTGGGCCTTCTTTCGAACAGTGTCTATGTGTGAAGACCATCTCAGGTCCTCAGAGATGGTGGTTCCTAGGAACCTGAAGTGGTCCACAGCCGACACGGTGTTGTTGAGGATGGTGAGGGGGGTGTATGGCGGTGGTGTTCTCCGAAAGTCCACCACCATCTCCACAGTCTTGAGTGGGTTTAGTTCCAGGTTTAACTGTAGCAAAAGGTATGTCTACAAAGTGTTGGCTCAGGGAGCTGACTATAAAGGTACACACATTTTTCAGATTTTCATTTGTTGAAAGAAAAAGAAATCCATTTAACATTTTCCTCCCACTTGACACTACTTTGTGTTTATCCATGTGATAAATTCAAACAAAGCTGATTTAAATTGGTGGTTATGATGTGACAAAAGTGAAAAAGGTCTGAGGGCATGAATTATATTGCAAGCAACTGTGTGTAATATGAATATATAATCCTTTTTGTGGCTTGTTGTGTTAGTTACTCTTCAAAATGGTTTGATACGTTCAGACTCTTGACTGCTGGCAATTTAGGCGAGGCAGGCTGGCCCACAGCACTGTGCAAACCTGTAATTATAGTTAAAGGCATTCTTTGGATATTAAACCAAATTCTGAATTATTTCTTTAAACAGTTTTTTTGACCACTGTGGAGAGGAGGTCAGAATTCACCGCACTGTTCTACAGACTCGCTGTGGTCAGGGCTAAATCAAGCTTCCACAGCCGCTGTTGGTAAACCTACAGTGGAATGGACTTGCATCCACTGTTCCCATCAGGAGAAAGACCGAAACGGAGAGAGTGTGTGATAAAACCTTGAGCTGAGCATCAGGGCTCTTGGGCTCTTTTCACAGCTGTGCAGTGACCTCAGGGAGCTTTTCTCCTATTCCAGGATCTGCAGGCTGCTGTGCCAAAAATCAAAAACAAAAACTATGCTTTTTTTATGTTAACTGTGTCCATCCATACAAACCTTGTCTTCTTAAAACACGCAGTTCCCTGGTTATAACGAAGAAACCAAATCATTTTTCCTTACACTTCATGAGAGAAGTGAGTTTTCCTTTTCTTGGTTTCCAAGTAGTTCAGTCATTTTTAAAAGAATCTGAAAGGTCTTGATTCTTTGGAAAGGCAGAGAAATGCCTGTGCATTTGTTGAACTCCAAGAAAGAAATAGCTTTTTAAATTGAATTAGGGGCAGTCATAATCTTGTTACATTCACATAATTACATAATCCTTCTTGTTTTTCAGAGCAATTTTTTTGGCCTAAATGAGGATTTCATTGCCAAAATGCATCCCATTTTTGTTTTTGGTATTGCATATTTTAGTTCATGTAGGAGCAGTGTTATTCATCACAGTATTTATATTTTGTGTCCAGAACTTTACATCAAACTGTTTGATTAAAATAACAAGATGAATCTACAAATTGTAATTTTTACCATCTTCATATCGTCTCTTCCTAAAGTCTTAAAAGGAAGATGCTAGTTTTGGCTTAAAAATATCATGCATGATTGCAATGCCTCCCGCGTGGATCGCAGCTACTGAAGCAAAAGCCTGTGAGGCGGTGTCACTCTTCTCCTCTAGTAAACAGGGCTGCTGAGGATTCCTGCCCCCTTTTGAGGGGCCTGCCTGCCTGTTTGTGAGCCTGTCTGAGAGTGTTTGCACATGAAGGCTGGTGTGAGTGTGTGTGCTAACTGTATTGCAGCAGAAGGCTCATGTTGCAGGGTTTTCACGTAACCAGCCTGGGTGGTTTAAAAAAAAAAAAAGCCCTGTTGCAGCAAACAAGTCAGGCTGATGGCCTCAGCTACATTATAAGGTAGAAAGTTATTTACAATCTTTCATACTTGTGTTTATATTGGAAGCAATTATGTTTTTGTGGTTTAATGTAGTAAAACGGTCAGAACTAAAACCTTTGTTAGTAGCTTGACTGCTGTCACACCCGGGTTAATGGGATCCGTGAAAACTGCAAAGGATGCCAAAATAGCTATAAATCTTTAAATAATGTAAACTCATATCAACTCAAAAGTAATAATCACGGATTGTGTAAAGTCAGCAGTGTCAGTGTGGATGAGTAAACATAGTAACTGCAGATGTTGTCAGGCATTATAAATACCAAATAAGAAATCAGACCCCAGAGGAGGAGAGAGAGTGTGTGCCACACATGATGTGGGAGTTTACCACCAACCTTTTTCCTCATTTAATCACATACCAACCACAAACATAAAAGTATTTTAATGGGATTTTATATGATAGATCAGTGTTAATCTAAACTGTTCCACTGGAGCTGGATGTTTAGGGTCCTTGTCCTGCTGGATGTTGAACTCCTCCTCAGCCTCAAGTCTTTTGTGGTCTCTAACATGTTTTATTTCAGGATTTTCTTGTATTTAGCTCTATTAATCTTCCCATCTACTCTGACCAGTTTCCCTATACCTACTGAAAAAAAGCGTACCGAAAGCATGACGCTGCCCCCACCATGTTTTACTATGGATAGGGTTTCAAGGTAATTTGCAGTGACAATTTTTCTTCACATGTATTGCTTAGTACAATGTTAAGCTTGGGTTACCATCTAACCAAACCACCTATTTCTACATGTTTGTTGTGTCCCCTACATGGCTTGTGGCAAACTACAAGGAGGACTTCTTATGGCTTTCTTTCAACGCTGGCTTTGTTCTTGCCCCTCATCCATAAAAGCCAAATTCATGGAGTGAATAACATATAGTTTTTCTGTTGGAAAATGGTTCCACCTGAGCTGTGGATCTTTGCAGCCCCTCCAAAGTTAGCATGGGCCTCCTGGATACTTCTCTGATTAATGCCCCGCTTCGCCTGACCGGTCAGCCGGTGGCTCGCCCAGGGAGGCTCTTGCTATCAGCCCAACTGGGACACAGTGACTAGCTGGTTCTTACATAAAGTTTCAGCTTGCACCTTTTTTAGTATCACTTCATTAAAATATGATCCAGTCTCCCTATTTGTGAAGTGGCTCACTAAAACAGCACTGCGGTCTCATTGTTTTGCCATTAGCGGCCTGCCAGTGGAATGGCCTGTGATGTAACAGAACTGATATGTTTGGCATTATAAGAATGCCCCATTTCCATTCACCAATGTGTCACTTCAGAGTCTTTTCATGTGTAGTCTAGCATGTACATCCTAGAGATCAGTGGACCTTCCAGCAGCCTCATCCTGGGAGAAATGAGATGGTCTCATCACTGACACAGCTGTCTTTTCACCACTACCCACTCTTAGCTGTGCAGTATTTGTAGCCCCTTCTTGTCAACATTACCATCTTTATTTATTTTGGTTCAACAAAAGCTGGCCATTTGTTTTTACTCAGAAAGGCAACAGTTTGTCCTTCCTTTCCACCATAATAATGCAAAGTGGTTTCCCTCATTGCCCAACTCTCAACTCTCAACCTCACTATGAACAGAATTTGGCCCGTTTAAATGTCATTCATGCCATATCCCGTTAATTTCTGGTGTGTTGGCAGGGCAAGTGAAGCATGCCAAGAACTAATGTAAATACTTCTAAGTGTCAAATCTAAAGGAGTAGCCGCAAAACTGCAATGGCTAACTTGACAAAAACACATACAGAAGTCAGCAAACATTTTATTAATTTTAATAGAACAGACAACGGTATTACTGTTTGTACATGTAATTAGTAAAATATGCAAGGGAAGTAATCTGGTTAAGTTGTTGCATAGTTGGCCAGCCACACACTTTCCCTTTGCAACCCTTAGAAATCCAGTTGGAGCTGACAAACGTGTAATGCCTTACCATGAGCCGCGCTGCTGGTAACTCGAACCTGTAATGCCTGCACTCCATAGCTTATAATTTGGTTGTAGTTCAGTGCATGTTCCTTTGCACGTAGCTTCAGCTGTGTTCTCACTGTGAAGATGTGCACTGTGTGGTTAGAGCAGACAACTGCACTGCAAGGTTTAGGTTGATTAAAATGCTGTGGTATCAACTTACAATATGGTTTGCTTTTAGGCAATCTAACTACATTAATAGGTGGGCCGGTTATATGTACAGTGCCTTGCAAGAGTATTAATACTCCACATTTCATGTGTATTATATTTTATTGGGGTTTTCTGTAAAAGACCAATGTGCAGTGGATAAAAAATGAAGCTTAGTTCTTAAATGTTTTTATAAACAAATACCAGAAAACAGTGGTGTTCATTTGTATTCAGCCCTTTTTAATCCGATACAACTAAATAAAATCTGTGCAACCAATTGCCTGCAGAAGTTATCTGATTAGTCTCCTAAATATTGAGTAGAGGCCAGTTATGTTTAATTTAATCTTAGTGCGATTACAGCTATTCTTGAAGGCCTTTAGAGTTTTTTGTTTTTTTTAAGAGAACATTTGTAAACAAACAGCATCAGGAAGAACAAGGAACACGACAGACAGATCAGGGATAAAGTTGTGGAGACCGCTAAAGCAGGGTTATGTTATAAAACAGTATATCAGTTTAATCCATCCACCAAGACATGGCTGTCCACCTGAATTTAGAGGCAGGGATAGGAGATTATGAATCAGTGGAACAGCCAAGAGGTCTGTGGTAACTCCGGGAGAGGTGCAGAGATCCTCAACTCAGGTGGGAGAAGCTGTTGACAGGACAACTATGCACTTGACAAATATGACTTTTATGGCAGAGTGGAAAAAAGCTCTATTGATGAAAGACAGCCACAAGACACATTTTGTTGAAAGTGTACCACAAGCCATACAGGGAGCACAGAACCTTCCGCTAAAACAGCAACCCTAAACATTCTGCTTGAGATACTGGGGGGATGGTTTGGATCAAACTGTTTGAATGGCCAATCAATGTTCAAAGATCTACAGCTGTAAGTACAGTATTGACAAAGAGGGTCTAAATACAGTTTCACACCACAGTTTTGTGTTTTCTTAAAAAAAGTACAGAACGATCTATCATTTTCCTTTCACTTTACATGTATGTACTGCTTGGTGTCGGGTCTGTCCAGTAAAATTCCAATAGATTAAATTTGAGTGTATGGTAAGAGTTCAGAGTGTAAATACATTTTTAAAGCACTACAAGATAGAGAATTTTAATTGGATTATGTTAGATTTTAAGCACCTCCATGAAATTATTCATAAATTCTATCAATAATTTTTTTTTTTGCCAGTTCCACCTAATTTTATGAAGGTTTGTGTTTTTTATTAAATGTAATTGAGCAAACTGTGTCTTTCTGTAAGAGATAAACTGCCTGAAACCCTTGTGAACAGCCCACACATATCGGTCTAGCTGTGCTGTCATGAACTTTAAATTTAACATGCAAACGGAGGCCCTGTAGTGTTTACCTGTATTTCTTTGTGAGGTTTGACCTCAGGGTGAACTTGCTGGAAGTTCATGCTAGGATACCTGGCAGCTGTCTGGAATGTTTTCTACGTGGGGAAAATTTTTTTTAACTGAAATATTATGAACTCTGAAATGTTTGGCAATGACTGTAAACACTTCCTCAGATTGATGGCCATACAAGATTAAGATTAATAATATTGCTGGTGATATTCCTTCTTGGCATCGTCATAATGCGGGATCTGAGTGCTTCAGAGCTGTAAACTTCCAAAACGTATGCTTTTATAAAGGTTAACAACTGATCAGGCAATGAAGTGGATTTGTTGAGAAGCACCTGGCTACATTCTATTGGAAACCTCTGTATTCTGGTAAATTTATGTTTCATAAACAGTGAGACACGAGTTTAAGAGTTATATTTCTTAGCAGATAAAACAAAAGTGCAATTCGCTGAGGGCTGAGATCTAGAAGATAACCTATTTCTCCACCTGCCCATTAGGGGATGAATTTCGAAAAATGTTGAAAAAAATCTTCTAAACTTCACTTTAGGAGAAAAATGTACCGTTTTGTAGAACTGCAGAGCAAGTGTTGCTGGAGGGTGTTGTGTTTGTTACCTATCTGGCAAGGGGGGTCTGCTTGTCTGGGGCTTTCCCACAGTCGAGAACTGAGGTGAACAGAAAGCCTCATAAACACACAGGCCCCCTGCAAAGGTCTGGTCTTCAGCTCCCAGGACCAATAAACATCTGCCTATGCTTAGGGCCAAGGTCCCTTTTAAATCTCCATGCACCTGGGAAGAATTACTGCCAGCAAGTTTGAAGAAATGCTCCCACAGGTCACCAAGGCCAACCACATATAAAGACTGATTTCAGTGGTTCAATGTCAATATAGCTAATGTGATTGAGCAATCAAGACTCCAGCTTTCATGTATTATATTTACCTTATGCCTCATCATGTTTGATGAAGCCAATGTCACTGATCATTATTAAAATCACATCATTTGACACTCATAAACATAATGTAGTGTTACATGATTGTAGAGTGAAGTACATCATATCGAATGATGTACTTCACATAATGGGATGATGTTTTGTCTGTTAGTAGTAGTCTTCAGTCTTGGCATGTTCTGGCTGATTTTTAAGAATGTTTGGCTGAAGCCTATCCTGTAAAAACATAATCTTGATCCACCAACCAAGTTTAATTTAATTTCATACTAATTTCCGAATTGGCTTTTATTTCCATGCTGGAGAAATGAGTCTTTCTTCTGCTCCAGTCATTTGTAGATCAGTATGGCATTGGTGGAGATTTTTAATCTGGTTTTAAAGCAGATCATAATACTGAAACTGCACTTTTAAAAGTGCTAAATTATCTTTTACTGGCTCAGGGAATCCTGTGATGTCGGTACTGTTAGATCTCAGTGCTGCTTTTGATGTGGTAGAGCATAACATCATTTCTCATTTAGGGATTAAGAAGCAGCATTCAAATGGTTTAAGTCTTATTTGAGTGACAGAACTTTTGCAGCCATGCTGGAAGACACAGTATCTTTAAAAGCTTTTCTCTCATTTGATGTCCCTCAGGGGTCCATTCTTGCACCTGTTCTCTTTTTTTGTTTCAGTTAAATAAATATAAAAAACAACTATTTGTTCAATTTCTATGCGGACAACAAACATGTATACTTACCACTGATGCCACATGATGCCCAGACAAAGTTGAAAGCCGTTTTTTAAACATTTCCAAAATGTCTTAGTATAGATGGCACCAAATTGTGAAAATAAATGAAGACAGAACAGAAGTTCTATTTTATTATTATACAAGGCCCTTTCCTGGAAGCATTGAAAGGTTTATGGACAACAGTTAAAATTTTTATCAAACAGATAAATGCTGTCCCTAAAGCTAGCTTCTCTCAGTTACGAGAAATTGCAATGAGTGAATCTGCTTCTTTTGTTTAGTGACCTTGAAAATGTATTTTTTTTCCACTGGTTGGACTGTTATAACAGCCGTTATGTTGGTACCTGACTATCCAGAAGCCTGTACATACTCTGGAAGACCTGACAATTTCTTTGTCTCAGTAATTCTGTTGTCCAATGACATTTTTGAGTTGCACAGTACTTTCGTCAATTTTTATTGCTTCTAAATGTTCTTTTTCTTTGGTTAAACTTGACAATGATGGTGACATAGATGATATAAAAGTCAAAAGCCCCTATCTGGGCAGTGCTTCAAAGTCAAAAACAGAATAGGATTACCATCAGAATGTATTTATTTTGTATTTATTATCATGTATTATTATGTATTTATTATCGTTGCAGGTATACTTTGACTGCGGTGCCAAGGTGGATTTGGTGGATGTTCAGGGTCTCATTTTGTCTCCTGGTTTCCCCTACAACTACTCCTCTGGGACTCACTGTGTTTGGCAGTTTGTCGTTCCTGTTGATTACCAGCTTGTTTTGGAGATATTTGACTTTGATGTGTTTGAAAGCCATGACTCTGAACCTCAGTACTCTGCTTTCTCTAATTTTGAAGAAGAAGAAGAAGAAGCAGAGGAAACCCCTACCAGATTATCAGCTGATGAAAGCTTGTCTGCAGCCACAAAGCCTACACTTCAGACTGCAGGGGATCTCTCAAAGACTCAACGATCTTCCCAAGATGGTGTTCTCAATCAAGTTGTGGTCCAGGAACAGTCTACAAAAATGGAGATTGCCAAAGTCTCAAATTCTGCCAAAAGATCTGCAGATCCATCCTCTAGTCAGTCTTCATCACTCCCGACTTCCCTTCTTCTCCTACCTCTTGCTGTGCCCTCTGCAGACAATGTCATCAACTCTGCTTCTGCTTCTCTCTTAAGTGAAGATCTCAATCCTAGGTTGAACGCAAACACAGTTATGGAAGAGACCACCTTTGGTTCACCACCCTCCACAGATACTTCTACTGTGAGTCCTGAAACTCAACAGTTCATCCTTGACGCCTGCCCTCACGATGTCCTCTACATTTCGGACCTCATCACCTTTTCCTCCAGGTTCTGTGGGTCCAACCGGCCTCCCAGTAGCCAGCTGGTTTTTGGCTCAAGCCAAGAGATGGTGGAGGTCATCATGGAGCTCATCACAACCACCCACTGGGGACGCGGATTCGCTCTTCTTTTCCACTACCACAACCTGACCGAGCCAGGAGGGGATGAACGAGCTACGTCTCCATCAGGCAGCAAGGTGGACTCCCTCCTTGCTGCTGTGAGCGGAGCAGCCTTCTTCGCTTTGATACTTATGAGTGTTCTCTGCATCATTTTCAGGTAAAAGAAACAACCAAAGAAATTAATTACTGGAAGCAAACCCTAACAAAAGACTAAATGGAATAGGTAAATTAATTTGATCACATTGTTGACTTAATCTGATACAGTTTGATGAGTGCAAGGTGCAGGAATTCTCCTGATTTCATAGATCATAGGCAAGTGTTTACACTGAAAGCAGAGTAACTGAGCCTTTAAAATCAAGTCGATGGGAAAAAATTAACACCTTGGTTTTTTTTTAAAAGTCCTGTTTAGATGGCTGCTTTTATATAACATTGTTAAATTACAAAAATAAAAGGGAATAATAGATGTATGCACTGATCAGAATTTTACAGTCAATTTCCAATCTTGTGGGTGTTGTATATTTTTAACCTACTGATGCCAATTTTAGTTAATTCTAATTTGTCTTTATAAACCAAAACAGTAAAAAAAAAACTAAATATTTATTTCTACCCCTCCTGCCCTAAATGTTCATTAATTATTTATATTTTGAGCAGAGGCAACGTCCCACCATGTGTGAGAGAGCAGTCTCTGTAAAATAGGGTTTTACTAATGCAAAGGCAAAAATAATTCAGAGTTGACATTTTAAATTACCTTCGGTATTATACACTGCTTAAAAAATAAAGGGAACACTTAAACAACACAATATAACTCCAAGTAAATCAAACTTCTGTGAAATCAAACTGTCCACCTAGGAAGCAACACTGATTGACAATCAATTTCACATGCTGTTGTTCAAATGGAATAGACAACAGGGGGAAATCTTTGGCGATTAGCAAGACACACTCAATAAAGGAGTGGTTCTGCAGGTGGGGACCACAGACCTATGCTTTCTGGCTGATGTTTTGGTCACTTTTGAATGTTGGGGGTGCTTTCACACTCGTGGTAGCATGAGATGGACTCTACAACCCGCACAAGTGGCTCAGGTAGTCCAGCTCATCCAGGATGGCACATCAATCTGAGCTGCGGCAAGAAGGTTTGCTGTGTCTGTCAGCGTAGTGTCCAGAGCCTGGAGACACTACCAGGAGACAGGCCAGTACACCAGGAGACGTGGAGGAGGCCGTAGGAGGGCAACAACCCAGCAGCAGGACCGCTACCTCCGCCTTTGTGCAAGGAGAAACAGGAGGAGCATTGCCAGAGCCCTGCAAAATGACCTCCAGCAGGCCACAAATGTGCATGTGTCTGCACAAACGGTTAGAAACCGACTCCATGAGGATGGTATGAGGGCCCGACGTCCGCATTTCTTTGGAGGGCCACACGGCCCTCCATGTGCTCGCCTGAGGTAGCCTGACTGCCATTAGGTACTGAGATGAGATCCTCAGGACCCTTGTGAGACCATATGCTGGTGCGGTTGGCCCTGGGTTCCTCCTAATGCAGGAAAATGCTAGACCTCATGTGGCTGGAGTGTGTCAGCAGTTCCTGCAAGATGAAGACATTGAAGCTATGGACTGGCCCGCCTGTTCCCCAGACCTGAATCCGATTGAGCACATCTGGTACATCATGTCTCGCTCCATCCACCAACGTCACGTTGCACCACAGACTGTCCAGGAGTTGGCGGACGCTTTAGTCCAGGTCTGGGAGGAGATCCCTCAGGAGACCATCCGCTGTCTCATCAGGAGCATGCCCAGGCGTTGTAGGGAGGTCATACAGGCACGTGGAGGCCACACACAATACTGAGCCTCATTTTGACTTGTTTTAAGGACATTACATCAAAGTTGGATCAGCCTGTGGTGTGTTTTTCCACTTTAATTTTGTGTGTGACTCCAAATCCAGGCCTCCTTGGTTAATAAATTTGATTTCCATTGATGATTTTTGTGTCATTTTGTCGTCAGCACATTCAGCTTTGTACAGAACAAAGTATTCAATGAGAATATTTCATTAATTCAGATCTAGGATGTGTTATTTGAGTGTTCCCTTTATTTTTTTGAGCAGTGTATATTAGCTATTAGCAACATTAGCATTACTAATTGTGAACATATTTTTCCAGGTATATTCCCTAGAGAATGCAGAACCTTATTTTAACTTGGAGGTTTCCAGAAGGCTGCGTTTCAAACATACAGCTTGTACCATGAGAGACAGCGGCTGATAGCTCAAAAGAAAAACACTTTGCTGTAAAATATTCAAACTTTCTGCTAACTTCTGAAATTAGCTTCAGGTTAAGTCACCAGTTTGACGAAGCATCCCCAAGGTTGGTATAACTGGACATCCTGTGGTAGATGGCTCTGTTTTATACCTAAAAGGTTTATACCTTATAAATCCAGGTACAAAACAACCAAAACTGCGTGCACCAAATGGCTAAGGACCCTCAAAAATCTAGCTCTCTGTTGCAGTCTGTGTAATCAGTCAACATGCCAGCATAGAAAATAGTCCTTGGAATTAAAAAGTTTATCACACTATTTCATTGTATCTGTTTTGATAAAAATGAAAGTGATAAAATAATAAAAATCCATTGCCGCTGTTTTTGGCCAATGTAGGACACTATTTACATAAAGTAGTACCATTTTATTGCCAAACAGTACACAATAACTGCATTTAAGTCAAGTTTATTTAGCGCTTTTCAGCAACAAGGCACTCAAGGCAGTGTACATAAGGAAAAACATTACAATGATAAAGAAAATCAAACAACAGAGGTTTTTTAAGCCTGATTGGTGGTTTCTTGCTGTATTAACTGAAGCTGTGTGCTAACTTTTAAAGGCTCTTCCTTTTGTCAAAAGATTATTACTTCAGTTTTGTTTTGATTTAGCTGAAGAAAATTGTGGCATGTCCATGCATTGATTTCTTCTAAGCATTTACCAAGCACTTGAATGGGTTCATAATCACCTGGTGACATTGTAACGTATAGCTGTGTGTCGTCTGCATAGTTATGATAACTTACGTTGTTGTTTATTAAAATCTGAGTTAGGGGGAGCATGTAGATATTGAATAGAAGGGGCCCTAAGATGGACCCTTGGGGAACGCCACGTGATTTTTATGGTCTCTTGATGTAAAGTTACCCACTGACACAAAAAGTCCCTGTCCTTCAAGTAGGATTTAAACCAATCCAGTGCTGAACCAGAGAGGCCGACCCAGTTTTCCAGGCGCACTAATAAAATGGAGTGATCAACAGTGTCAAATGATGCACTAAGGTCCAACAATACCAGCACTGTGATTCTTCCACAGTCTGCATTTATATGGATGTCATTGAACACCTTGACAAGGGCAGTCTCTGTACTGTGGTGAGCAGGAAGCCTGACTGCAAGACATCGAAGCGGTTGGTCATTGTTAGGAAGTTGGTTAACTGTTGAAACACAGCTTTTTCAATTATCTTGCTGATTAAGGGGAGGTTTGAGATAGGCCTGTAGTTCTGCAGTAGCAGCTT
Source organism: Crenichthys baileyi (assembly GCA_036173005.1). Classification (NCBI taxonomy): domain Eukaryota; kingdom Metazoa; phylum Chordata; class Actinopteri; order Cyprinodontiformes; family Goodeidae; genus Crenichthys; species Crenichthys baileyi. The sequence goes on from JAHHUM010001797.1 coordinate 290,664, forward strand.
GTCCAAGTTGCTCTTTTTCAATAGAGGTTTGATTATTGCTGTTTTCAGGGCCTGGGGGAAAACACCTGACAAAAGGGACGTGTTTATTATTTGTGTTAAATCAGATGTTATTACAGGCAAAGCTTTCTTAAGGAAAGCTGTGGGTAAAAGATCGAGACAGCAGGAAGAAGAGCTTAGTTGGTGTACGATTTCTTCTAAGTTTTTGTAGTTTATTTGGTGAAATTGGGAAATTTTGTCAAAATCAGTTCTAGTTGGAGACAACATTGGTACTGGAGTTGATGTGGATGTGCTGACTGCCCCTCTGATCTTTTGGGTTTTTTCAGTGAAGAAGTTAGCAAATTCAGTTTTAGGTTATATCTGTATAGACTCTCTTTATAGATAATATAGTGAACCTGGAGTCCAGTCTTTCGCTTTTTTTTTTTTCACTTTAATTGGAGCAATTGAATCAATGATGTCTGAGATTTTAGAATGAAAGTTATCTACCAGCTCATCTACAGTGTTACAGGGCAAAGTGGAGGTAGAAGAGTAAATCTGGTTAAAGGTTTCAGTGGCACCGTCCTTAAAGATGCGTTTTCTTATAATGTTGCTTTGGCTAACTGAGGCATTGGAGATGATGATTTCAAAAATAACAGAAAAGTGGTCAGACAGGGCAACATCAGTTACAGACACCTTGGATTTAATTGCATTTAATAATATTTTTAAAGATAATGATATTCATTGCTGCTCTCATGGAATCAACAGTGGGGAGAACTACCAATCCCAGCAAAACGTTTAGTTTTTGGGACTGTTGTCATAATTATGTGGAGTTAATTGTTCTCACAACAAATCAAAGTTCTCACAAATCTAGAAAAAAATCTGTTAATGATTATCAGTACAATAAGTGCCCTAATCTTCCAGTTCAGTTTATTTATATAGCGCCAATTCACAACACGTTGTCTCAAGGCACTTCACAAAAGTCAGGTACATACATGCCAATTAGTCCTGACCATTGAACAGTGCAGTCAGAGTTAGTTATTTATTCAAATTGGATAAAAAGTTTTTCTGTCTAAGGAAACCCAGCAGATTGCATCCAGTCAGTGACTTGCAGGATTCACTCCTCCCGGATGAGCATGTAGAGACAGTGGACAGTCACTGGCGTTGACTTTGCAGCAATCCCTCATACTGAGCATGCATGTAGCAACAGCTATAGCAGCATAACTACACAGAAAGTTTCAGTTAAGATTATTTAGTTAAACAGCGCTTATTTTCAACAATGTTGTTTCAAGGCACCCCACAAAGGGTCCCACTGATGGTCATTGTTATACTAACTTTTAAAAGATTTTAAAGTTTTAAAAGCTACAACCAATGTTTCTGGGGTTTTTGGTGTACGAAAGGTCAGTTTACAGACAAATAAAAAGCAATTCTGAGCTGATTTTGAGGAAGAAATATGTTTCATGTTTTTTTTTCAATGTTAAGATGTCCAGCTTAACTTTAGTGGATCATTTTTTAACAGCTTTATCCAGAGAAAAATATCTTGGTAAATAAAAAGCACAAATTTATTTTTCGATAATAATAAAGGATAAATCATAGTTAATGTTTAGCTAATGAGGTTGAATTTTGTGAATTCTAGTACAGATATATTAAGAATCCTTTTGGTCTGAATGTTCCCTGGTGACTATTTGTATTTGTCATTAAAATATCCCTGATTAGTGTATATATCTTAGCCTATTTTGTGGTTTCATGTAATAGCTTTAATTGTTTTTAACCTGTATGTTAAAATTTTTATTTCTTCATTGTTTTAGGCTCAGCTGCAACAATTTAACTTTTTTAACATACAGTGAAGGAGTCAAAACCAAGATGCACATAAAAAAAATACCAGCAAAATATACGCATGAGGCCTCAGTTAATATGGTGCTAATTTCGACTTCTAAGTCAAAATTCAAGGAGCTGCAACTTTGATATCCAACATGGCTGCCCTGCATTTAAATGTAGTAAAAGTTGCAGGAATTAATTGTTCACCAGTACTTCCAGCGTTATTAGCTTTTAAAGCTAATAGTAGATAGCATCACAACAAATAGCAAATCCTGTTGTTTTTTTCCAACTTGTAACTAGAACATGCTCAGACTAATGTGATGTCACTCTCAGGTCAGAGATCAGACTTACGTGGCACATTGAACGCTGCGATATTACCCAGAGAAAGATTCACAAGATCTCAACTTCTGGATCTCTCGCCACTGAAAATGGCTGGTCTGACAGAAAATGCACAAACTCGGGCCTTCATCGTCACATCTCTGTTATGTTGACTCAGCTGGGCGCCTTAGTGTCTGATGTGGTGACCCTTGGTGATTAGTTGGATTTGGCTGCAATGGTGCGGCTTCCTTGATGTCAATCGTTCTCACCAAACACTGAGGGGGCATTCAAGGTGCAGCACCTGGCATCAATTCCAGCGCACAAAACCAGAAAGGCAGCATGAAAGTAATGGGCGGGTAGCTTAGCGACCAGGGGACATCCAGGAGAGGTAGAGCCCAGTGTGAGTTTGGTAGCGGTAGCATTGTAAGGCTATAAAAAGGTGTAATTTACATTTGTTCCTAGCCCCAAATGGACAGGGCTAATCTTCAGCAAATGTAATACTATCCGTTCTGAAGAGCTGATTGTTCTAACCCATTGTTTTAGAAAGGTCTGAACCTCTGCAAGGTTTACATTTGTGCCTGTAATTAATCCTTAACTTTCTCAAAGAATTTAAGCAGCTCAGTATGTCCAGTCCCTCTCACAATAACTCTGCAGGTTCTCAGTAGTAAGGCCAGTAAAATTAGAAACACGTGTTCCATAAAAGGAAAGTGTCTATAGCAACAACAACAATATGGCTAATTCGAACGCGAGATCATGCATTAATACACATATCCAAAGTCGGCTTAGGGGCTGGGTTTTTTTATGTTGCCTATTAATTTATATAAGTTCACCAAAACAATTGGCCACAAGCCAGGCAAGTCTTGCCCAATCATTCAACTTTTAAGTAGCGCTGAGTTCACCTTCAAAGGTCCCCTTTCGTTAGGAAACAGCCAGAGGTGGTTGAGGGTATATCGGCAGGGGTTGCCCTCAGTTTACTGGTGACAGGTAAAGAACTCACTCAGCTGTAATATTCATTTTTAATAAGAGCCCACATGCCTGTGTATTTCATGTGTCACTGGTTCAAATCCATATCAAACCGGCATGGAAAAATGTTGGTGATATAATATACTTGGACAAATATTTAGGAAAAGTGTGTCATAAACTTTTGGGTTTAATGTACTCGATTTTAAAAGAACTTGAATAGTAATATCTATGTGAAAACATTGTATCTCCCTTTTCCTTCCCAAATATTGTTTTGTAACAGCAATAAACTTCAATGTATTTTATTGAGATTTTATGTGATTGAACAACACAAAGTGGTGCGTAGCTGTGAAGGAGGAGGAAAGGATACTGGATTTTTCAACATCTTTTACAAAAAAAATCTAAAAGGCTATCTTACTTTAATCTGAAACCCCTAAATAAAATCCAGTCCAACCTAGTGCCGTTACTAGCCACCAAATCGGTGTGTAGACTCAGTGTGTGTGTGTGTAATTTAATCTAAGTATAAACCCAGCTGTTCTGTGAAGGCCTCAGAGGTTTGTTAGAGAACATCAGTGAACAAACACCATCATGAAGACAGGTCAGCAGACAGGTCAGGGTGAAAGCTATGGGGAGGTTTAAAACAGAGTTAGGTAATAAAATAACATTTAGAACAACTCACAGAGAACTGTTCAATCCATCACTCGAAAATGGAGAGAGAAAACTATGCATCATTTTCGTTTCACTTTCCAACAACTCAAAAAGAGTTTAATGAGTATGAGAGCTTTTGCAAGGCAATGTAGGAATAACGCCGATCCTCCTTTGTATATTAGAATGTGGAGTCTGGTTAGTTAGCTTGTTATCACATATCCCTAGTCTAAATCGTATCGGGGAAAAAATGCAATGACAGCTCAGCAACAGCTATTATAAATACAGTTGGAGACAACTAGAGCATCATTTAATGCCACAACAGAAAAACTAGGGAGTGAGATAGCCGCAGGTATGTGGGAGTTATAATACTAAAAGTTAATGGAGGTAATTACAGTGCTCCCATTTCAGCACAGTTAGATGGGACCATGTCCATTTTTACAATTCTGGTCAAATTGTGACCATCGGAGTGGTTTTCTTTCAGCAGAAGCTTCATAAAAATACTTTCTCACAAATCTGTCTTTAATTAGCACTTGAACTGATTTGGCTATTCATCTTTTCCAGACCCCAACTGTGTCCAAAAAGAGCCAGTTCCTGCACATCCAGCAACTCTGAGGTATTGAAACAACTCCAGTTTAACACTACTTTTTCTCCCACGCACGTCCTCTCTGGTAAACATTTGATCCTGAAATTTGTGCTGAAAGTACATGATGCACAAAAACAGTTTTAGTAACTTATTTTAGTTGAACTGTGTGGAAAAATAGCCAATCTGTTAAATCCATAAAATTGAAGTCAGGGGCTCCATATTAAGTGCTGATTATAAGAAGCTCCATAGGGAGTGAGAGGTTGACCTTGTCTTGTTTAAATCTTTGACTTAGAGGTGCCTTTCTTTCTTTTTTTTCTTTTTTTTTTCATAACAGCATGTGTAGTGAAAGAATTTGTGGGATGCCCATGAGTCTGGGACAGCATTTAAAAAAAAGACAAGTCTATTTCTCCTTTATAACTAAAAAGTTAACTGCGATATTTTCAAGTGGATCACCTTTATCAAAAGGCTCCGTTTATAAAAAGGATCAAATATTGGCTCGTTTAAATATGTCTGCTTTTTCTAGTTCATCCCTGTTTGTTTCTCCACATGAGACTTATCCCCTACTTGCCTTCTTGTCTCCACTGTCTTATTCATTTGTCAGACATTCCTCTGGAAACAGCGCTTTATCTGGGATCACTGAACATTTCATTTAATATGTTTTGCTACTGAGACCAACGCTGCCTACTTCTGTAGATCTACCTCATGCACTCCCCACTGAGCCGGGCCAACTCAAGTTCACTCCAGGTCACAGATTTAAAACAAAGGCTGTTTAGTAACATTTGTAAAGCCTGCTTTAAAGCCTTATTATTCTTATCTGTTTCGTTTTAGTGGCAATTAGACTTTGACTCATTTTGCTTTTCAACTTTTCAGTCAGTGGAAAATATGATTTCAAATTGTATTTATATATATATATATATATATATAACGAGGTATAGCAATTTAAGACAACCAAGTTCATTTGACTTGATGGTAAAAATATCCTGAGCACAGGAAAATCAAAAGGTAAATCTGGCCAATGTCCAATCTCTGGTTTTTTGTAAAGCCCAAACTGACCGGGCAAAATGTTTCTTTCCAGCCTTTCTTTAGTTAGGAGAACCCACGGCTGTATGTAAGCAGAACCTCAACTACATGCCACTTAATCTGTCTAGAACAATGCAAGAATATCCAAACTAGGGGCACAAGAACAAAATGATGTCATTATCTATTTGCAGGCCTGGCAGAGAGAACAAATTTCACAGTTCTTTTAGATAAGCATAAGGCTTCACTCATAATTTCAATGGCTAAAACAGTCTCAAAAGTATTCAAATCCCTGAATATAAGTCTTTATAAGCCAAAACAAAAAATCAGGTGTGGTCTCGGGCACACCTGATGCAACCAGTCATTAGTTGCATCAGGTGTGCTTGAGACTAAACACCTCAAATACCTTTACTGTTAACGGTGGCATGTCATTGCATGCCACAAATATTGCTATATAAGGAGCATTGTCCAAAACGTTCAGAGAACAGGACATTGCCTTGCAAAAATGAAAAGGATACAAAAGATGGTAAATACAATGATTTGGAAGCATGGTTTGCCTTTTAAACCTAAAGGAACAGTGGCCATACTACTTGGTCATGGCAGAAAGATAAAAGCAGCTGCTACAAGATGAAGAGGCAGATGTGAAAAACCCTTCAGTAACTGCAAAAGACATGCAGCGAGACTTGGTGGCAGCAGCCACTGAGGTTTCAGTTTCCACAGTAAGGCACATACTAAACCCTGAAGGGCCCAACTCCTGAACTCCAAGATGCGCATCATCCAGAAGCACAAGGAAAATTATCTCCAGTTTGCTCACAACTATTTAAATATGCCAAAAAATGTTAGATTCTGGTCTGTGGAGTGATGAATCATAAGAAGAATGAAGCATACACTAAAAACCCCCTACAGCCCCCCCACACAATGCCTACAGTGAAGCAGAGCGGTGGCTCAGTTTTGCTCAGGAGCTGCATCACTTCCTCTGGAAACCTTTAGCATGTTGAGGACTATATGGATTCGGTATCAAAAAATCCTGGGAGAAAGTGTCATGGTGTCTATAAGAAAGTTTGGTATTCATTGGACCTATCAACTGGACAATGATCCTAAACATATCTCAAAGTCTAGCAAGGACTGGTTTCAGAAGACTTCCAGAGAGATACAGTGGCCATCAGGGTGAACTGCTTTGAAAAATCACTAATGGGATTTGAAAAAGGTGGTTGCACCACACAGCCCCAAAAATATTAGTGATCTAGAAGCCTTTACCTATAAGGAGTGGGCTATAATTCTTCAGCAACACTACCAGTAGCTGGTTTTACATCTTCAACCCGGTCATAACAGTTAAATGCTGCCCTCCTAAGTGCTAAAGATGCTTGTCTGACTGCAGGTCATGTAAAGTGCCATTCATTCATTCATCTTCTATACCGCTTATTTCATAGTGGGTCATGGGGGAGCTGGTGCCTATCTCCACCAGTCTACGGGCGGGAGGCAGGGCAACACAGAGACACACAGGAAAAACAGCCACGCACACACTCATTCATGCCTAAGGGCAATTTAGATAGACCAATTAACCTAACAGTCATGTTTTTGGACTGTGGGAGAAAGCTGGAGTACCCGGAGAGAACCCACGCATCCACGGGGAGAACATCCAAACTCCATGCAGAAAGACCCCGGGAGTTGAACCTAGGACCTTCTTGCTGCAAGGCAACAGTTCTACCAACTGCTCCACCGTGCAGCCCTATGTAAAGTGGCATTTTAAAATTACAAGTTGTTTCTTCAAATTAAAGATGTAAAGTGGCATTTTATCTTTAATTTAAAGAAACCACTCAGGATAATACTCAGTAACTTTGCTGTAAAAATCTTGGCCTTACTGTTATCTGTTGAACTTTGCTCTGGGTCAGTTCCCTTCTTTATCTTTTTTCTCCATCGATTCTACAAAATAGCTCCAAGATGGCTATGGATTGATGTTCGATTGCAGACGTCTCATTTTCATACCCATAAAAATTGGGAACAAATACAGACAAACTACAAGATGGCAAAGAAATAAAATAAGCAACACCCAGCAAAGTCTGACTCCCTGTAGAGACAACCAACACATCTTTATAAGAAAATGCGTGCTACTCTTCTTAAGTAATAAGTTTTACAGTGTTGTGATCAGGGTCTCCTGCTAGTTTTTACGTATGGTGTGTTCATTGATTGGAAAAAGATCAGATGTTTGACTTTCCAACTGGCCAAGTCAGGGCAGGTCAAAGTGAAAATTGTTGGATATCCTTTTTTGTCAGGCTTTAATACTGAATGTATTTCCAGCATTAATATTATGAAACTGTGTAGCATAATCTGTATGCATCATGTTGTAGGTTGAAGAGGGAGTCCAAAGCACTGCTGCTGAGATCAGCGAGCTCCAGCTAATGGCTGAGAATCAGGCCGGTCCAGAGATGACTATAGAGCAGGACAACAGCAGCCAACCACGTGCAGGTTGGGAAGCGGCACACTTGCATAGATGCATGTATTCCCACATTCTGAATTCCTTAATGACTGAGAAACTACACTCTGCTTGGTTCATTTTTTTATTCAAAGATTCAACAAGCTGAGGGCCCTTCAAAAGCATACTATTATGGATGTAAATTTAGATTTATTCACACCACTATTTTAGACTTTTTGTTGGAATATTTAAGGAATGATAATTATACCATTGAGGATATAAATCTTTCATCTAGTAAAGTGAAGATATAATGCTTGAGAAATATGTCAGGATGGAGAGAAGATGTTTCAGTTTAGCCACATAGTAATAGATTTTCTGCTTTAGATGGTGCGCTCTCTTTGGTTTTCTATATTCAGCTAATTTACTTCTTCTCACACCTTGCTCTTGCTGATGTTTTCATGCATAGCAGCCACAATTACGCTCTTTTTGTAAAATGTATTGATAATTGGGCTCATTACATACTTCATTGTGTCTCCAGTTAATCTAGTGCAGATGAAGCATACAGACTGACCATGAAACATACAAATAATGTTTCTTGCTCCATCAGTAGGACTGACCCAGGTTGAGCTCTTTGTGCCATTTAACCCACAAAGACCCTGCTATGGTGTCTAATGTCTAATCTTCTTTCTGTCTTTCTGTAGTCACTGCTGATGGTGATGGGTCCCAGAATGCAGAAGTGGACCTTTCCTGCAGTGGTTTGACTGAACTTGATATTGATGCAGATGAGGTTTTCATTGTATCATCAGCTGGTAGCCCAGGCCGGCTGCCCTTCTATCCTCATGCTGTAAGAACCTGCTTGATGCCACTATAGCTGTTACTAGTAACAGCTACTGTACCTTGCAAAATAATCCACCACACCCCCAAAACATTTCCACATTCTGTCCCATTACAATCACAAATGTGTATTTTTAGGGGATTTTAAGTGATAGACTGACACAAAGTAGTGCATAGTTGTGAAGTAGAAGGGAAATGAAAGGTTTAAATTTTTTATCACAGATGGAACTTAAATTAAGTTTCATTCAGGTGGATTGTTTAGTAATTTGGCCATTTCTAAGCGTATTTAGTTGCACTATATTTCATTTAGAGGTATAAGAGTAAAAAGTTGCTTGTTATACTTTTGTGATTTTTGTTTTGTGGTTTTACTCTGATAAAATGTGAAGTTTAGGGCATATGAAAAGTTTTGCAAGTCACTGTAGTTAGAATATCACATGGTCTTTAAAAGGACAGGTAATCTAGATGGACTTGTAGCATGCAGTAAGGGATAATCACCACCTTTTTAGTTTAAAGCAATAAAAAACGTTTTTTTCATGAAATTTGGTACTGGTGTAGGAGGATGAACCGTAATACCTTTTTTTTTTTTCCAGCCCCGATCCCTTTCCTCTCGTAACAGCAGCACGTTAACGTTGGTCCAATGTGAAACGATGAGAATGGTGCTGAATACTATCTGCTAAACAGGGGCGTGTTAGCTTGTCATGGCATTGCTGTGAATTCCTCACAGTGCTGCCTCACTTTGCACACTGGTTCAAAGGTTTCTGTCTGAATGTATCTTTAATGCTGTTAGGTTGAGAGCAAAAAGGTTATGTAATCACAACAGCACACTCTCAATCCTGTTTTTTCTACTCACTTTGTGGAAAGGATCCCAGAACAAATGAACATCGGAGGTGGCAGAGCATTCACTTTTTTGAATTGACCTAATGTTCCCAATAAGACTGATACGATTATACTGCCGTCCGCAAGGTACAATCTAAAACTATGTAAACTATGGGGACATGAATGGGAAATGAGGATAATTAAAAGAGAGGAGGAGCTTTGAGGAAGCAGGCGCTTTTTTTCCCCCGTTCTCTTTTGTGCTCTTTCGGAATAAGAGTTGGCGTAAAACAACTCTGGCAGCTTTTTTGAAGGACTGGCAGGCTTTTCTGCAGCCTAGGCTAATGGAGTATTATCTTCAGAGCCAGATTCCCAGCTCAAAGTGTGTGTGTGTGTTGCTGTGTTGTGCTGCTGCACGCTTTGACACAAAGTGTGTGGTCTGCCTGTGTGTGTCCTCGATTCAGACAACCATGTAAATGATGTTTGGTAAATGCTACATGGGGTCTACACTTTGCATAAGGGTGGGAGGGGCAAAGTCAGTTTCCTACACGTTGATGCAACGTAAATTTCCATGCAAGCATCATAGCTTGACGCAGTTAACTGCTGTATTTATAGTGCTTGAGCTGACATTTGACATTTTTGCTGGAAAAAACACCTCTTTTTTTCTCAGGAAAAGCTTCAAGCATAATATCAAGAGCAGTCTTGCTGAAAAGCTGAGATTTCCGGCTCTAAATAGTTTGTTACTCACAGCCTGAACGTCATCAGACTGTTCAACAGGTTCTATTAATCAGTGAAGTTGTGTATACTGAGCTTTTCCAAGCAACCCCCCCCTGTATTTTCTCCAATTTGATCTCTGATTGACTGCAGTTGCTGATCTCTTGCCTCATGTCTAACGTAAAAGTTGCCATTGTGTTTGCAGGGCTTTGCTGAGCAAAAGAACTTTTTAATTAAAGCCCCAGTTAATTCTAGTCTAGACAAAGCTAGCTGCTACAGACTGTGGGAAGGATTAGTTCTCTCTGATGGGTGAAACCCCTAAAACCTCCGTACTGTATTGATCAACTGCAGCTGATCGAAAATGATGATGTGAACTTTACACTTTTAATCTGTTGACTGGATTCAGTCTCTCCAAGTTGCTCCTGGAAAATAATTTTATAGAATTTATAGAATTTTGAGATCCTACTGCAGGATTTAAAATGGAGTCTGGATTGTTTCACCTTGATTCTTTTCGTTTGCAACATTATGTTTACAAGAGAATGTTGTAAATTTGCTGCTCTCTTTGATCAGATTTCATGGCTGCTGTAGCTGCCAAACAGATGGCCCCACATTTGACTCACAGTTGACTCGGACTGTAATCTGATCAGGTCCTATGGTTGCAAAACAAGCCCAGATCATCACCTATCCACCGGGTTGTATCAAGTGTGTTGATCTTGTGTATATGGTTTTCAGCAAATGTGATACAGAGTATGGTGGACACACATCCCTACTTTGGTCTCAACTGTCCAAAGGACCTTGTTCCACTAGTCTTACGGTTTATTCAGATATAACTCTGGTGCTATGTTCCTCTTAGAGGGAAGAGGCTTTCTCTTAAAAACCAATTCCAAAAAAGCCGCACTTGTTGTACTGTGGTGAGTCTGAGATGGAGGTCTTGGGTTTTTTGCAGATCCTCTGAGCATTGCATGATCTGAGCTTGTGGTAAATTTGGTGGGACATCTACTGCTGGGAAGATTTGCAATTTTCCTATATGTTTGGCATCTTGGCATTGGGTTATCCAGCAAACTGTCAAAACACCTTTTTTATATAAGTGGCAACACGTGCTGATTAATTATTGGTGACAATTAGAGATGCATCAATCTGAGTTTTCTGGCCTGCAGTTAAGCCACAAATTATTCATACCCCCGGCAGATTTAGATTTAAATTTTTTTAACTTGACCAACATGTTTTTTTTTCTAACTGGAAAAGAAGTAGATGTGTGTCAGAAATATAAGTATAAAAATGTGCCATGGATGCCAGCAAATTATTTCTCTGTTTACCTTGCATTTTATGTAAAAGAGCATGCCTGAAATTATTCATATCAGTTACAAATTGTGAGAGTCCCTGTGAACATTCAAGGTTCTACATCAAACAAAAAAGGCAAAAATAAAAGACCTTCCACACTGTGTACTCAGTGTACAGGATATGGAATAAAAGTGACACTTGCACAGGTAAGGCTGATGATGCAAGAGGTGAAAAAGAATCCAGGCATCACAATAATGGCCATCCTGAAGAATGCTGGCCTTGTTAGTGGCAACGTCTTAAGGTGGACAGACCAAAGAATCCTGCATAATGTTGGATTCTATGGAGGACAAGGAGGAAGCCACACAAAGCCTGTCTGGCCTTTGTAAAATCTCATCTGGACAGAGAAGAGTACTTGTCTTCTGTTTTCTGGTAATATTGCCATTTTACTTGTTTTGCTACAATGATTCAGCCTTTATTTGGCATTTAAAAAAAGGAGAAGCATTTAACCCAAGAACACCATCCATTACCAAGCTTTGGTGGTGTTTTGGGAGAGGTTTCAGCCAACAGGACGGGCAGTAAATGACATCACCATAGAAGAAGACTACAACATCGGCTTTCTGGAGAAAAAATTGGTCTTGTGCAAAACTAAATCACAGCATCACAATGACTCAAGACATAGTTAAATTGGTGAAGAACTGGTTAGCCGACGAAAATATTAACATTTTGGACCAGCAACAACCAGAGTCCTGACTTGAATCTGATGGAGAATCTGTGGAGAGAGTTAAAGGGTGATGGCAAGGAGCCATTTCAGCCTCTAGGACTTCATGCTGCGTTTGTGTGTGAACAGTCCCTGTAAAACAGGGATTTACTTAGTGTTTCAAAGAAAATATTTGAAATTATATTTTCCATCTTATCAAAAAAGTGATGTCATGTGTATTCCCAATGTGGAATGCTAACCCTTACCCTATCTTGAGTTTTTCAACACAGAGCACCTATACTGTATTCTGATGCTGAAAGTCTCTCTCACCGCCTGGATGAACCACAGACACATCTCTATAAGTCGTATTAAATAATGTTTCCGTTAAATTGGGCCATGGGAATGCCATGATATGGCAGCCCAAACCATCACTGATCCACCCCCATGTGTATATGTGTGTATATATATGTGTATATGTGTGTATATATAATGTGTATATGTGTGTATATATATATATATGTGTGTATATATATATATATGTGTGTATATATATATATATATGTGTATATATATTATATATATATATATATATATATATATATTATTTTATATATAATATATATATATATTTTATATATATATATATATATATATATATATATATATTTTATATGTGTGTGTGTGGTGTTATATATACAGGGGTTTGGGACAATGAAAACTGAAACACTGGTTTTAGACCACAATAATTTACTAGTATGGTGTGGGGGCCTCCTTTTGTGCCCAATACAGCGTCAATTCGTCTTGGGAATGACATAAAAAGGTCCTGCACAGTGGTCAGAGGGATTTTAAGCCATTCTTCTTGCAGGATAGTGGCCAGGTCACTACGTGATACTGGGGAGGAAAACGTTTCCTGACTCGCTCCTCCAAAACACCCAAAATGGCTCAATAATATTTAGATCTGGTGACTGTTGCAGGCCATGGGAGATGTTCAACTTCACTTTCATTTTCATCAAACCAATCTTTCACCAGTCTTGCGGTGTGTATTGGTGCATTGTCATCCTGATACACGCACCGCCTTCAGGATAAATGTTTGAACCATTGGATGCACATTGTCCTCAAGAATGGTTCGATAGTCCTTGGCATGGACGCGCCCATCTAGAACAATATTGGGCCAAGGGAATGCCATGATATGGCAGCCCAAACCATCACTGATCCACCCCCATGCTTCACTCTGGGCAATGCAACAGTCTGGGTGGTACGCTTCTTTGGGCTTCTCCACACCGTAACTCTCCCGGATGTGGGGAAAACAGTAAAGGTGGACTCATCAGAGAACAATACATGTTTCACATTGTCCACAGCCCAAGATGTATATATATGTATATATATGTATATATATGTATATATATATATGTATATGTATATGTATATATATGTATATATATATATATGTACTATATATTATATATGTATATATGTATAATATATTGTATATATGTTATATAATAGGTATATATGGTATATATGTATATATATTGTATATATGTTATATATAGTATATATAATATATATATATATATGTATGATATATATATAATATGTATATGTATATACATACACAATATTATGTATATGTATATACATACACATATATATGTATATGTATATACATACACAATATATATGTATTACATACACATATATATGTATATACATACACATATATATGTATATACATACACATATATTTTTATATACATACACATATATATGTATAATACATACACATATATATGTATATGTATATAACATACACATATATATGTATATGTATATATACATACACATATATATGTATTATATATATATACAATATATATGGGATATATATATATAAAAACATATATATGTAATATATATATACACATATATATGTATATATATATATACACATATATATGTATATATATATATACTATAATAATATATATATGTGTATATATATAATATATAATATATATGTGTATATATATATATGTATATATATATATATGTATATATATATATGTATATATATATATGTATATATATATATGTATGTATATTAATGTGTATATATGTATGTGTATATATATATTGTGTGTTGACACAATGCCAGGGTGGAAATTAGACTAACATGCAAAGACCAGAATCAAAAACATGCTGTATTTTCTTTTTAACCTTTGCTCGATAATAATTGTGTGTGTGTGTGTGGTTGCTCACATACAGTGTTGCCCCAGATGAGACTGAATTCATTCCAAAGCGCTGTCTGTTCTCTTGACAACTTTAATGCACTTAACAGATAATGATGAGGTTTGTAAGAGAGGTCACACGATAGGAGGGCTCAGCTGATAAGCACACATTCCTCTTGTTAATGCACTGTACACAGCAAAATGTGTTAGGTGTAAAGCTGGCATGCAGCAGGTACAAATAGCATACTGTCAGCCGATCCGTTCCTCATATTGTGGTATGTATCCCACATATTGTGTTGGTGTCCACTGACCATGTTTAACAGCAGTTGAAGTAGAAGTTGGCGGGGGGCTTTTCTTACTGTGATTTGATCTTTCAGTCGATGGTTGTTAGTGTTTCACTGTTAAAGACACAGATTAGTCTTCTCTCCAGTGGCAGTATTCTAAAGAAGAATGTGAAGTACTGGTTCAGTTGCAGCCTGAGCACGGTCTGTTGGTTGCTACTCAACCAGAGATACGTGCTTGATTTGCTGACTGTCTATCCCCCCGGTGCAGGTCAGTGACCTTATTGCTGCAGTTGAGTGCTTAAGAATAATGCCACCTCTGATTCGGAAGCTATTTATGTTGGGTTTTCAGCCTTATTTCTCATTTGTTTGTTTTCACTCTTTCGTCAACTCTTGCCTTGTCAAACTCTACTCATGCAAAGACATTTATTTGCTATATAGAGCTTTTTTTTTGGCATCCATAAACCCCAGAAAGGCAACAAAGCATGTTAAAATGTAAGTGCTAAATTTTTTAAATTCTGTCAGAAAAAAAGAAAATTTGATCCTCAGCAGATCCTTAACCTAGATTAACCTAATCGTAGATGAAAAATAACAGCATAATACTTTGCAGTATCGTGCAAGTGTTGGTTTAAATTTATGTTTTGTCACATTACAGCCACAAGTTTCAGTATATTTTATTGAGAACCTCCATCCCAAGTTGAAGTCTTGAAGCCCAGTCCTGATTTTTTCCAGGATTGCCCCGTATTTAGCTCCAATCCATCCTGCCATCAACTCTGACCTCCTTCCCCATAGCACAGCCACACCCCTGCAGTGAGTATTCTGCCACACAGTATTTTCCACTTAGTGCTAAAAAGTTTAGTGTCAGTTTCGTCTGACCAGAGCACCTTCTTCCATGTTTGCTGTGTCCCCTATATGGCTTGTGACGAACTAAACAGGATTACTTGAGTTTTCTCAGTAAAGGTCTTGCCACTCTTAAAAGCCAGATTTGGGGAGTACATGACTAATAGTTGTCTTCTCAAGAGATTCTCCCACCTAAGCTGTGAATGTCTGTAGCTGAGGTCAGGAGTTCCTACAGCCCCTTGCTTCTCTAATTTATGCTCCCCTTGCCTTGCACATTAGTTAGAATAAAATGTAGGTTTTCTGTGCTTTACTCTTTAAATATTTAGATGAAAGATTGAATCGTGCTTCTTAACAGGTTCAAAGGTTGGGGTATTGTTTTATAATCTAATTCTGTATTCAACGTCTTCACATCTTTGTCCCTAACCTGTCGGATGTGTACCTTGGTCTTCATGATGCTCTTTGTTCACTGATGTTCTCCAATATCCCATCATCGGAAAAGATCTAATAACATACATCAAAGTTTATTGTTGCAACATGACAAAATGTGAAAGAGTTCCAGGCATGTAAATTCTTATGCTAAGAACGATATGTTGTTGGTTCCTAAAGCCTTGTAGAAAGTGCAGATGCAACTTTGTAAACCTTAAATATTCTTGTTTATAAAGAAAATATTTTGTCCTCGCAAGCCTTGCAGACAAACTAGTATATTTGATTTTTTTTTTTCTTGCAGCTACAGGAACATGAACTATTCACCATTAATTCCTATAGTTGTAATTTTTACTTAAAGTGGCCTGATATCTTTGTGGTGGTGGTGTTGTTGGATTCATGTGCGTCTGTATTACGTTATTGACGTATGTTTCTCAGCAGCGAGAGAGGTTTCTACGACTCAGTGACACCGGCCCTGGTCCTTCACGCCACTGGCCCTCACCAGACTCCGACACCTCCCCTACTGCTCCAAGATCCTTTAAAGAAAGTACCTGCTCAAGGCCGAGAGCTTGGAGCGTACGCACCTTTCAGGACTTCCTTGCACCCCTGCCGCAGCTTCACAAGAAGTGGTGCAGCTGGAACTCCACCAGTCCCTTTACCAAGCTGGTGGACAACGTCAGTACTTGACCATCTGTGGTGATTGACATTCTGAAGGTTCAGTTGGAACTTTTTGCTGTGGAAGATTTGAGTAAACTGTCAAATATCTCATTTCAGGTACCATCCAGTTTGATCCCTGAACGCACAGGAGGCAACAGCAGGAAGGTGTTCTCTGATGCTCACCTGGAGGCCCAAGCAGACACCAGGATCATCTCTGACTCCTTCAGCAACGCCTCCTATCCCCTCACACAGCCCGCACAAAGGCAGCGCCGCCTCAACTCCACTAGCAACCTGCGGCGCTCTCGATTCACAGGACCTTGTTTTGGTCTTCTCTCTGAGACGAAAGATCCACTGAAGGGCTGCAGTATCCCCCCGGGCTGCCCCTCAGAACCCAGCCCTGGCTCCTCCTCCTCCACTCAGTGCCACATTGAGAGCGGGCCGGCTGGAAAGAGGCGGGAATTCCCAGGTGAGGATGACCACATTAGCGTGCCAGTATTTGCCATCTCCGAGGAGGAGGACAGGCAGCCACTGGTCTCAGCTCAACACCTAGACCAGACCGTTGCTTCGACTGTGCAGAACGGACTGGTCAAGGCGAAATATGAGAATAAAAGGCCTCCTGCAGGTGGCATCAGCCCCAACAGGGCCAGGCCAGAGTGGAGGCCATGGGGGAGTCAGGTGACAGGAGGGGCTGCTCCACAAGCTTCAGGTGCATTTACTGAGTCAAATGCACTAAATGCCAGCCAGCCCTCTGTGAGTCTGTCCACAGGGCTGTGCTCTGTGACACACCACATGTGACAAGGTTGTGAGGAGCAGAGACTGTGCTGCACCATATTGGTCTTTCTGAACTCGGATTAGTGGCTCTGTAAAAAACATATAAATAACCTTTATTTTCTGAAATCAACTTCTACACACATTATATCTCACAGCCTTCTGTGGGCATTTTTTTTCCAGTTTGCATAAAAATGCTCTTGGACAAAGCTGTTCACTATAGCAAGGCACTGGCTTGTTACAAGCATGAACAGTGTTTCTTCATTTTTTTTGGTTACTGTATTTAAGCCGCTGCACTTTTCTGCTCTTCATCTGGGAGTGTTGATTTATGCTGCTGGGGCCAGCTTTCTGCCTCTTTTTGTGGCTCTCTATGTGGTCATTTCTTTGGCGCAGAGCAATTTAATAATTATACAGTTGCTTTTTACCCACAAGTATTATGTAGGATGTAGATAATCCATTTATACCACTGTTACATCAGTGTATGCATACTCCTAAGCCTGATAATGGATTCTAAAAGGGAAATTGGAATACCATATAAAGTAACAATAGAAACCATTATAAACCAGAACAGTAGAACTGACACTAGCACTTAAACTGAGTTGTTTATATGTAAATAAAGGTTTAATAAACACGCGGTTGTTAACATCTGGTGTTCTTAATTAGGCAAAAATGTGTTTGATCTTTATCCTTCTGCTTAGTACCACGTTTGATTTAATTAACCAAAATACCTAAACATGCAGTGCTTTGAAAAACTCCATTAACATTGTAGCATTTTGCCACTTTGCAACCACAAACTTCAATGTTTTGTTTGGGATGTGTGGAGTTGTGCCATACGTCCCAGCCTTTCAGCTTAGCATTGTTCAGAGAAGTAGCTGCACAGATCCGCAGCTCAGATTAGAGAATCTGTTAGTAGGGCAGCTATCATGTCATGAAGTCGCCATGAATCCAGCAGAGTGACAAGAAAGCTATAGCTGAAAGAAAGACATAAGTCACATTTGCCACAAGCCATGTAAAAGTGCCCTGATCAGAAGAGACCAAAACTGTAGCAGAGAACAAATAGGCTGAATTATGGATAGGCAATTATTGTGTAGTTTGTTATTGTGAAAAAGAGTTATAAGAGTTCTGATTTATCATGCCAGTGATGATCTCTGAGGGTGTTTGCAAACCCGCAAAACTGACATAACTGTTTTTTTTCTTCCATTGTTACTGCATCAATTAAATAAATATATTTGAAAATATGGTTTAATGCAGTTGTTGTTCACTGTTTAGCGGTGAAGTGAAAGATATTTTAAATCCGTAAAGCCCATCTCTACCCTGAACACACTGTTTCACATGTTTCCCACAGTGAAACATGGTGGTGGCAAAAGCATGCTGAGGGGCTGCTTTATTCAGCTGGTTAGAGTTGAAGGGAAGATGGATGAAGCTAAATGCCCTCCAGTCCTTGTTAGAGGCTGCAAAAGATTTGAGACTTGGGCAAAGTTTCACCATTTAGCAGGATGGTTCTTAACATGCAGCCAGTTAAAGTAAAGACCAAAATCAAATTAAGACTGTGGGGAAAACAAAAATCACAGATTGTTTCTCAATCCAATTATACCTAAGCTTGAGCTATTTTACAAAGAGGAATGTACATAAAATATATTGAAGTTTGTCGGTGTAACATGACAAAGTAAAAATAACTAAAGGGTATAAATATTGGTGCGAGGAACTACATCTGAGAACACAGTGCAGCCTAAACATTCAATTACAGTCAAAAGGAAAAGATGAATCAGCATTTCCTAACCCAGATCCTCAGGACCCACTGCCCTTCATGTTAGATGTGTCCCTGCTCCAACATGACCAATGGTAAATGATTGAATTACATCATCAGCAAGCCTGAATGCTACATTTAAATCAGGTGACTTGAAGCTGAGAGAGAGATCGAAAATATGCAGGTTTGTGGGCTGTGAAATAAAGAATGAAGAGAAACAACCCAGACGTTTTCTGAGCTATATCAATTTTAATGTATTTAAATGAACAAACAAAAACTAGATGCATTTCACATACAATTTTAGTACTACTAATACAACATGATAAAACAAACATTTCTCAGTCCATGACTAATTTCTGCATGTTCCTGAAGATCGTCTGTGGTTAAACGAGAGGTTGATTATAATCTAGATTAAGCCTTAAAATAGTGCATTGCATACAAGCCTACAGGCATTTATAAAGGTTACATTCACCTTATTGAGAAGGCACATGCAGCTTCTCATTTTTTCTTTTTAAATCTGATACAAACATCTTTAATTTGTGTGTTGTGATGAGGTAGAATAAAACCTGCTGATTTACTCCTGAGGAGCTTCGCCCAGACCTATTCTGCAGCGTGGTGTACAACATAACCCAGACCCCAAACACACCCATCACTGTAGGAAAAAGCAAAGCACTCCAGGAAAGCCGCTAATACCGATTCCTTGTTGGAGCGGCCTGGGATTGTTGTTAGCTTAGGGCGGCCGGAGCTCCTGTAGCGAATAATTAAAACTCGTCTGTGCGGGGATCGATCAGGCTTGCGCCGAGGGGCTGAGCTGCTAAAGAATGCCCACATAGACGGAGCATGAATTATAAAAATATAGAAAATAATGATATGAAGGTAGAAACTTAGGCCAACAATAGGAATGTGCCTTTTAACAACTACAATTTAAAATTTTCCTCCTAGATTTAGTGGCGTCATAATAAAACTAAAATATTTGGAATAACAAAAAGCACAAACTGTGTTAAATGTATATGAAATTGACAACTTTCTCACACTATAAAGGATCTTTATTTGTGTTCGATTTTACCAGTTACATTTTAGAAATGAATCTCTTTTTGATTAATCACCAGATACTGTAAGCCAAATTATTTGCACACTAGGCACAGAATATCTTAGGATGTTTGATCATGTTTTAGACTTTCTTCTTTAGACTTGGGTGGAACAGGTGCAAAGATAATTCACGTACAATAAAACGATAACTAAAAGAAGCTACATAAATGTAGAAAAATAAATCCACATGAAATACAATAGCCTTTCTAAGGCCTGCCATAAACATTTTTTTCTACTTCACATCCACACCAATAACTGTGACCCAGGACAGGGTCAAAAGGGAAGATTAGTGACACTACAGATTATTATTTCAATATAAAAGGCCTCCTTTAAACTGCAGTGCAGCGGTTTTACCTGATAGGAGTCAGAAACTAGAAGAAGCCAAGATTGATTTGTCTAGTTTTTAGTACATTAATATAGAGACTTTTTGAAACGATGATAGTCTTAAAAAGGATGTCAGTGCATTTATGCATCTCTGCTTTTCCCATTTGAAAAGGAATTTTCAACCACCAAATGTGGCAGATCTGCAGTTTTAAAATAAAACAGCAGCATTGTGTACCTGAGGAGAAATAGAGAAACTCGACACAGATCAACACACTAATCAGAGCTAAGAAGTATGTGGACAACCGAGCATCTTTAGTGGCATGATTCTTCAACAGTTTCGGCATTATGCAGCTAAAAGAGTTGCAGCTGCTTTGACATCACTTTGATTTTCCTGAATGTCTACATAGGGAAGCTGTGCATTTCATCACAGATTAGCCCTTACTACGAGGCAACAAGAAAGTGCCCTCTCTGCACTACACTAAATCACCTCAGAGATGAAAATCCAGAAGAAAGCACTTAAGAGGGGGGATCAGAACTTTTACCTAGCAGGTGTGAGGGGGTTTCAACATGTTTTTATTTTTGCTCTTGCCTGGAAAATACAATGTCTCAGGAAAGAGAATAAAATCCCTCAGAGATAAAACCTAGCTGGTTAATGCTAGCAATTTAGAGCCTTGTGACAATCTGTGTTTTAGCTCTAAAATACTTTATTACTGCTGTTCTGGCAATCCCTACAGGTTCATCTCAACATTATAGAACATCACTGAACAGGTAATTTATTTCAGTAATTCAATTTGAAACATGAAAGTCAGATATATAGCACACTTTTTTTCTTCCACTCAACCTTCCATTCTTATGTGTAAATATAGCAGCCAGCTTCTTTAGCAATGACCTTTTATGGCTTGCTTTCTATGTAGACTGTCAGTGACTCTCTGCTGGGCAACTGTCGAGCTCACAGTCTTCTGGATGATTGTATAAATGCCATAACATTATTTGGTCTTGGAATATTTTCAGATCTTTCAAATAACTGAAAAATGTGTTGGGTTTCACCGTAATCACTCAAACAGTTGAGACTCTGAGTAATGAATCTATGTAATCCATGAATCTTGTGTTTTGATCTGAATTACTGAAATAAATTAACTTGTCAAATAATATTCTAATTTACTGAGTACTATTTATTTATAGATAGTATTATTGAGATATATAAGATTTTACACAACTATTTAAATGCAATGAGTTGTGGAAAGCCCTGAATAATAAATTTAGCAGATTATGAAAATACTAAAATAATGATCTCAAATAGAAAGAAAAAAATCCATGTGATGTATTGGTTAAGCTTTGTAAGGGACATACAAACAGACTTGTATTAGCATGCATACCCAGCCCTATTTCATATAGATACAGACTGCCGGGCATGATTCTAATGTCTTAGTATGTCCTGGATGCACGGGCTGATAGATGGACACATTAAGACGGACAATTTAGATGATTCCTTTAACAAAGGGAAGCTGACTGTTTCTGCCTGTTTATTCTGAATAATGGCACAAAACAGCAACCTATACGAATGACGGTTGGTGCCATTTGTCCAACAAGATTTACACTCCAAAGGTTTAATCTGAATCTGCATAGATTTTGTTCTCCTCAGACTTGGGAGAACATGGTCATCATTGTAAATAGACACTGATTGTTAATATGTAAGGCAGTTGTCTAAAATGGACAGAGCAAAACTTATGATCGTGCTTCACAAGTGCACAAGATACTGATTTATCTACATTTGACACAGTTTGGGAGAAGAAGCAAACATGCAGCTCCTTCAGCTCTTGAAGCGTGTCTGTTCGCATATGTGGTTGAATTTCCTGAAATAATGAAAGAAAGAATTAGCTTTGCATTAGAAAGCGCCGAGAAGATCCTGCCCAGACCTTCAGGAAAAAAAGAACCGTTTATACAAGGTCTCCCTCTAGTGGTAAAATACACATAAAACATGCAGACAGAAAATAGTCCAGAGATTAAACAAAAGAAAAAGGTGACATTTAATCTTTGTCTGTCTGAGGACACACTCTGTCATTCAGCTGGTATGCAAGTAGCCCAAACAAGTAGAGGAATTATTTTCTTACAATGGCACAGACAATTTGCTACACAACTTACATTGCATGATGCGCCTTCACCTGCGTGCGACAGTTACGTCCCCAGTAACAGTCAGGACGAGAGGTTACAGAGGCTGAGGATAACCAGATGTTATTAGAACGCTGTACCCAATGTTTGGATCTGCAAATTCACAATACTGTGCTGAATTTTACTGACCTGGCAGTTCAGATGGAGGGATATTCTGTCTGTACTTGTAGGCCAGCTCTTTGAAGGCTCGCAGACCGCAGCAGAAGCAGAGTATCGTGTTCGCAGAGATGCGACAGTCTGAGGGAGATGAGGTCATCATCAAAATGAGAACACGCATGTGCTGCAGAACATATTTTATGAATTTCTACAAACACAGAGCTTTGGAAAAGTAGTCGTACTCCTTGAACTTTTCCACATTTACTCATTTCATAAACACGAACTTCAATGTATTTTATTGGGATTTTATATAACATACCAACATATTTAATGCTTCTATAAAGCAGCATTAATTTTTATGAGGAAGGAGAAGAATGTGCGGTTTTCAAAAACTGACTAAAATCTGAAAAGTGTGGCACACATTTGTATTCAGCCTCTGGAATTACAGCTTAGGTCTCTTGGAGATGGTCTCTACGAGCTTTGGACATCTACAGAGTGGAATTTTACAATTCCTTGTTGCAGTATATCCTAAGTTCAGTCCGTCAGACTAGATGGAGAGCATCTGTGAATATCTATTTGCCACAGATTCTCAACTGAACGTATCTCTGGACTTTGACTAGTCCATTCTAAGACATGGACATGCTTTGATTTGAAGCATTACATTGTAGCTCTAGTGTACGTTCAGGATAACTACCCTGCTGGACAGTAAACCTCTAACCTAGTCTCAAGACTTTTGCAGCCTTTCAACAGGTTTTCTTTCAGGATCGGCCTCCATCCATCTTCCTGTTAACCAACTTCCTCGTCTGTGCTGGAAAAGAGTATCCCCACAACATGATGCTGCCACCACCATGTTTCATCTTGAGAATGCTCTGTTCAGGGTAATGAAGTGTTTTCTCCAGATATAGCATTATGCACGTAGGTTAACAACGTCCACTTTAGACTCATCTCACCCCAACCCTTTCTTCCACGTGTTTCCTTACATTCCCTACAGCCATGTCTAGGTTTGCCGTTTAGCCATACTCTTTAATTTTGGATGATGGATTGAACAGTATTCTGAGATATTTAAAGCTTAGGATATTGTCTTATAACCTAACCTTCCTTTAAACTATTTCCTAACTTTCTCTCTGACCTGTATGTGGTGTTCCTTGGTCTTCTTGATGCGGTTTGATCACAAACAAATCTCTGTGTTAAATTACACACAGATGGACTCTATTTACTACTAATGTGACATCTGGTTGCACTGGACTTAATTTAGGGGTATCAGAGCAAAGCGGGCACAGAACACTTCTTTTATTTGTTTTAAAGATATTGAAAATCCTGTTTGTTGTTCCGTTTCATTTCATTTCATGTTCTATCACATAATTTCCCAGTAAAATGCATTGACGTTGGAGGTTTAATGTCACAAAATGTGAAAAATTTCAAATTCAATTAATACTTTTGCAAAGCACTGTGTGTGTAAAATAGATCGTTTTACAAAGAATAAAGAATTTCATTTGGGATGTGATATGAGGGCTTACCTGTCAAGAGATATTTTCCCTGCTGTAAGCCTTGCAAAGACTCCTGGAGCAGATCTTTCCATGTCTTCCCCTTAGCAGAGAGGTAGTTCTGGTGGAAATAAACACAAGAAACTTTCTAAATATTGTAATAAATTATAATGCAGATATTATAATGCAAATTCAAGTAAACTCTGCAGCTGGATGTTCTATTCCGCTATTGTGCCCATCAGAATTAGCATTTTGAAATTATGCTTTATTCAGATGAATTAAACAAGGTCTGAATTACAACCAACAACTGACACGTCGCCGAAAAGAACAGAGTAGTAACAGAGACGAGAAATAAGGAGTAACTTACACATAGAACGTCTGATTCATAGTTATTGTTGTTCAGCACAGCATCCAGACACTTGTCCGTCAGATTAAGCTCTGAAAATAATTGGACATGTTACTTTGACCACCAAACAACTTGCAGAAAACTCAAAACTGTGCAGAGAAAAGTAATGAAAAATATGACACAAAACAGGAAGCTTTAAAGAAACATGGACAGCAAAACAAAAAAAGAGTGACTACGGCTGGAGAGAATCGTTTAAGGTGAGACAGCCGAGTCAAAGAATCTACAATTGGAGCTCTTGGTTTTAATCTACAGTGATCTGGATCAACCAATAGAGGTCCGAGGACGGAAACAACAGAGACGGTAGAGTGGTCAGGGGACACAGTGTGAAAGTAGGAGCATGGTATTCATCTAACTAAAGGAAATGCTGCAGATTAAACTGCAGTAAACATCAGTCCAACTGCACTGCAGTGGGAGCTTTGGGGAAGTAATATCTGGGTAAGCTACACATGGATTTTTACTAATATGTCTGATAAAGTCCACCTTCACATGGTCACTTTATCCCGTTACAGCAGTAACCCATAATTCTAGACCTCACAAACACCAAGGATCTGTGGTTCATGGATCCACAACTTTCAGGACAAGATCCACTACTGAAGCCTAATTTATACCTTCTTGATCGCTTTGGTGTCAAAGCCTTTGTGGCGTAATTATCATCATATGTACCCGCACCTGATCGCTTTGGATCTCTGCCAACGTGAGCTTGCACTCCATACTTTTACGATTTTTGTGTCTGTGCTGCCTGTCTGCGCTGGCAGGGACCATCATACACTCAGTCACAGAGTGGTGCCAAATGCACAACAGGTGAAGAAAACAATGGTGAGATCATGAGGAGAAGAAGAAGAAAACAGCGCTTGTTTTAAACGACGGTGTGGGGAGAGCTGCGATTTTCTCTGTATAGATAACTTGTCTCTCAGGAACAACAAGGATACAAAAATTACAAAGATATTCTATTGATAAATCACTATTCTATCTTTTCAGTTATTTTCTTCTTCTCTTCTGAGTTTGCCATGTTTAAACAGCAGGAGCACCCCCTGAGGCAGTAGTGAAAACTGTATATCTCTGAGTGGACAGCGATTGTTCAGCCGAGTAAAACAGCATAAACTGAAAGGCAGGTTTGCCTGGGTGGTCCAAACATGCAGCATATGGGGGCATGGGGAGGTATATGAAGCCAGAACAACTGAGCAACATACACTGGCAGAAAAAAGTAAGCCACTTTTATTTTCTATTAGACAAACCACATCGTTGGCGTTTGGTCGTTGGCTAAAGCTCAACGACTGTTTTCTAACCTGCTCTCTTCAGAATAGTCAACCCTGATAAAACTATGCAAAGCTCAGTAAACTCTTTTCTCCTGGTGGCCTTTGGCAAAACACATCCATTGTGCATCAAAGGTACAAAGTGATGCCTGTAAATTGACAAGACGCATCATGATGCTCCCGATGTATTCGCTTTAATTCCAGAGACCAAAGCTGGACCTCAGAAATGCGGGCAAGTCCATGTCTCAACAGGTAAGGCTGTTTGGGGAACATACGGAGGACCAAGTCAACATAAGATGGATGGTCATGTTAAGACGTTGTTCGTAGTCGATGTGTCTGTTAAAAATGGTTGCGCTCTGAGATTAGTTTCATGTGACAGAAGCACATATCGATGTGGAGAAACAGCAATGTCAGCTACAGACACGTTAAATGTCATTCATGAACAGCTATGATACACACCGCTGAATCGAGCCAAGCAGCCATGACAGCCAATCCTCTGGCAGCCCCAGTACATATGACAGAACGGCCTCTGGCACAGCATACCTGCCAACACACAGCACATCAGACCCTTTTAAACCTACAGCTGAGCTTGGGTTATAACTGGTAATAAAGTAATAGTTTATTATTTAAATGATTTGCAATGCCCTGAGCAGTTATAATGCACATCTAGACATTTATAGGTACAAAGAGGGACAAACAGGTGATTGAACAACTCACATTGTTGAGCGATAACCTGCTGCTGGTTGTTTAGCTCGGCCCGTCTGTCTGGCATGGGCTGAAGGCAGCAGGTGCAGATAAGGTGGCAGCCCTGAGGGGGGCAGCAGTACTGAGGTGCTGTGGAGAAGACGAATGTTATGCCTGGTTCACACAGCGAGATTCTGCTCTGATATTTCATTAAGCTTTTCCCCAATTTTGGAATCCCTTCTTTGTTTCCGTCACCTCGCTTTCTGATTGGCTACACATCAGATTCAACAGGCTCGTTTGTCCTTGGGGAACACCCCACATGTGAGGATACTGGGCCAATCAAACATGTTGAATAACTCTGGTTTTAGGTTGGAGTGGTCCTTCCATGCAGACTAGGTCACTTTTAACACACTGTAGGAATAACCCTTAAGATTGTCGTTTGAGCCATCATGATAATCAGGGCATCCTTAAGGTTGTCGGAAGGGGAAGATTGGGTCAGAAAACGGAATAATTACCTTGCTGTGCGACCCAGACATTAAACACTGCTCACTGGTCAAATAATTAGCTTAAAGCAAAAAAAGCAAAAAAAAACCCCACAATCTTACTGTTTAAAAGTTTGGGATCAGAATTTGTTAGTCCTCACCCGATTAAAATGTCATGCGGTACAATTTATAAGAGAGGCACAATGTAACCTAGTCTGTATACAATCTGTGCATGGTTGGCTTACTGGTATCAAGGTATTGGTATCACAGTGGTTTAACATTTCCTATCATATTGTCCTTATGGTTTAAGTCCTTTTAATGAGAGGTCGGAGGAGAAGGCGCTGGGTTGACTGAAGTTTTCTCCATCTGTATGGACCAATTACCCAGCTAATACCAGCTTGTTAGACCTGTGTTACTGTGAGCAGGGGCAAAAAGTTATATTTGTGTACATAACAAGCACTTGAAATCTACTGCTAAATTTAGCAGGTTTTCACTTTAAATGACAAACGCTATAACATTACGATATCTATAACATTTTAGCAGCAGCATTAATAATAATAGTTGTATTTCTGTTTTAATGAAGTGATTAAATCACATTATATTTTTTATTTAAGCTTTTTGTGTACATCCTGTGATAATTTCTCTGAGGGTTATCATACTGTGAGAACGTCGGACACACCCAGGCCTAATCTACGCTCACCATCAGCTGAGCGCTGATCAGAGGATGTTGAGGGCTGCTCTCCAGCTGGCTTTGCTGCCCCCTCTTCACATGCAGGTTTGGGAGGAGCTATTATAGGTGGTAGTGTTGGAAGACCGGTGAACCAATAGTTTGAGCTCGAAGCAAACCGAACTTGGCCCATATCCCTCATGTGACCTGGACACTGCCTGCACATCACAAGAGGCTGACTGCAGGCGAAAAGCACAAAATAAAACTCATCAGGGTTGAGGACCACTGGAAGAACCATGGATTGCCAGAAGTGATGCCTTTAGACCTTTCACAAAAGAAAGACCATTTTGTTGTAAAAAGTATTTTAGGAATATATTATATTCCCTATCTGCTATGTTTTTGTGTTAATTACATTTTTACCTAATGTCTGAGGAGTCGCTGTCATTGTCAGAGAGC
Organism: Crenichthys baileyi; assembly: GCA_036173005.1. Classification (NCBI taxonomy): domain Eukaryota; kingdom Metazoa; phylum Chordata; class Actinopteri; order Cyprinodontiformes; family Goodeidae; genus Crenichthys; species Crenichthys baileyi. The sequence continues at coordinate 318,787 of JAHHUM010001797.1, forward strand.
TCAAAGAGGTAATCAGAACTGCCCTCCTCATCAGAGAAGGAACGTTCAACTTTTGGTTGCAACATGTCCTGAGTTATTTTGTTACGGCTGTCCATGCTCTTCAGGTCCTCCTCACTGCGACACTTTTCTGTGGGACAGAAAGAGGGATGTTTCTGCTTATAAAGCAAATGCTTCAGTGTCTCGATCTCTGTTGTATCACATGTCATAATGACACATGCTTGTGTGCAAACCTGGATGCTGGATGAGGTAGGCCTCCACCAGGTTGTTTAGAATGTGGTTTTTACAAATCCTCTCCACTGGGCAGCGGCAGGTGGGACACAGCGAGGAGCGCTCCATCCAACCCGAGTAGCAGGCAGCACAGAAAACGTGCATGCAAGGCTGCAAGCTGAAGGCACAAAGTGTTTCTAAAGTGACACACCAGACAAAACAAATAATAAATGGATTCAAGCACCAATCGTGGACGTTCCTGAGTTCTCACCTGATGCAGTCATGCAGTAGGTCCTGGCAAATAACGCATGTAAGCGACTCCTCCATCTTGTCTGTTTTAGTCTCGTCCACAGGTGGTTTATGCCAAGGACCTCCTTTAGCTGATCCTGCCATTTCTGTACAAACGACCTGTGCTGAACCCAGATCAGAGTCTTTACCTGTAAAAACAAGATTTTGTTTACCGAGTCTGACATTTTAACGGTTGTCTGGTTTCAACCACAAAAACGTCCAAAACAGGCATGGAGTGGAAAAGATAGTTTCGAGGAACCTGAACAAACATTTGCATAAGTGGAAACAAAATGCGTTAGAGCACAGAAACCAACCATCATCTGTTCTCCTCCTTTTGCATTCTGGTTCCAGGTTGTCTGGGTGTTTTTCTAGCGCATAGGCTGCACCCATAGCTTGGCCTGATAAAATGGAGGAACAACAAAAAACTATTAGATAACTATAATGACACTAATATGTGTTTATTTTGATCCTTGGAGATGAAGCGAGAGACTGGTTAGGAAACTGGAGGTATTCGTACCCCTTGAACTTTTCCACATTTTGTCACATAACAACTGTCAACACATTTTGTTGGGATTTTATGTGATGGACCAGCGGTGTCCAAAGTTGGTCCTCGATGACCGGTGTCCTGCATGTTGTAGATGCAACCCTGCTTCAGCACAGCTGATTTCCATTGATGGATGATTAATGGGCTTTTGCTGAACTGCAGTCACCTGAATCAGGTGTGTTAAAGCAGGGAAACATTGAGCTACAGTTACAATGGGACGGATTAGATCACAGCATATTCTTGAGTTAGAACGGCTCAGTCAAAGGCTGGAGCTAAATCCAACTGAGAATCTGTGGGAACATTGGAAAATAACCATTTACAGGCAATCTCCATGCAATCTGACTGAGCTTGAGCTATTAAAAAAAAAAAGAACGGGCAACAATGTCAGTCCATAGATATTAAAAGCTGGTAGAGACATAACCTCTATAGACCAGCAGCTGCAACGGAATGTGGCTCTACTAAGTACCGAGTCAGAGGGCCTGAATACAAATGCACACTTTTAAGATCTGTATTTTCAACTCATCAGTGTACAGCATATTAATATTGCAAATGACTGTAAAACACATTCATTGCTTGCAATTATATTTCAAGTATGAAGAGTTCACAATCTGCAGATAAAAACTATATTCAGCCTGTCACACAGATTGCTATGCCCAAGATACTAAAGTTCACAGAGTGAAGCACAACTGAAAAAGAGAGGAGCAAGGCAAATGTGGATTTATCGGCAGTAGTTTAATCATCCTAATTTTTACCAGTAATATTGCAACGTGACAAAATGTTCAAAAAAAAAAAAACCCAAAAACTTTCATAGTTCTGCAAGGCACCGTACCTGACACCTGCAGCCAGAACACAGCCCAGGAAAGCCACGCATTACCAACACTCAGCTAAATTGACTTGACCAAAGCAACCTACCAAAAGCTGGAGATGTTGATGTCACATGGCCTTTAGACAAGAGGTTCTCAATACAGAAGAGGAAGGCAGAGGTGGACGGCTGAGGTTCCTCCTGAGATGGATCCCGAGGAGCTTTTGTGAGCATTACGGGTTCCACAGAAAGAGACATCTCTGATGCCAGAACGGGAGAGAGACTGTAGGCTGGCCTCTCTATATCTGCATTGTGTTAAATGATGGATTATTATCAAAGCCGACCCAAAAAATAAAACAGTAGCACAATAGGAAGCATTTGATGAGCCATTTGTAGGACATGATCCAACTACTTACTATAACTGTCCTCTGAAACAGCTTTCTCCATGTTTAAAGAGTGGTAAACGTAGGCAATGTCTATAGAGTAACAAGATATGACGTTTTTCCCATTAAAGATTTGTATAAATACATTTGCAAAAACTATCTGAACTGCTTACTTTGCTCTGGCTCACTCTTCCTGTACACAAAGTAGATGACATCACCGTTCTGCAGCACGTGAGTCTGCTTCTTCACCACTTTGGACAAGTTGATCACGGTGCCATTAGTGCTGCAAAACACAGTTAAAAGTTCCAACATATCAACGCACATATTTTCTGTCATCTAGAAACTATTTTCAAGGCATATGAAAGTACAAATCTTAAATCTTTTGATTTTTCTTATTTTAGCAAATGAGAGCCACAGAGTTTAGGAAACCGTTACGGTGCCTTGCAAAAGTATTTATGCCCCTATTGCTTCTGGGTTGTTTTTTTAATATGTTTTATTGCAATTATGTGTTTTATACCAGGGTGTTTAACCTAAGTTTCCAGAGGCACATGTGGCATTTAAAACCTATAATTAAATGGACATGAGGAAAATTATATATTTTAGTTTGTCTCTCCAAACATCTCCATAATAGTTCATAAGAGCAGCACCAATAGTAAAATAATAGTCATATATATATATATAATGCTTTTGTGTCATGACCCCCCCCCCACACCATATCTAATCAAGAGAAAAAAAAAAAACTTATCCACTCTTTGTTCTGAAATCTAAAAATAATTACATAAGTCATTTAAAACAATAAAATATATATATATATATTTGTAAACCTGAAGAAGTTATCTCTTTTCTAGCAGGCAGGTAGGTTTAACGGCTGTAGAAAAAAATGTGTCAAGTAGGAGCCGCTGCAAATATAGATCTGTGAATCATAAAAGCGGCCGATCACTGCAATTGCCAACTTTAAAGTAGCACATAATTGTGAAGTGTAAAGAAAATGATGCATGGTTACATTTTTTTTTAATGTACATAACATCTGAAAAGTACGATGTGGATTTATATTCAGGCCCCTTCACTTGGAGGCCCCTAAATAAAATTCTTTGCAGTCAATTGTCACCAATAATTGATACAGAGTTCACCTGTGTGCAATCTAATCTCAGTATAAATCCTGCTGTTCTGCGAAGCCCTCCGAGGGTTATTAGAGAACAGACCAAGGAACACAGCAGACAGGTCAGGAATATAGTTGAGGAGATATTTAAAGCAAAATATAGTTAGAAAACAATATCTAAAGTTTGAACATTTCACTAAGCACTTTTCAAAATATAATCCTAAAACATTACGAGTGTAGTACAACTGCGTGGTCATCCAACTATTGATCAGGGATGCCGCCAAGAGGTCAATGGTAAATCTGGAGGATAATCTGTCTACAGGACAACAAATCTGTTTTCTATGGATACGTGCCAAAAAAGGAAAGCCTTTTTTTGAAAGGAAGACAAAAAATCTTTGTTTCCCAAAAATCATGTAGGAGACACAGCAAGCATGTGGAAGAAGGTGCTCTAGTCAAATGAGATGAAAATGGAACTTTGGGCTTAAATGCAAAACGTTATAAGTGGAGTATAACTAACACACCGCCACCATGGCCAAACATGGTGGTGGCAGCATCATGTTTTTCTTTTGCTGGTTTGGGGAAGCTTGTGAGAATAAACAGAATAATGGATGGAGCTCAACATAGGGCAAACATAAATACAAATGCACACCACACTTTTCAGATTTTTATTTATGTTTAGTGAGAAGAATGAGGCAAGATGCATACGTTTGCAGGCCACAGTTCGATTTATTTAAAAACTCTTATGGTACAGTACCTCGTGTCTTCAAGCCAAACCCGCCCTGAGTGTTCATCTTTCACTATCTTGCAGTGCTCCCCTGAGACAAGTTTATTGGCTGGAAAGGACAGAAAGCAACCTGGAAAAATGATAAAAGTAAATAATTTTCATGAAAGACTGTTTACTTTGACAAAAGTAATGAAATATTTACCTCTTTCTGCTTGTAGCTCTCATTTTATCATCACATCATCATACATTTTGACTGATATAACAACACAGAAATAAAAACTGTCAAAAAACCCACCTTGCACCTAATACTAAGTTGCCATGACATGTTTGAATCTTATTACCCAGACATTGACTAATTTATTAAGATACGCAAACCCCATTGGCTTTGCATTGTAAAAAAGTAGATTCCCATAAGCTCTCAACAACAAAGCACACACAGGGAAATATATAGCCACTAACCACCTCTAAAGCAAAACCTATACAAAAAAATCTACTTAATATTCTACATGCATGTTGTCAATAGACATCTTTTGTTCTCATCACAAGGGGCTGTCTAAGTCTGGGGCACTAAAGGAGGCTTTGTGTTTTCAAGGGGGCGGTTATAAAGGCTCCAGACACTGACAGAAATGTCTACAGCACAGAAACGACTGTCTTCTCTTGACAGGACTTTTTCTCAGTAAGAGCATTTTGAAAACCAGGATAAACACAAACTATTTCTAACACAAAACAGAAATCAAAACCAAAACGTTTTGGTCTGCTTGTTCTGCTCCTACCTTTTTTTCTGCCGACTGTGCATTCCTTACTGAAAAGCAGAATTGTTTCACTTGAGTCCACTTTGACCAGCTTTCCCCATGGCCGACCACTGCTGTAGTTCTCCATGTCCTGGTGGCTGTCCGTGGGAGATGATCAGAAAACAAGTTCAATGATTAACGCAACATTCTTATTTATTTTTAAATGTATGGATTAGAGAAATGGCAAAAGTGGTACCAGATAGAAAGTGAAATCAAGCGACTTCTGAGACTTTCAGTTAAATACAATGTTTACGGGCCAATACTGCAGAGTAAAACATGGATTTCTAAATCATGTTTTCCTAAACAAAACCAGCTCGTTAATTTTTTTGTGAGATTTTAGCTTTAACACGCCGCCAGAGTGGCCAGTTTAACAGAGACTTTAATGTAGATGCTGCTGTAAAGTTTATGGGAAGCAGAGTTCATGAACAAAGTGTCTAGATGAACAGAAATGATCCAGAACCTCAGAAACACCAATTTTACCAAACAGCTTTTTAACTCTGTGGCAAACAGGAAAAAAGGCACAGCTAGCCCAGCTGTCAAATACCAAAGCCCCACAAGTTTCTGCCAAGCGTTTTATTAGCATAGATAACTAAACCGACACAACTCTAAGCTAACCAGACCACTAGCATTACCACCTGTGTTCTAGCACAATCAGACCAGAACATTATCTCTATCCCGGTGGATTTACATCCCACAACTCTTACTTTACCATTAAACGCTTAGTGTGTTGTCCCTCAGCTCAGTGTTAAACAGCTTCCCTCCTCATGTTCCGGCTAGCTCTGAAACACTTCCTGACACCATGAACTGTCGTCAGCTGATGGAGGAGGGGCGCCGCTGATGCCTTGTTGTTTAAACTGGGATTAGACGCAGGAGGCTACGGCAAGCAGTTTTACAATTTAATCAAAAACACACCTGTCTCTGAGACAGCAACAATATTATGTCCCATCGTCAAAATAACATCCTTACCATTAAAAGATAAAAATCAACCAATCAATCAATCAATCAATTAATAAATCTGTTTATTCACTCGATTTAACAAATGTCATCATTAAGACACAAACACAAACAAAAATAAAGATATGTGTATTACTACCAGTAGTACATTTTAAAGGTATCTATAATTACAATTTAAAGGTATCTATAATTTCAATTGCACTAGTAAAAAAAATACAAATATGAAATAGGTTCACTGACTACATGTGATTACATTTGAGATATCAGTAATATTGTTATTGCCAGTCAAAATAACATTAATTTAAAGTCAAAATGGCATTTGGACTCAAATGGATGTGATTGTAAATTCCTGCTGTCAAATTATTTATTGTAGGAATTAGATTTTGGCATATTAATTGCAATTGTTCCAGTGGCTGGAAGCACAATCTGCAACCACTGTTGTTCCAGATTACACACTACTGTACCCTCAGCCTTGCTGCTGCAAGCCTGTCCTTATGTACAGAAACTGAGCAGCGCTCCACAGTTTAGTACATCTTTTTCTGCATTAGCTGACATATTTTGCAGCATCAGAAAACATTTAAACATCTCTTTCTTCCTTCTGTAACTCAAAGAATATGTAACCGGGATGAATTGACTGACATAGGGCCTGATCTTCAAAGAACCCAAATAGGGAGTGCTAAATTGGTTGTGCAAAAAAATAAGTGAGCGTGTTGTGCCATCTTCAAAGATTGCTTGTGCAGTAGATAACAGGTACAACAGAGGCGCAGACCGCCCTATTAAAATGAGGAAATTGCGTGTGCTACTGGCTGGCTGCTAAGCTGTGGCGCTTAAAACATGCAGGGTTGTTGTGCTGCATCATTATGAATGATCCAGTTGCTTATTTTTTTCCTTGCTTTCTTTCCCTGCTTCTACTTTTCTTGACTGTTACAGTTTGTTAACTTTTCTTGTCGCTATTCCCAGCAGCAGGTTTGTCAGCTCAGCCTCTGCCCTGACTAGATCATTTCCTCTCTCTGTTTATTTGTGCAGGGCGCCTCTGAGGGCGCATTCAGTAGTCTAAATTTGAAGTTGTTCGGTGAGCAGATGCTTTATGTTTGTGGTCCTGACGGACCCAGTGAGGCAAAGATCACATTCTGCTTCGCCTTTAATCTGAATGATGGATTACATAGCTATTGTGCAGGGGGGCAGAGCTGTGTGCCATCAGTGCGTACATGAGGCAGCTGGTCAGTGTCTAGGCTGACAACACCATAGGAGCGCGCACAGCTTGTTTACTGCGTTGCTCAAAGTAACTTGCAACGGTTGCAGCTTAGAAATAGGCCAATCAAAATTAACAATAAAAAGATAAACATGTCTGTCAGACGTTTGTCTCCCTTTAACTTTTTTTTTCGGAGACTCACTGTGTTTTTTTGTAGAGAGTGTGTGTTTGACGAGTTCGGAGTTATGATAAACACCCACAATATTTACGCCTAGTAATATTAGCGACAAAAAATACTTTTTGGTAAGAGCTGGCTATTGGTATGTTAATCTAATGTACAGGGGTTGGACAATGAAACTGAAACACCTGGTTTTAGACCACAATAATTTATTAGTATGGTGTAAGGCCTCCTTTTGCAGCCATTACTGCGTCAATTAATCTTGGGAATGACATATACAAGTCCTGCACAGTGGTCAGAGGGATTTTAAGCCATTCTTCTTGCAGGATAGTTGCCAGGTCACTACGTGATACTGGTGGAGGAAAACGTTTCCTGACTCGCTCCTCCAAAACACCCCAAAGTGGCTCAATAATATTTAGATCTGGTGACTGTGCAGGCCATGGGAGATGTTCAACTTCACTTTCATGTTCATCAAACCAATCTTTCACCAGTCTTGCTGTGTGTATTGGTGCATTGTCATCCTGATACACGGCACCGCCTTCAGGATACAATGTTTGAACCGTTGGATGCACATGGTCCTCAAGAATGGTTCGGTAGTCCTTGGCAGTGACGCGCCCATCTAGCACAAGTATTGGGCCAAGGGAATGCCATGATATGGCAGCCCATGGGCATGCAACAGCCTGGGTGGTTTGCTTCTTTGGGGCTTCTCCACACCGTAACTCTCCCGGATGTGGGGAAAACAGTAAAGGTGGACTCATCAGAGAACAATACATGTTTCACATTATCCACAGCCCAAGATTTGCGCTCCTTGCACCATTGAAACCGACTTTGGCATTGGCATGAGTGACCAAAGGTTTGGCTATAGCAGCCCGGCTGTGTATATTGACCCTGTGGACCTCCCGACGGACACTTCTGGTGGAAACAGGAGAGTTGAGGTGCACATTTAATTCTGCCGTGATTTGGGCAGCCGTGGTTTTATGTTTTTTGGATACAATCCGGGTTAGCACCCGAACATGCCTTTCAGACAGCTTCCTCTTGCGTCCACAGTTAATCCTGTTGGATGTGGTTCGTCCTTCTTGGTGGTATGCTGACATTACCCTGGATACCGTGGCTCTTGATACATCACAAAGACTTGCTGTCTTGGTCACAGATGCGCCAGCAAGACGTGCACCAACAATTTGTCTTCTTTTGGACTTTGGTATGTCACCCATAATGTTGTGTGCATTTCAATATTTTGAGCAAAACTGTGCTCTTACCCTCCTAATTGAACCTTCACACTCTGCTCTTACTGGTGCAATGTGCAATCAATGAAGACTGGCTACCAGGCTGGTCCAGTTTAGCCATGAAACCTCCCACACTAAAATGACAGGTGTTTCAGTTTCATTGTCCAACCCCTGTATATTCATGTTAATAAAAACATAATGTCACATAACTGTCCTGCAAAGAATGTAAAATGAACATTTATTTACATAAAAATAAATTATTTTCCAGTAATTTTACTGAATTCATTTTGTTTGTTTTGTCAATATTTTTAAATTGTTGTTTTGTGACAAGTCGTTGTTTACTGTAAACCCTCCCCTGGCATATGTTCAGGTTTGTGTGTGCTTCTCTGACGACTGAGTTATGTGTGCACTTCAGCAGCCGCAGATCTCACGGACAGCGATGGTGCGCTGGAATGATCCAGAGTCAAGAGAAAAAGTGTTGCAAGGAGTTTTATCATAGGAGATACACTCACCGGCCACTTTATTAGGTACACCTTGCTATTATTGGGTTGGACCCCCTTTTGCCTTGAGAACTGCCTTAATCCTTCGTGGCATAGATTCAACAAGGTACTGGAAACATTCTCAGAGAGTTTGGTCCATATTGACATGATAGCATCACACAGATCCTGCAGATTTGTCGGCTGCTCATCCATGATGCGAATCTTCCGCCACAGCCTACTCAGGTAGCCTGTGGCGTTGACATGATGCTCAATTGGTACTAAGGGGCCCAAAGTGTGCCAAGAAAATATCCCCCACACCATTACACCACCACCACCAGCCTGAACCGTTGATACAAGGCAGGATGGATCCGTGCTTTCATCTTGTTGACGCCAAATTCTGACCCTACCATCCAAATGTCGCAGCAGAAATCGAGACTCATCAGACCAGGCAACGTTTTTCCAATCTTCTATTGTCCAATTTTGGTGAGCCTGTGTGAATTGTAGCCTCAGTTTCCTGTTCTTAGCTGACAGGAGTGGCACCTGGTGTCGTGTTCTGCAGCTGTAGCCCATCCACCTCAAGGTTCGACGTGTTGTGCGTTCAGAGATGCTCTTCTGCATGCCTTGGTTGCAGCGAGTGGTTATTTGAGTTACTGTTGCCTTTCTATCAGCTCGAACCAGTCTGGCCATTCTCCTCTGACATCTTGCATCAACCAGGCATTTGTGTCAACAGAACTGCCGCTCAGTGGATATTTTCTCTTTTTTGGACCGTTCTCTGTAAACCCTAGAGATGGTAGTGTGTGAAAATCCCAGTGGATCAGCAGTTTCTGAAATACTCAGACCAGCCCGTCTGGCACCAACAACCATGCCGCATTCAAAGTCACTTAAATCACCTGTCTTCCCCATTCTGATGCTCAGTTTGAACTGCAGCAGATCGTCTTGACCATGTCTATATGCCTAAATGCATTGAGTTGCTGCCATGTGATTGGCTGATTAAAAATTTGCATTAACGAGCAGTTGGACAGGTTTACCTAATAAAATGGCCGGTGAGTGTATGTCATGGCTTCTGTTTGTGCTTGGCTCCAAATCAGAGCTTAGATAATCCTACATAGAATCCTCTATTGTCATCTATGTATTTTTATTTTTTTATCTGTTGACACATGTAAAGATTCCCTCCCTGCCATTTGTCATTCTATCTCTGCCTTCTTCTGGCCAAAGTGACAGCAGACATTTTTGCGTTCCAGTTAGTACCTGCCTGTCAATGTGCTAAATCTATACGCAAAAACAGCACCCGCAGTCCGTTTCAGGTTTGATAAATTGCATTGTGCGAGGGATTACATTTCCATTTCCCTCTCCCATAAATTTGCGTTTTGGGGTCATTATTATATGTTTTGCATATGTATAAAGGCAAACACGCTAAAAACCTTGCGCCTGCCATTTCGCTGATTTTACACACCCACTCCGATTTGCCTGTATTGTAGATCAGGTGGTTTTGTACACTCAAACCTTTTGAAGATCAGGCCCCTAGTGTTTATTTCCACTGCACACAAGCAGTTTAGTTTCTAATTGAGTGAGGTAATATCGTGTCCTTTTTAACTGCATAACTGTAGAACTTTTGAATAGCTTTTTGAACGTAATAACCAGATGTCGCTCTGCTCATTGCAACCATGGCAATAGCAAGGATGTCCCACTGGTGGAATCAGCAGTCGGATATGGAACACCAAAGTGTTCAAAATTATGGTTATGCCAGACACCCCTAAAGTCTTGAGTGCTGTGCTCTGCATATTCCATGTGGACACGGTGCTCAGTGGTTCTTAGGGTATCCACGATGCTAACATTCTGGAGAGCAATTATCATCACAATCATTTGAAAGATGTCATCCAAAAACCTCAAAATGGCATCATATGATAAATTATTCCCCTAAGTTTGATTTGCCAAGGTAACCAGAGCTCAACGAAGTTATTGAAACTCCACCATCCTTCCTAAACCTTGAGCTGGTGCAGTGGCTGCTCAGGCAGCAGGTACCCAGGAAACTAATCTCTATTTAAGGTTCAGGCAATGAGGATGCAGGTCCAGCCCATTGACGCTGATTGGCCCACAGTCATTCAGTTGTAAAGTGACATTATGAAATAAATGGCCATGTGGAGAAATCGTCGTACTTGTCGTCTTCCGCTTTATCCGGGACCGGGTCGCGGGGGCAGCAGACTCAGCAGAGACACCCAGACGTCCCTCTCCCCAGACACCTCCTCCAGCTCCTCCGGGGGGAGCCCAAGGCGTTCCCAGGCCAGCCGAGAGACATACTCCCTCCAGCATGTCCTGGGCCGTCCCCTGGGCCTCCTCCTGGTGGGAAGTGCCTGGAACACCTCTCAAGGAAGGCGTCCAGGGGGCATCTGGTATAGATGCCTGAGCCACCTCAACTGGCTCCTCTCAATGTGGAGGAGCAGCGGCTCTACTCCGAGCCCCTCCCGGATGCCCGAGCTCCTCACCCTATCTCTAAGGGAGTGCCCGGCCACCCTACAGAGGAAGCTCATTTCAGCCGCTTGCATCCGGGATCTCTTTCTTTCGGCCATGACCCAAAGTTCATGGCCATAGGTGAGGGTAGGAACGTAGACCAACCGGTAAATCGAGAGCTTCGCTTTTCGGCTCAGCTCTCTCTTCACCACGACAGACCGGCACAGCGCCACCATTACTGCGGCAGCAGCACCGATCCGTCTATCGATCTCCCGCTCCATTCTTCCCTCACTCGTGAACAAGACCCCGAGATACTTGAACTCTCCCACTTGAGGCAGGAACTCCCCTCCAACCTGAAGAGGACAAGCCACCCTTTTCCGGTCGAGAACCATGGCCTCGGACTTGGAGGAGCTGATCTTCATCCCAGCCGCTTCACACTCGGCTGCGAACCACCCCAGCAAACCGCCTTGGCTAGAGGGGGCCAGCAGGACCACGTCATCCGGAAAAAGAAGAGATGAAATCCACTGGTCCACTGATCCTGTCTATAAAAGTGACAAAGGGCAGCCCTTCCAGAGTCCAACATACACCGGGAACACGTCCAACTTAGTGCCGGCAATGCACTAAGTTGGACAATGTTTGTACAGAGACCGGATGGCATGTCAACCATGACAGCCCCACAACATCCAGAGACTTGAGGTACTCAGGGCAGATCTCATCCACCCCTGAAGCACTGGGGCTTTTTAACCACCTCTGTGACTTTAGCCTGGCTGATGAAAGAGTCCAACCCCAAGTCCCCAGCCTCTGCTTCCACCAGGGAATGCGTGATGGCAGGATTGAGGAGATCCTCAAGTACTCCTTCCACCGCCCGATAATGTCCCCAGTTGAGGTCAGCAGCCTCCCACCCCTACTGTAAACAGTGTTGGCGAAGCACTGCTTCCCCTCCTGAGGCGCTGGATGGCTTGCCAGAATTGCTTCGAGGCCAACCGGTAGTCCTTCTCCATGGCCTCACCAAACTCATCCCAGGTCAGAGTTTTTGCCTCTGCCACAGCTTGGGCCCCGGCACGCTTGGCCTCACGATACCCGTCAGCTGCCTCAGGAGTCCTACAAGCCAACCACAGCCGATAGGACTCCTTCTTCAGCATGACAGCGTCCCTTACTGCCGGTGTCCACCACCGGGTTCGGGGATTGCCGCTGCGACAGGCACCGCAGACCTTACGGCCGCAGCTACGGGCAGCAGCATCGACAATAGATGCGGAGAACATGATCCACTCGGACACTATGTCTCCAATATCCCCCGGAATCTGGTCAAAGCTCTCCTGGAGAGTTGAATACATCCCTGGCCGAGGGCTCTGTCAGACGTTCCCTGCAGACCCTTACTATGCGCTTGGGCCTGCCAAGTCTTTTCCGGCTTTCTCCTCTTCCAGTGGATCCAACTCACCATCAGGTGGTGATCAGTGGACAGCTCAGCCCCTCTCTTCACCCGAGTGTCCAAAACATGCGGCCGAAGGTCTGATGATACGACAACAAAGTCGATCATTGACCTCCTGCCTAGGGTGTCCTGGTGCCAATTGCACTGATGGACACCCTTATGTTTGAACATGGTGTTCATTATGGACAACCCGCGACTAGCACAGAAGTCCAATAACAAAGCACCACTCGGATTCAGATCGGGGAGGCCATTCCTCCCGATCACGCCTCTCCAGGTGTTACTGTCATTTCCTACGTGGGCGTTGAAGTCCCCCAGCAGAACAATGGAGTCCCCGACAGGGGCACTATCCAGCACCCCCGACAGGGACGCCAAGAAGGCCGGGTACTCCGCACTACTGCTCGGCCCGTAGGCCGAAACGACAGTCAGAGACCTGTCCCCAACCCGAAGGCGCAGGGAGGCGACCCTCTCATCCACTGGGGTAAACCCCAATACAAGACGGCTGAGCTGGGGGGCAACAAGCAAACCCACCCCAGCCCACCGCCTCTCCCCCCTGGGCCACTCCAGAGTAGAAGAGAGTCCAGCCCCTCTCGAGGAGATGGGTTCCGGAGCCCACCCTGTGCGTGGAGGCGAGCCCGACTATTTCTAGTCGAAATCTCTCGACCTTCAGCACAAGCTTAGGCTCCTTCCCCCCCAGTGAGGTGATATTCCATGTCCCTAGAGCCAGCTTAAGCATCCGGGGATCGGGCCGCCGAGGTCTCCACCTTCGTCTGCCACCCTATCCTCTTTACACCGGTCCCTCACGGTTCCCCCTGCAGGTGGTGGGCCCACTGGGGGATGGCCTCGTGTCTCTCATTTGGGCTTGGCCCGGCCGGGTCCCACGAGGAGCAACCCAGCCACCAGGCACTCTCTGACGAGTCCCGACCTCAGGCCTGGTTCCAGGGTGGGACCCAGGCTCCGCCATACCGGGCGACGTCACGTGCCTCGAAGTAATTGTCCTCATGAGGGTGTCTTGAACCGCTCTTTGTCTGACACATCACCTAGAGCCTGTTTGCCATAGGAGACCCTACCAGGGGCATTTAAGCCCCAGACAACATAGCCACTAGGATCATTTGAGCACTCAAACCCCTCCACCACGTTAAGGTGGCGGTTCAAGGAGGGGTGGGGAAAAATCACCCTTATAAAATAAAAGCTGGCCTTTTGAAATAAAAGCTGACTTTTAAAAAATGACATTTTGAAATAAAAAGAAACTGCTGGAATTACATAAAAATAGCTTCAACAATAATTTCAAGTATTAGGTAAAAATTTTATATGAAAATTCTTTTATATTATAAAGCTGACTTTTAATGGAAAATGAAATATATTTCATAATAATGAGCTGAGAATTTAATATGCATTCAGTTATTTCACAATTTCATTGTCACATTAAATCATTATCTATTATTTATTGATGTACATACTTATTTCATAGTGCTTCATTTATTGAATTTAATTTTGAGCACTTTAGCGTTCCACAGTTGGAAAGGTCCAGGATGACAGAACAATCTCCTGCTTGCTTGCATTAAGAGAGAGTGTTGTGAGGCTTCCTGTAGATGGTTGCAGCATGGAGCCCGACAGCTGGCTCGATTGCATGCTCTAACCAACAACACCCCCATCTGTTGTCACTCACCACCACACTGGATGTTGCCAGGAAAATAGACACAAATATAAATGTATGTGTCGATTCTGTTATTTTAATGAATAAACTAAAATATTGTAAAATAAATAACATCATTATAAAATAACAACTTCAGGCAGAAGAAACACATTTGTTTACACTTGTTTACAACTCAAAGCTTTTGAAACAGATACCTAGAATAGATACGTCTCTAAGGGAGTGCCCGGCAGGAACTCCCCTCCAACCTGAAGAGGACAACCCACCCTTTTCCGGTCGAGAACCATGGCCTCGGACTTGGAGGAGCTGATCTTCATCCCACCCCCCAACCCCAGCGCATGCAGTAGGTCTTGGCTAGAATTTCTTTCCCTACCAAAACAGTTTTGATGCTTTCAAAGGTTTAACAAAAAGTTTGTAACAGAATGAGGAAATATGAATACTGCAAACATATAGATTACCTTATTTGTTAGTCCATCAATCCATCCAGCCAATCTCCAGTGGTCTATGGGTGAGAGGGGGGGGGTCCACCCTGGACAGGTCACCACACCAGTCCATCCCAAGGCAACACAGAGATCCACAACCATGCACACACCAGTTCACATCTAAGGGCAATTGAGAGAGACCAATTAACCTAATAGTCATGTTTTTGGACTATGGGAAGAAGCCGGGGTGCATGCATGGGGAGAGAACCCATGCATGCACGGGGGGGAACATGTAAACTCCATGCAGAAAGACCCACGGCCAGGAGTGGAATCAAGGACCTTCTTGCTGCAAGGCAACAGTGCTACCAATTGCGCCAACACGCAGCCCCCTTATTTACTAGTTTTAAGCTGAAAATAATTATTCATATTTTAAACATATTGCAACAGCTGGAGTCATATGGTGTTCCTTCCTCAGACATGCCTGGCTTACAGAGCTAGAAATGTCTGTAGTAAAGCCAAGAGATATCCCTGGAGGAAAAAGCACCTTCATGAAGTCCAGCAGTTCCCTCTCTGGGCTTCCTCTCTCATCCATCATCAGGGTAATGATTACATCCAGGTGCAGCCAAATTTCAGGCCTGTCTTCCTCAAGGTACCTCGGGGATTTCCTGAAAACCTCAGGTGCTGCAAGGTGGATTGTGGGAAACAGAGAGTCATGAAGATGGAAAGCAATGGTGCGCTGTTCACTTCGATCACACATGACAGGAACCTTCAACTGGCTCCAAAGCTGTTTTGGTCTTGATCCAGCTTTGGTCATCACACATACAGAAGACAGTTGAGGTTCTGCTGGCAAGAAAAGACCATCTTCATCATGTGCTTTTTTATTCTGAGGGAAACCAAGCTGAATCGTACATATGAGCATCTTGAGGTTCATCTATCAGGCTCACTCTTGGTTTCAGCTCATCAGTACAGCTGGAGATCTCACTCTTTTATTATCCGTGTTCCTACAGTCTCAGACTATACCCCACTCTGCTTGGAAAACTAATACCAGATACAGAACAGTATATGACTTCTCCTGGAAGAAGTACTTCTCTAATTCCTCACATTTTTTGGGGAGCCTAGCTATTAGCTACATTGAGTGGCTTCCTGCCACTGATGAACACAGAACTATGGCACTCTCCAGAGGCTTAAATTTAAACATACTAGTTGAAATTTGATATTTGCAAACTAAACGCCTTGACTGCATACTTTTCTAATCGATACGCACGTAAATCTGACTTATGTCATTAAACAAACAGTACCTTGCAAAATTATTCACACCCCTTGAACTTCTCACATTTTGTGAAGTTCCAACCACAAAATGTATAGAATAGCCATTTTATGTGATAGAGCAACACAAAGTAGTACATAACTGTGAAGGATTCATGGTTTTCAAAATGTTTTATAAGTAAAAATGAAAAAGTGTGGCGTGCATTTGTATTCAGCCACCACGAGTCAATGCTATGTAGAACCACCTTTCACTGTAATTACAGCTGAGCTGAAAGTTTTTTGGGCAATGCCTTTGACAGCTTTGCAGATCTAGATACTGAAATAAGTCATATGCAAAATAGCTCAATTTCAGTCAGATTGGAGAGAGAGCATCTGTAAACATTGCTCTTTTAAGTCTTGTCACAGATTCCCAGTTGGATTTAGGTGTGGACTTTGTCTAGGCCATTCTAAGATATAAATTTGCTTTGATCTACACAATTCTGCTCTGGCTCTGGCTACATAATTAGTGCTGGAAGGTGCACCTTTACTCCAGTCTCAAATCTTTTTCAGCCTATAACAGGTTTATTTCCAGGATGGACCTGTTTTTAGCTCCTGACCACATTCCTGACCATGCTAAATAGAAAAGCATCCCCACAGGATGATGCGGACATCAACATGTGCCACTGTGAGGATGGTATGTCCAGGGTGATTTACAACGTTAATCTTTCTGCACACATTTTGCATTTAGGTCAAAAGCTCTTATCTTACCTTCTTCCACCTTTTCTAGGTCCCCTACATTGCTTATGGCAAGCTGCAAACTGGATTTGTTCTGGCTTTTAATGTAATAACCTGTGCTCTGTGGGATGCTCAAAAATTGGGATATTGTTTTAGAACCTAACTCTTTAAACCTCTCCACAGCTTTATACCTGAGATCTTCTTGGTCTTCATTATCCTGTTGGTTAAAAAATATCTTCTAACAAACATCTGAGGCCTTCACATAACAGCTGGGTTTATACCAATATTAAATTACATGAGGTGGACTCTATTATGTACTTGGGTGACTTTTAAAGGTCCAGGGTGTTATTTAGAGTAAAAGAGTCAGATAAAAATGCATGTCATACTTTTCAGGTTTTTAATTGTAAAGAAGAATTTTCCATCAATGTGACCATAATGCTCTAATTTGCGCTGGTTCATCACACTAACTTTTAATAAAATTCCTTGAAGTTTGGGGTTGTAACACAAAAAAACCTGAAAGGTTCTGACAATCTTTGCAAGAAACTAGATCTTGTAAAGCAGTCATAATCAAACAAGTTTCGCTGCTGTCTGTAGATGGAGGCTCTTCTGCAGCATTTTCACACAATCATTTGTGCATTTGCATCTGTTCGACCCTCATTATCATCTAGTGTCTGGGAAATTAGTCACTGTTCATTCTTGCCAAAATAAATGAGACATTTCACACTCCCTCCATACATCTTGGATGCTATAGGAAAAAACAGTGAGCAAATGCATTTTTCTGGCGATGGAGAAAGTTATTTAGTTCATTTAGGTTTATTAGATTCATTCTGGTGTTTAGGTGTTTGTTTCTTCCTAGATCCCACCCTATAAGCGCAAGTACCGCCACCCATACCCAAAACCACAGATGTCAGCAGTATTGCTGGCCTCTTCTTATCTCACCTTGTTGTGTTTGCTATTCAGCAGAGCCTTCAATGGCAGTCAATGAAATTGAATAAATAAAGTTAAAATCTCTGTGAATTCAAAGTCCTGTTTTTGTGTCCAAGCTTCACAAACTCATCAAAGGTCCCTGGGGGCCCTGAAACTCAGGACTAAACTGTTCATAAGGCATGTAGTTATAATCAAGCTAACTACTCAGAAAGTGTTCTGTCAAGCTTCGCACTAGTCAGTTTTAACATTTACGTTGTATCCTACTCAGAGCTAACATGAGTATAAATCTTCTCTGTCAATGCAAAATAGCTTTTTATGGAGGCAGTGTGGGGCGGCATGTCCCACAGTGAATAGACAACAATTGCATGATGCCTTAATTATTAAAAATACTCCTACATATTATTATATAACCCTATTTGTCTTTTTTTTATATATATTCACAACATATAAAGGTTACACGCCTCTTTATTATCTTTATAAATGGGGTTTAATCTCACACTCGTTCATTTTTTAGACCTTATTGAAGGTGTATAACCAGTGTCTACATAGAAAAGAAATCTGTTGGAATCTAGTTATAGTTTATGCTGAGAAGAAAAAAAATGATTAAGGATTTTTCAGTCAAATTACAAGAGGGCTGATCTTTCTTCATTCCCAGCAGACCAACATGTTTCTATAATAGAAATAGCAAACGAGTCTTTAATGCAGGCCTAATGTCAGCAAAGCCCCATCTAGTCCCTGGCAGTGCATTAATAATCTTCAGTGTGCAGGCTTCTGAGCACAGGGGCCTCCACTCACTAATGGCTTCATCCCTCATTTTAAGATGTCTGCACGAAGCTGCTTTTCACACACCCACACACACACACACACACGCAAAGATGCATCCGTGCAGTTTAATTTTTAGGCACAATTATTAGCGGCGATGGTTTTCAGTTAAACCTCCACAGCTCCCCTGAAAAGGTCACAGCAACTAAGTGATTGCGGCTCATTGAAAGCCACGCCTCCGCTCACGTCAATCAACATTTCCTAATTGGATCAAAGATTACTCGTGGCAGCTGTATAAAACATCAAACGAGTGATTAAATGAAATAATGAGAAAATAAACCTTAATGTTGCCAAGTGGGAACGGAGGCGAGCCGAGGAGCGTGATTCCACTGTGTTCACTGAAATTATCTCTCGCCGGCTCCAACTAATTGCTGGAGGATGTCCTCTTAACTGAGTGTGAAAAGCTGTGTCTAATTACTGCAACATTAATCAGGCATTAGCATGTTATCACAAGGTTAACTTATCTGAAGGGGGCCCAGAAGCAGCTGGAGGTGCCATTCATCCGCGGTGCACTGGGCCAGCAGGGCCAGCAGGGGTAGCGCTTGTTCTTCCGATAAATCGCAACTCTGAACCCCCCCCCTTACTACCACACACACACACACACACACACACCTCATCAAACTGTGAGCTGAAATCAGAGGCAACCATGTTGGACTGCACTGAATGAGTACTCACGACCTGAGATTGCTCAGTGTGGGATGGGAATGTCCAAAATCAATATCAACTATTTCTGCTCAGCTGACATGGGTACATTTAAGCTGAGGGGGATTTAAATTTTAAGGATCTAATCTGTTAACGTCGGAGTTTGCACAGAAAAAAACAACAACAACAGAAAAAAGATCTTTACCAAACACTGGATGAGGAAATACATGGACGCAGAGGATCTGCTAAATCAATGTCAAACAATTGTGGGCTTGGTGGAGCAGCTGAGTGGAATGTAATGAAGATTGACTGGCTGGCGATTGTATTCCAGATTACCCCGCAAGCCAAATGTGAATGCAGACAAAACAGCAGCAGTCATGTCAGGTCGTTGGAAAATATGAAACATGAACTATTTCACACAGTAGTTTTTGTTTGAAATTGCTTTTGAATTGTTGAAAGAGCAGTTTCTTTTGATCTCTCAAACTATGGTACCTGTACCACCAAAGGGACATGGCTCTATTCAGAAAACATCAGCTATTAACAGATTCAATTACAAGCTATTCAACAGCTGACTTGTGATGGAAAACTATAAGCCCAGATACAAATTACATTATTCAGACAAATTATAATCATGGATCCAGACAGGAATGACTGGTGCAGTAATATAGTGGCTCTCAGAAGCAAACACAACCCTATTCAAATGTCAGTTTTCTCAGAAATTAATTAATTAGATTGTGAAAACCAGTTCCAAATTTTTTCCACTTTTAATTGGACCCACACCCGTATCATTTCAATTGAAAAACAAGAATACTTTCAGAGGCAAAATATAACAAATAAAAAAGATGAAATAACCTTGTAGCAGAAGTTTGCACACCCTGATGTTTGTTGAAGCACTTATTCATTTATTTCAGCATTCAGCTTCCTTTGGTAGAAATCTATCAGCATGCCAGATCATGATTTGATAATATTTACCCTCTCTACCTTGCAAATGTTTTCTAAGTCATTAGATTGTAAGGGCATCTCACACAGTCTACAAACATCTTCAGGTCTTTGCATCGATTTTGTGTTGGACTTAGTACTGGATGCATTTTACGCCATTGCAAAATGCTATTTTTTGCCTATTGAAGCAAGTGCTGTGTTGATTCAGATTCAATTTGATGCTGAAAAAATAAGTGCCTCTTAATCTTCACATTTGTGTCACCTGAAGGTTTAGGGTCAAAACTGACTGGTGTTTGGAACTGCTCACTATTTCATCCACCTTCACAAAAACACCAGAAGAGAAGTAGTCACATAGCATGATGCTGCCACATCCATGTTTCACTGTGGGTGCGATGTTCCTATGGTACTCTGTGATAACCATTTATTTTGGAAGTTTGGCTGAAAAGCTTTTGGCCATGTTAGACTATAACATATTCTCCCATATGTAAGTTTTTGAAAATGTTATAAAGTTGTGCTTCTTTTTGGAAGACAAAGCTCTCTATTGACTGTCACTCCGAAACCTTTCACAAGACATTTCACACTTTCAAAAAAAGGTGGTGGAATTACAGGTGTGCTTCTGAACTTTAAATAATTAAATAATGGTCGGACATTCTCCTTCAGGATTTTCTGGTGGAGGAAAGAACTCACAGTTTCATCAGTTGCAGCAGGTCGACCAGGTCTTCAAGAAGCAAAGCAGCGCCAGACCATCACACTATCACCACCATGTTTGAATATCAGCATGTCCTTGTTTTGAAACACTGTTTTACTTTTTAACACTTTCCAGACTGATCGATACAAATGACTTTGTTTCTCAGTTGTTGTTTAATTCTATTAGATTGGGGAAGCCTATTTCTGTCATGGTTTGAGTTTGTGAAGGACCAAAGCGCAACAGGACATTGCCAGGCGCATAGTGGATATATACATTTTAATACTAAACTTACAGGACAACGAAGGAAGCACTGGAATCCAGGAATGGCAACAGCAATTACAACAGCAGCCACAACAGACAACCCGACAATGAAGGGATAGAAAGCAGGAACTTAAATACACAAAGGTGAAAAGAACTACATGAAAAACAGGTGAGTACAATCAACAGAAACACAAACAGATGTGGATCATGATAATTTCATGTGGCAGACTTGCTCTACTTAAATGATTTCATGATGCTCAGGCAGAAGTGGGTGGCTATTAAAAGTGAACTCAGAACATTGCAAAAAAATGTGGCTAATACTTTATATCATAATTTTAAAAGTTTTGGATGTGTATTACACTGTAATAAATAAAATCATAATTTGAAAATTTACTCAGGTTATCTTTTTCTGATATTAAAATTAATTTTAGAATCCAAACATATAAGCAGCACTGTAAACTGTCATACTGGTAATACTTGTAGCTTGTACTTTTCTCATGTGGTGCTTGGCTTGAAAGGTTTAAGAATGACAAATCTAGATAATTTTGCAGTCAGCTCGATGTCCTTGATGCAATAGCACAAAAATGAGTGCACAGTTCTGAGTCACTGCATGGCAAAATATTAGCATGTGTATGGATTAAAGGTCATTTGTGGCAGCAGGTTGGTCCCGTGCCCTGACTTCATTACCAGTAGCTCCAGTATAGTCTCATCTGGATTCTAGTGGGGCAGAGAAGCCATACCTCCAGCAGCCCTGCCAAAGGCGCTCGTTTGTCAGAGAAGCATGGAGTTCACAGGCTGATGAATCTCCCTCGTCTCCCAGACTGTCAAGCTCTTCGCTTGCATGTCAGAGACAAAAGAGTAGGAGCAGGAGCATAAGAGAGCAGAACAGGAATTCTGTAAGGAGACAGTCCACTGTTCAAACCCTTCACCCGCCCCCCACACACACATTAGTGTGCTCTTTCAAATCGCCTATTAGCCTGGGCGAGCGAGATTACAAGCAAATAAAATTACATTCATTGTGATATTTGATTTCATAATACCCCCAGAATTGTAATTACAGCACAGTCGCACGTTTCATTTAAAAACCATTCATCAAACACAAAGAATCAGAAATGGAAATGAGCAGGTTGTGCATCCAGTGAGTGAGTGTACATTATCAGCCATGTTTCACCAGAAGTAACAATAATGAGAGAAGAATGGGTAAGATAATAAGAGCGTAATCAGGTGAGAGAGTGGGATTTAATGATATGGAACATAGGGCTTTATTTTAATCTGTCAGTCTTTCAGTGCAGCAGTCGGAGGGTGTGTTGAAAAGAAAGAACATTCACAATATTCCCCCGAAACATCGAAACAACTTTTGTGTTCAAAATTTTTTGTTGTTCTGGTTCTCACGAGGCAGCACAAGGGTTAAATCCCCAAAACTTCCACACATCTGCCTGCAGGGTTGCACCGGAGGTACAATAGTTTATTGCATTGGGAATGTGGGCATATGCTGTCTGGCCTAAACCAACAAGCAGAAGGGAAGAGATAAGAGACATTCTTGAGCGGCACAGAAAAGAAACAGGAGAAAGAGCCAGCATGATAGCGGTGCTTGTTGTTCTGATGTGTTAAATAGCTGGCCTTCAACACCCCAATCAATTGCTGAGTGAGCCACTGTGTAGCCAAGGGGCTGTGTGAGATAGCCAGATGGCTCAGCCAATGCTGCTTTGCCTCATTCTTTTCATGAACATGGAGACACACACATTGGGCAAGATCCACCAAGTATTGGGACCTGAGATTTTTCCTGCACTGATAGGTTAAGGTAGGTGTATCTTAGATATGTGCTAATCTGCAGCTGAAGAAAACCAAGTGATTTGCAAAGTGTTCAACAGCATGGGTAGCTCTGAATGGTATGTTTTTTGGCACGAATCACCTAGCTCACCTTATTTAAGGTATCATCAAACAGTTTGTGTCATGATTTTGAACTATTGGTTAGAGTTTCTGCCATTTGAAAGAGCAAACAGAAGTGTGAGAAAGTGTGCAAGCCATAATTGTGGGACAAAACAAGCATTGTCTTACGGGTTCCAGAACCTCGAAAGGCCTGCACTGACTAATCTGAAAACAACCCGCTCTATAAGCCCTACTGCAGGTGGGAGAACAAGCTGTGACATTAACGAACACAGCAAGATAAGATAATGCTTGTTATCTTGGTGTATGGAACTCCTGCTTTGATAGGAGATAAGAGGCTTTGTGTTTGCTGCCAGACAAATTTCCAAAGAAGCATGGGAGGTGAGGGTAAACTCTGGGCTGGAATAATGAGAAGGCCTGTTGGAGTTGATGTGATGAAGAATATGTCTCATCTCACCAACCAACAGTACTATAGCTATCTTGTCATATTTTTGATTTGATCATATCAATACAATATAATAATTCACAAAAGTAGAGATGCGGAGACAAATCGGCTTTGTCTGGAATCTGACAATTTTCAGCTCCGACTGGTCATTGGAAACTCAAAAATCACATCTTTTCTAGACTGTACAGTCCTTTTATCAGTGAAAGGACAGTAGGTAAACACTAGCAGATTGCATTGATAACAACAGTCGTCGGTCTCAATACTATTAGTGAATGAGGATGAATCAGAATTGAGCTATTTAGTGAGATCTTGAAAATGAAACTAGAGGAAACACAGAAATGTCAGAGGCTATTTAAGAGGTAATCTTCTGTTATATATCAAGACATGTTTGCAGTTCTTTGAGGCTGAGAGAGAGCAAGACTTTCAGCAGATAACAGGAAGGCTGAATGAATTCTATTACGACACATGCTAAATTTGGAAATGGTAACTGGTAAACGGCCTGAACTTGTATAGCGCTTTATCAAGTCCCCAGCCCCAAAGCACTTTAAACTACAATCAGTCATTCCCCCATTCATACACACATTCACACACACTGACAGTGGTGAGCTATATTGTAGCCACAGCTGCCCTGGGGCAGCCACTAGAAATGTGCCAGCCATTTGGAAATCTCACAGGTAAGGTAACGATCTACATTCTCTACAATAGATACACAGAGATAATTAGTTTTGTAATACTAACCTTGCTAACTGCTATTATAAATACTAATGGCCACTTGCACCAGAGAGGCTAGATATATAATATAATATAATATAATATAATATAATATAATATAATATAATATAATATAATATAATATAATATAATATAATATAATATAATAGAGAAGATTGGATATGGAAAAGATTGGCATCAGCAGGACAAAACTTTACAAAACCGAATGATCAGAAATAGGCCAACCAATCCTCATCGATGTTTCTTAGAGAACTATCGAAGAGATCTGGTGAGTTTGAAAATGTATTGTTTTCATAAATCGATGGAAAGTTATTACCTTAGAGAACATTTCTGTCTTTACTACTTTGTCTGCATAATAAAAGTGAGCATAGCTACAACAGCTTAATGTCCAAACTAAGGAGAATTATTCTCTGTAGCACCGGAAAGTGTCCAAGACATTTCTCTTGAGGTTTTCCAGGCTATCCACATTGAACACACAATGTCTGCAGTGTGGTTAGTTAGTCACACTTCAAACAAAAAATGAGCAGCTGCTTCACACACCATCATTTTGATCAATTATCTGGCCTGTCAGACTCCATTTGAGGCTTTGAAAGGTTGCAGATAGAAGAACTAAAAATTATGTGTTTAGACACACTGTGAAAGAAAGTATTGCCCAGCATGCAACCTAAATAGCCTGTAAGAGTCTGTAAGATGAAGTTAGACTCCCAAAATTATGAGTACTGAATGTTCTTTTTTCAGTCCTGTGTCAGCTTTTCTGAATGACATTCCTGACTAAACGTGCCCAAAATGAATTACAAGAAAAGCTTTCTGTCCTATAAAATGTCAAACTGGTTTTCTAGTTAATACATTCAACAATACATTCAACATTCAACATTAAACAATATTGTTTATATTTTACAAAATCTGCACCATGTATTCAGTAGGAAAATATGGAAAGACAGGGTCTGTTATTTTTTAATGTATTGCAATTTTATTTGTTGTAAATTCCATAATTTCCTATTGGACAGGGAATGTTCACTCATGGTGTGTCAGTGTTAAAGCTTGTGCCACTAGTAGGCATGGGCTACAACAGAATTCTAATGTTGTGGCTTGGGAAAACTTCCGTCTTTTCCAGGTGCCAACGACTCAAAGGCGATCTCAGTGATGAGCCAGGAATGCTCTGCTGAGCGAGTCATGGAGAAAGAAATGGTCACAGAGAGATGCATATTCAAATAAACTTCACTCTTGGCCTGTGCACACAAGCCATGTTGTCACCAGCTGGCAGTGCTTCTCACCGCCCCTTCAAATGCTGAGCCACTTTTGATTAACGTCTCTTCGGTTAATCATGTGCGTTGACTGTGCCAAATTGGACAAGATGCATATGGCTTACATTTCCCTCAGAATCTCTCTTTTTTTTAAAAAGACCAAAGCACTGGAGTCGCATTTTACCCTACATACCCATTCCTTAAGTCAGCTTTTGTGTGGTGTCCATACATAGAACAAGGAAGGTGGGGGAGTGGCACACTGCCATCCTGCGAGTCCTTGAATGAGGAGCGTATTACTGCCAGATGCACCCAGCTGCATAAATGTTATTCATTTTTCATGGCTTGTGTACATAATATGGCCCATGTGGGAGATTGTGAGGCTCCAGTAAAAGCTGGAAAAATCCTCAAATTGAATCAAAGTGGAAAATCTATTTTTCACTGGACCTCCTCCTTTTCCATGTGTCTTAGCCTTGCTCTGCTCTTTCCTGTCTCGTTTTCTTTCTGAGGTTCCTCTGTAAGTGACATACAGTAAATCCGTCCACTTCTTTTACCAGCCCTTCTCCTTGCATAGCCATAGCAATAGTGATGTGACACAGCTGAAATATTTGTCATACATCCAGTGGTGCAAAGACATTAGACAGCACTTTGTCATGAGGGTCTGGAATTCACACCATTTAGTTGTGTCCA
This sequence comes from Crenichthys baileyi, assembly GCA_036173005.1. Classification (NCBI taxonomy): domain Eukaryota; kingdom Metazoa; phylum Chordata; class Actinopteri; order Cyprinodontiformes; family Goodeidae; genus Crenichthys; species Crenichthys baileyi. The sequence continues at coordinate 344,855 of JAHHUM010001797.1, forward strand.
AGTCAGCTCCTTAACCAACGACTGGCCTGGCTTCTGTCAGCTGCAGCTCTGTTGACACTGAGAGCTAAAAAAAGATGGCAACATGAAGGATGTGCGCTGCTAGCCTTTTTAGGCAGTCAAAACAACACCCACTCTTACAACAAGAGCTGTGACAGTGTTCCACTGCCAAAGCCATTGACTTGGTGCTCTCTCACTCTGTTCACATATAGCTTAGTGGTGCAGAATAGCTGTCATCAGGGTTTGCTAACCCCCACAGAGAGATAGGCTTGAACTCTGGGAAGAGCCGCCACCTCCCAAGTCACCAGGACCCCGGCAATCCGAATGTGATCATGGCCGGGGCCTTCCGGCCTCATTAGCAATTTTCATTTCAAAACAGCTTTCAAATGAGAAGAAATGCATTAAGTCTAGCAGGAGAAGAAGTCAAGGGAGCCACTACATAGTGGCTCAAACAGGCTTTCATACATGTTTTATCAGTGGGGGGAGAGAAAAAAGAAGCTTGGACTGAACCATTCATATCTTGCCCATCCTATTAGCTTGGCACTGTGTTATTAGCTGCCATTGTGCTCCATAAAAGTCCCTCTGGCCTGTTCCACCACTCACTAAATCCAGGGTGAGCTCTGTGCCAGGCGCTTTTTGGAGCTATTTGAGACCATGAAAATTCAATCCCAAACCCTCAGCATTGAGGTTTCTCTCAGATAAATGAAGAGGATTACTGGAACAATAAAACAATGTCTTACCTCAAATACCACTGTATCCTATTAATTGGGATTATGGCAAAAAAATGTGTCCAAAAAGAATGTTCTTTCTTGCAAGGCGATGTAACAAGAAATTCTGCTATAGCAAAAATCAACACCAATGGTACATTTTGAACAAATAAAAATAGAAGAGTATGTACAGTCCTAGTAACAGACAAAAAATACCTTAAAAAAGCAAACCACTCCAACACAAGTAATGACGAAAAAGAATGTGACAACTGCAGACGCTCTGAGAATCCGCCTTAGGTTGGATGCGCTAGGCAATGTGTCAATTGTTTCCCACCTGATGATAGACTGAGTGCTGAAATAAACTGACCTTGACAGACGATGAGTGAAATTGATGGAGCTTTTCATCTCTTAAGGGCCATAACACACACACAGCAGTAAAACAGCTAAAACACAAGGCAGACGGATGGAGTGTGTGGGAAACCTGAGGTGGTGTTTTCTTTACACCAAAGTACACCTGGTAAACACTTGTCACAGAAAACATTTCTCTACACCATGACAAGTAAGACGGTTATGTCGGTGCCATGCAAATGTATTTGTACTTTATGAACTCATTCACATTGTCATGTAAAAATCATACCTTCCAGTGTATTTCATTTGGATTTTATGACCAAGAAAAAACATTGCATATGTGAAGTTGATGCAAAAAGATATATGGCTTTCGTTTTTATTTCATTTACTTTTGCAAATAGAGATCCGAAAACTGTGGCATGCATTTGTTTCCAGACACCTTGAGACAATGTTTTTTTGCTACACCCTTTCCTGTCTTCACTTAGGAGAAGCCTTTTCACAGCATTTTGCTGCCACCACTATCCTTCGAAGTGGGAAAGCTACAGTATATTGTGAGTAATGTGCAGTGTTAAGTTTTCCATCACACAGTTTTGTTTTTGTTGCATGTAGGCCAAAAAAGTTTAATGTTAGTCTCATCTGAACAGAAAAGTATCTTCTTTCTTCTTGCCCCTCTTCCATAAAGCTCAGAGTTTTGGATTGGATGACTAATAGTTGTCAAGTCAATAGATTTTTCAACATGAGCTGTAAATCTCTGTAGCTCCTCCAGATTTACTATGGGCCTCTTCACTAATTCTCTTATTAATACTCTCCTTGCTCGGCCTGAACAGTTTAGTTGGATCATCATGTCTGTAGGTTTCACAGAACTGTGTATACACTAGTGCTGCACAATTAATTATTGTCAACCAAGATTTCATTGTGTGCAAAATTGCAATCTCAAGAGTGTTTGGACCCAACATTTGATAGGCTATAACATTTCAGGTGCCACGCAATAAAACTCTGCTTGCTAGCACAGGCCTAATGTATGCCGTGACCTTATTCCCCTTTGATAAACACTGACAACACTGACAGCTATTTTTGGTAAATAAATGTACAACTCATGTATCACTTTTCTTACACGTCACAGCTGTATGCTACTTTGTGTTGTTCTATCACGTAAAACAGTGTACTAAAATAAAGTTTATGTCCGTAATGTGACAAAGGGTATGAATACTTTTGCAAGGCACTGTTCTTGTTGTTTTCCATTGGGTCTAAGAGCACTTGGTGCTTAAGTAAGGCTAGCCACTGACAGATGCTACCCACATGAGGAATATGGTGTTCAATTACCAGGAGTCTAAATTGAAAGTGATAGTGATTTAAGCCTTCCTAATACACCAGCCACATTCTGGCAAACAGTCTTTTCAAGGAGCCATTTTAAAAAAAAACTGCAGGAGTGTGTGAAACACAGGAGTCCAATTGATTTTCAATAACATCCCCTAATGACCTGGCCATGGTTTGATCCACGCTGTCGTTATTGGCCTCTACCATGGGACAGGATTGTGAGGCGCACAGCACAGAGCAGCGAGATGAGTAGTCGAAGTGTTATGAGGATGAATTGGCTGTCTGTAGACAGGCGGCAAGCACAGCCGCTGCCCTGTCAATAACAGGACGGGGGCACCTCAGGACTCCTTCTGCGGCCCACTCCAGAGAGCCTTCCGGCCTCATTAGAAAAGCAGATGAGTGATGTGCATGAGGAGAGGAGCTTCTTCTCTGCCATCCGATAGCTTTCCTACCAAGCGTTGCTCCCCTTAATGAGTCCAGACCGCAGGTCAATATGCCGCTGGGCTGCCAGTCAATACCGGTTACCTGCAACACAAACACTCAAAACCCGCTTTCATACAAAATCAATGTTCTATTAGTCCACCCTGTATTGCCTTGGCCCAATCCTATTGATTCTCTCTGAAGAGCTCTGCAGCCCATGTAGGACAGATTATGGTCAAATGATCTGATGGCCGGGGCTACTCGGCCAGCTCAGTTGTCTTTATGATTTCAGAGTAATAGCTTGATATAAAATGGGAAAACACTGAATTCTGAAAATGGAGGCAGAAGCGTTATTGGCAAAGCTATCAATCTTATATAAAATACCACTCAGTATGTTTAACTCGCAGACAGATTTACTACTTGTTTACAGCAGAATGAAAGATAGACCGGAGGTGTTTGACATTAGGTCCAAACTTTATTCCGTACATTTTAAACCATGAATGTTCATTTTTCTTTTTTTTTTTTCCACGCCTAAAACTCTACTGTTTTTGTATACAAGAGTCTAAGAAAAACAACTGCACAACACCACAAGGTTGACAGATAAAGTCCTCTTGATGTCCACCGAACAGTGTCCTTTTCTTTTTGGAGCTCCTCCAGTTTTTGACTTGGAAGTCTTTTAATAATCCAGATGATTTCATTGGTACATATGAACATGTGCTAAATCCAAGTTTCTCTCAACTTCTCCAGTATTGTCAGCTTGTTCCAGTAGATTTCTTTGTTAGGGTGCTGTGCGTTGCTTTGCATAGATTGCAGACGATCCATCTAGGCTTCCGTACAACACCCTCCCTTCATAATTCCCATCCGTTGGTCGGTTGTTTGACACCATGATATTCAACAGGTAGGTGATTCCACGTTATTTCATTTAAATTTGTTTTTCTAGAAATTGTTAAAAAGACTAATAAATTTACAACGCAATCTTGCAGCAAAGGATATCAACAGGTTATTTACATCAGTTTTCTTTACAGAGACTAAACAAACATTATATATATAATTATATATATATATATATATATTTATCTGCATATCTCAAAGGCAAACCAAATGAACAAAATAAGTTGATAATGTAGCAATGTACATTGTCATCATTGAGGATATCCAGGTACCATGAGGTTAAATTACTGATGGTTGAATCCAAAGTCAAGTCTTTACATTATCATAAAGGATATGTCTCACAATAGACTGGGATAAATATTGTAAAAGGCAGGACTAATGCAGAAAATACATAAAATTCATAGAAATGATATCAATACATGGAACAAGAATAGGAAATGTACAAACATATTTAGGACCTTTCCTTTCAGCACAAAGCAGAAAAAAAGGTATTGGATTAATATATTAATAATTATCAAATATTTAAGTCGGAAATAAACATACACACGTTTGTGTTATATTTACCGACATCATTGAACATCCAGTCCACTAAAAATAGCCATGGCATGTGCTTCATTAGCCTTACATACCTTTACTTTGTACAATCATACCCTTTCCCTTGGGGAGTTTCACTCTTCTCTGGTGAAGAGCAGTGCATTTTTGTTCATGGTATTCCACAAAAGAGAGGTGAGGCTTGTGAGTTTCAGAAGCTACCGAGCCTCTACTTCTTTGGGGTTGCGAGATGGGGAATAGTCCCTCGGGTCCTGGGTGGTGGTGAGGGGGGTAGTCCTCCTGGGTGAGGCTGGCCGGGCACTGCCAGCTGGTACAAGAGGTGGGGGCGCACTTAGTGCAGCGGTAGGGGGTGTTCTGTTCATAGGGCCATTGTGTCCTGTAGAGGGACTAAGTCTTGGGTATGGCATGCCCCCTAAGTGGGGCATAAAGGGGGGCATGTGGGGTAGATGGCCCTCCATTGGGGACTGATGCAGCTGATGGAGGCGTGCTCTGTCAAGCTCCTCCCTCAGGTGGAGGCGTTCTCGTTCCTCTGCCTGTTGCCGCATCCTCTCATGCTCCCTGCGCACCTCCAAAAGATGCTCGTGGTGAGAGTAATCATGAGCCTCCCTTTCCCGGTAGGCACGCTCCTGGTCGTAAACACTGGGGAAGCGGTGTCCTTGTTCAGCCCTAAGCTGGAAGTCCATGCGTCGCTGGAGGTCCAGGCTGCGGTAGGCCTCTCGAAGCGGGTCCCAGGGGAAGGCTGTGTGTGGCAGGCGCTCTCGTCCTGCCAGTGGGCTCACTCCCATAAAGGGAGCCATACGAGCTCTGTCCAGTACATTGAGACTGCCCATTTGAGGCATGGCACTCATGGAAAGAGGAAGAGCATGAGACATAGGGACACCATGCAGGCCTGGTGCTGGAATATCACTACCACGGGGTGAAGGAAGAGGATGCTGCTGTGACAAAGGTGGGTGGTGGTGGTGAGGGTTTCCTGGTTGGCTGACAGGTGCAGGAAGGACCTGAGCTGTAGGTTGGGGCGCTGGCTCAGAACTTACCACCATGACGTCTTGTTCCTCCTTCCTCTCCTCCTTAATCTTCATGTCATTTTTCACTTTGTGGAGGAGCTCTGCAGATGGAGGCTCCTTTCTCTCACTGTCCTTGATCGCAGATGGAAGCCCACCAGCCATCTTCATGCTCTGCTCATTGATCATAGTCTTGGAGTAGGGAGAAGGAGAACGCTGAGTGGGTTTGATGGAGTCCTCTGAGGCCCGCCTCTCCAGCATCTCCTTTCCTGGTGAGCGGCTCTCCTTTACCTTTACATCAGCTAGAGATGACTCCCTCTGGCGCTCTAGCAGTTCTTTCTCTGCCTCACGGACCCGGTCTACACTGCTGCTGTGATGTCGACCTGAATCACTGGAGTTCTGGCTGTTTGAACGAATCAGACTGCTGATTTGGTAGCTGACTGGTGCTGACGCAGGAGAAGAGCGGTTGGAGTGGCGGTTGCGATCCACAGAATCCCTGTAACGGTGTAATAGAAAAATTGGTTTAAACAGCACACTGTGTTAAGCAAATTATTTTCTACCGTATAATACTATTCAGTTGTTTTTGTTTTATTTAAAAGTAAGATCATCTAAGTTACACTAGCGACACCCCACCAGTTCATTGAATCCAAGTGTTCTGAACACTTTCATTGACACGTGTAAAAAATTAAGCTACTAGCATGCATACTGCTTCTACAAGAAACTGCAATACAATAGGTCGCTTTTAGGTGATCTGATGAATTATAGTGTAATAACATGGTCAACTGTTCTTGGTATCTTAACAAAGTAAAGGCAATTGAAACAACAGCTACTCAGCCACAGAGTCGTAAGCCTTGTAATATCACAGAGCAGGGGAAGCGCATGTTGAATTGCACATTCTGCAGGACAGTGTACAGATGTTGCCAGTTGTCTGAAGATCTGCAGTCCACAGATTAGATCATTTTATTCATTTCATTCTCTGGACTATGTGGAAAGAGTTTCGGGATGGCCCCTTCCAGTTCCAATGTGAATGAGCACCAGTGCACAAAGTAAATTCCATTAGGACTCATCCGACATCAGTGACCTCAAAAATGTACTTATGGAAGAATGGTCAAATATTCCCACTAGACCTTGTAGACATCTTTCCTAAAAAGGTTTAAACTGATATGGTTGCAAAGGTGGACCAACTTCACATCAAAGCATATGTAAGAATGGGACGTCATTAAAGTTAATGTATGTGTAAAGTCAAGCATCTCAATACTTTTGGCAATCTGGTATGTACTGTAATGCTATCAGGTAGGAGCCTTACTACTGTTGTGCTACATTTCAACTTGTGCTCTAATCTGGATATTTTTTTTATGTGTATGCAAATACAAATACAAGAGTACCTCCCTCTACACTTTATGATCAGACTGGTAACCTTCTAAAGTAACTAACAGAACTTTTAAATAATCTATGCAGTGATAGGTAAAATTTAAATTAGTTAAATTCCAAAAGTTTATATATACCACGCTTTAGGGGGGTTACACAAACAGTATTCAAACAGTATTCAAACAATATTCAAAGTACACTACCAGTCAAAAGTTTTAGAATGCCTTTCTCATTTAATGGTTTTCTTTAGGTTTATGACCATTAACATTGTAAGTAGATTCTCACTGAAGGCATCAAAACTGTGAATGAACACATATGGAAATATGTAGCAAACCAAAAATTGTAAAAGAACCTTAATCTTAAGAAAATTAACCTTTAGCCGTCTCTCAATGAACCACTGGGAAGTTCTTTCAAGACTCTTTAGAAAACCATTTATGATGACCACCTCATGAAGCTCATGGAGAGAATGCTAACAGAGCCAAGCAGTATAAAAACAAAGGGTGGCTATTTTGAAGAATCTAAAATATAAAAATATTTAGAGTTATTTCACACTTTTTGTTTACTACATAATTGCATGGGTGTTCATACATAGTTTTGTTGCCTATTAGTCTACAATTTAAATAGTCATGAAAGCAAGGAGACCCATTAAGTGAGAAACTGTATCTAAAACCTTTGACCGGTAGTGTATATAAAACCAAAAGCTGTCTACTACTCACCTGTCCTTATCCTTCTCCTCTTTACCGATGGATGAATCTCTTTTCTCTCGGTCCCTTTCTCGCTCTCGTTCTCTGTCCCGCTCTCGGTCGTGGCTGTTAGCTGAACTGCTTCGCTCAGCCTCTCCAGTTTTGGGCCACTGTGGTGGGGTTGGGAAAGATGGCGGTGTGCGTCGAAGCCGGTTCCAGGTGTCATGGTGGGGGCTGCCAAAAGTGGGCAGTCCTCCTGGCCCCTCCTTGGAACCAAACACACTATTGGACCCTGAAGGAAAAAAGCAGACAGACATGGGACTCTAAGTTAGGCACAAAAACCTTTTTGAGGACACATAAGATGAGAAGAACTTGACAACAAAAGCTGCTTTTGTCTTTGTCTCTGGAGGTTCTCTCCCCGAAGCTGTTTGGAAGAGTTAGAAGTTAATGGCTCCCCACAACACAGGCTTTACTTTGGGACTGAAGGCCTTCTCCCCCTCCATTTTCTGCACTGGATGAACAGAGGAGACTCACTTGCCCTCTGGAGAAGAAAACTGTGAAAAGCCAAGGGAGACCTTAGCATTCCACAGCATGTCTATTCCAATCACATCCATTTTCACAACAGGGTGACTGATTTGGCACACAGAAACAGGGGAAAACGAAAAACAGAGAACAGCATAAAGAGAAGGATGCAGAGGGAGAAAAGAGAAAGCCCTCCATGGAGATCCAAGAGGGGCTTGTCAAATAATTAATAGATGAACTGCCACCAAACAGCAAACCTAGGAGTGCCTGCTAGCAGCAGGCACTTTCAGATTAAAGCCAGGCTGTTGGAAACATCACTGATGGATGAAGTAGAGGCAGGGAGTTTTCCTGTGCTGTGTGTTCTACTGCTTTGTTGGACCTCCCTGGGCTAGGGCTTGGTTTGACACAGAAACTAGAGCTAAGTGTCTTATGCCTCCCCTCCTTGCTCTCCCTGTTGCCTAACGCTTTCCTGTTCTGTTCTGCTTCTGGCCACTGGGGGCTCGATTGAGAAGAGGGGGCGCCAGTGGAGGAGGAGAGAGGGGGGCAGCGCTTACCAAGCGTGGGGTTGCCTAATCCTCCGAAGGCACTGGTTGAAAGGTTGCCAAGGCCGCCAAAGGAACTGGAGCGACTGAAAGGATCTGTAAAATGCCAAACAGGGATTAGCAAAAGGGGGAGCTGGTTAGCAGTACTCACCCCAACACCAACCCGTTTCACTCAGCTTTTCTCTTACAAGCGAGTTGTTTTTTTTTTTTTGCGCTGGCATTCTAACTCCCTGCCTGGTAGCCTGGACACAAGATTTACTGGCTTTAACTAGAGCTTCCTAGGGCAAGAGAGACAATTCTCCCTGATGAAGGAATTAGTTTGGATTTCTTGGAGCAAAGTTGACAATGGTCTGGTGCTGGACAAGGAAATTAGTGCAGTTTAAATGAAGCTAATTAAGCTGGAAATTTGGTGACTGATTGATGCCAATGTAGTATACTGCAGCCCAACCAGTTAAAGAAAAACACAAGGGATAAATAACATTACTGAATCAATTTTAAATTGATATTCCACCATAATATTGATTCCACCATCAATATTTTCTATTTTCTTTCATTTTTTTTTCTTCTGCTCAAAATTCAAAGACCTTTATTCAATAAAATCAATTCAGAATTCCTGTTCCAAACAATTCCTCTGCATTTTTTTCAATTAATCAAATAAATCAATTAAACATTTAAATTTTAATGTAATCTCTTCTTGTAAAAGACAAAATTGACGTTGCACAGTCAATGGTGTCATATACTCTCTGTTTGGAAGCTTTGTGTTTGTTTATAATCCCAAAAGTAGTGATTTAAGACTATACTGTAAAATCTAGTACCGCTGCTTGAAAAATACAACTGGCCGTGTTCAACAGGATTTTGTAAAAACCTTAAAAATTATCCTGAAATTAAAATTATAAATATCTGTGATTCAAAAGACACCCTGGTGGCTTTTATGCCATTTTAAACACAAATCACAAACTGGGAGAATGAGCGGGGAATGCATGGAGAAAAGAGGAGACGTGTGTAAAAACAATTGTCAGTATGCTGTTACTTACACTTACCTGCCAAATGGCTCGGAGGCAGAAAGCCACTGGGATGTGGGGCAGGGCCATATGGGGAGGGTGGTGGGTGTGCAGAGCCTATCAAAACAGATGCATTGATATTATCCAGTGATATGAAAATGTAATCACTAAGAAACCTTAAAAACAAATCGACAAAGACTCAGATACGTAAAAAGTAAGAAAGGTTGTGTTGAAAGCTTACAAGTAGGTAGTATTTACCTGCAGTAAATAATATGTTTGTCCTCTTTATTTAGTATAAATGTAGATTAGTTGGTGTCGGAGGTTAAATTTAACGGGCTAAGAGAAAGCAGGACATAAAACAAGTCCAATCTCAAAACATTATAGTGGTTTATCCTAATGCTATTTTTTGAACTTTTAACTGTACTTTAATCATTTCAAACTGTTGTCACATTGAAACTGATGATTATTTACACAGAAAAAGGAGGAAGGCGGATGTGTGTTACCAATCCTGTGTGAAACAAGCACAGAGAACTGGCATTGTGAAGTGTTCAGGTTAGGGTAACTGTCAGATAAAAAAGTAAAACTGTAAAAAGCAAACATATTTAGGTTGTTTAAGTGAACACCGTTTCATTGATATTTTTACAATATTTTACTTACTTTCCAGATCAGCTATACATGTTCCAATGATCTTTACACAAGAAGCCAACTGATGGCACGCTGCCTCTTACCTTCATTTTCCATGTAAATAATAATTGGCTTCTTTGTAAATAATCACCCAGTGCAAACATGACAATGGTTTCAAGGATTGTCAAGTAGCATTTGCATAAACCTCTAAGACCTTTTTGAGATAGGAATTCTTTTAAGACTGTGGAAGTCTGCTTTGGTCTTGGATGCTCTCGGACTAACCTTTAGCTTCGGCCTCTGGGAACAACTAACCTGACTTGTCCTTTAAAATATTCCTACACTAATAAGAAATAAAATGTGAATAAATGTCACCAAATAAATGTGAATAAAAACATCATGCAAAGATAAAACACACTGTATAATAATGCAAGCTTCATAAGTTATTGGCTGACTAATACTATTAACATGCCATTCACATTTTCCTTTTATTGCAGCAGTTACACATTTCTGCATGAATCTATAGCAGCTTAGGCAGGTCAGTTTTTCATTGTGCAACTAAATAGCTTATTTTACAAAACATTGTTACTATCAACCATATCTCATGAATTGGTAATGAAAGAGCCAATTATATGAATGCCTCTGACAAACCACTGCATAATTACCAGTCAAAGGCCATTCTCCTTTCTGCTGCACCCCCCAACCCATCCCCCACCCACCCCCCCACACACACACCCAATGCAGGGCAAATCAGTCAATTACCTAACTGAGAGTCATGCATATTCATACAAATCAGATTTTCCTTTACTGGCAAAACATTTGCTGCAAAAGCCCTGTAATTAACTGCACACTACACAAGAGGAAAAGTACCCACTCTGTTTCATCAGCGTGTTTTTTTTTTATTAAAAAATTCTTATTTGCATAAAGGCAAACATGGGATAGAAAAGCTTAAGTAATAAGATCATTTGTGAGTAGTTTGTCTTTTTTCCACATAAGGTGATGGGTACTGAGGCAGCCGGCTGACCTGTGGAGGGGAACAGGGGCCGTGCCAGGTCGTGAGGATACGGGAACCCCGGGAAGACTCCTGGGGCTGGGGGTCGACTGAACAGATCCAGCTTGCCATTCATGTCTAGTTTGTGTGGGTCAAGTTGCATTTGCTGTAATTCAAAGAGGCAGAGATAATGACAGTCAGACAAAGACAATTAGGCCAGCAGCAGCAAGCATTTCCAGTGACACAGTAATCAGTATTTGTTTTCAGCTGCAATAAGGGAGAGAGAGAGAGAGAGAGAGAGAGGAAGAGATATATGGAAGCCTTAAACACAACCCACAGCAACATGTCTCCAATTCTGGCTAGCTCTGTCCTAACATCCATGTAAGCTGATTACAAACACTAAATCCTTGATGTCAGGGATCCATAGCCCACGAAGTACTGACACCACCAGTCCAGTAGCATTAGCAGAGAATCTCCACTGTCAGGAAATATCATCCATTTCATGGAGAAATTCCACAGAAATGGTTACTAATTAAACTATTTGTTTATAGCTTGCTTCTTAGCTTGCAAACACAATGATGCAATAAACCTTTACTTTTACTGGATTACAATATGTCGTCTTCATATCCTGTGGTTTAAAGTTCTTTTACTGAAAGCGCTGGAGTGACAGGGCATTTCTCTGGGTGCAAGGACCATAGAGTACCGCGATGCTGTCCACCTGTTGCTGTGGATTGCCAGTCAGCTGGCTAAAATCAGGCTATCCTGTGTTTTCTTGCTTAATAAACCAAAATTTTCCATTTGCAAAAATGAAAAAAATGTAATGTTCTGACAGTCATGGCACGGAAATTAAAGGATTTAATCCTTTCACTATTATTAAGGTAAGATGCATTTTAAACCTACAGTTGTGCGGCATTTCTGTTAGGCAGCCAACAGCAAAGCTGGCTATCTGAGCAGATAGCCTGACTAATTAAACAGCTAATATCACGTTGTCATCTTTCCCAGTGCAATAAGCATTTGACAACAACTAGATTTATCCATTTATGTGTAATGCATATCTAAGTAACGATAAACTGCTAAAGTTCTATATGAAATTATTAAAGTGGTAATAATCAATACATTACATTTTTCTAACACTAAAAGAAAAAATTCTTATAAGTTATATTATGTATATGTTTACATTACTATAATTATCAGTAGTAGGAATAATTGTTGATTTCGGTTTTCAATAAAAACATTTAGATCAATGTATTTATTTTGGTTTACATTTTTTGCGTAGATACAGTGAAACCATAGTATTATGGTATATACCAGCTTTGCCTAGTCTTTCATACCAGTGGCATGTTTCTAGATAATTTATAACATAGTAAGCTCTAATCTCTTTATATGTTCGTGTTGGTGATTATTTAACAATCACTGATATGCGTCTGGTTTTACATGACAATAAATTTCCTGGAAGACAGAATCATCCATCTCACGCACCTTCATTTTCTGCTGGTGGTGGTAGATCTGCCATGCAATCTGGACATGTACTGCACACCACTTGCCAGGTTTCTAAAAATTTAAAGAGAAACTACAGTCAGCCTCCTGGCTTTTATTTAGCAAGCTAAAAATGAATTCTGGCATAAGGAATTTCTGGCCAGACAACAAAGCGGAAGTCAGAAATTTCAACCAGGCAACCAATTTGGAAATAGGTATCGCTGACAGTACAGTACAGACCTTACTTTTAACCCCAATACTCCAAAGCCCAGAATCTGCTTTATTGGAAATTGTAAATAAGACTTTGTGGCCTGGCCAGAGAACCAACGTATTTTAGAAAAATCAACCAATGTATCAACTTACCCTGACAGATGTCCTGAATGGATCACTCATCTATAAGGACAACAGAGAATCATTAATAACAACAAAATACATAAATGTCATACTTTAAAAATGCAAGTTTAACATTTAAACACTTAAAATACATGCATCTAAAAATATGGGTTGTCTTTAGATAAAAGTTCAGATTCAGAAATTTCTAGATTCCCTTTTCACGCTTGGGGCTTTCACCAGAAGGAGCAGCAAAGTGAGATGCTACCAGCTTACCCGTGGATCCTTTTGTAGAAGAGTGTGAGGAACCGCTCCAGGACGTGCTGCCACATCAATGGGATTAGAAGCCTGACAGAGACATCAAAACACATGCTTAAAAAAAGACAGAGATGGAGAGATTTTAACATCTTATAAAGTACAGAAATAGTGTTCTTTGTAAAAGATCATCATCTATGGATTCTTAAACTGTTGTTGATGTCAGCAGGTGTACTCAGGTTAGTCTTTCAAGTCATGTGTAGTGCTCTTTCTTTACCTTGTCTTTCTATTGTTTTATCAAGTACTCCTTATTCTGCATGTTAATGTTTCTGCATAAACAGTTTTCTTTCCTGTTTGGATTGGTGAATCACCTACTCATGCTTGTTCATTGCTTTGCTTTTGTAATTTTTTTAAATGTTTTTTTTTTGTTCCATGGATATTTTGTGTTTTTTTTTATTTTGTGTTGCTTTTAATCTTAAATTTCTGTTAAGTAGGACTAGAGATGCATCAAGAATCCTGGTTTTTACCGGAATTGTAAGATTTTCATTTAGACCAGCCCTGACTGATGACAACCCACTCCCAGGTCACGTGGAAAACAACACAGTTCTGTGTAGAAATTTTTACTGAGTGGAAAAGACCCAAAGTTAGCTGTTGTATTTTTTATGAAGGCATGTTGGCTGTTCATTTAAGCCACAAAACAGATTTCGGTGGTCGCTGGTCATTTCAGCTATCTCATACTTTTGCACTTTTGGTTCTTTCGTAATGGAATCGAGTGTGAAACTGACAAAGGATGTCAAACTTGCAAGAAACTGGAAGGTTGAACATTAGAAATAAAGTTGCTCTATTTTATCTATTTGAGCCTTCAACCTCTGCCTGTTATGAAACATGATGAATCTGGATATGTTGGCATCACTTTAAAAATACCAGAGTTAATGTAAGGGTTTGTATTCACTAGGGAAAACACACTAGGCCAGATGTTTACTCTTAGTAATGTCAACCACTCATATACGATGGTGAAAACAGTTTGAAATGCCAACTCCTAGTTTTTTTGTCTTTGTTTTAATGTAGTAACGCTGTTTTACAGCAACTCTTCTCACACGGTTAGGCTCCAAATATACATGAATAATGACCATTTTTGTTAAGATATTTTATGTTAACCTTTCCCATTCTTCCATATCTACTGAATTTAAATTTTTGACCATCTATCTGTGTTTATTATAGCCTTTATTTGTCCAGGTAAAATCTCTTATTAAGATGAAAAACTCTTTTTCAACAAAGACCTCACCATTTATTCAGAAGTTAATCATTTTTCAATGTTACTTTAGCTTACACGTTACATAATCAATGAAAATTAGACTACTGTAATGTATTATTCACTTTTACCAATATTAGGATAAAAACACTCATTTACAAACATTGACTTGGGAAATACATTTTATGATTTATGTGGGTGTTCAATGACTTTGCCATGAGGTGCGAATCGCTGTATGATCCTCCAAATTTTTTCTCCAGGATGAATATCAAACCCTGACCTTCCTTGGTAACACTAAAGCTCTCTAAGCCATAATTACTGCTACTATATGGCTGATGTTGATGCAAACCAAAATAACCCTAAGCTCATCCCATAGACCATCTGGAGTGATCTTCGACAGACCAGTCCCTCAGTGCCTTAGCCCACTGGGAATAGGGCCAGCAGATTTAGGCCAGCTTTGATTGGTGTCTTACTCCAGGTCACAGCCTCTGAGCCTTTGTCAGATAGACTCACCCAGCCTAACCCTTCACGTCCCATTCCAGGTCTGTCATGGCTTTGGTTAGGACTAAGTTTTAACATCGGTTCAGGTCCAGTTAGGTATAGCAATATTATAGTAGCATTTGTAAGATGTGAACAGAAACAATGTTTTCTTTATTAAATGGATAAGAGTGTAACAAAGTTAAAATAACACCACATTTCTTGTATGTTTTGCTATCGTTTTCACCATCTGAACTCATCTGATAAATTAAGGCTATTATTATGGTCACGGTTATTGGTGAAAGTTTTATACCCGACAGTATGTTGTATCCATGTTTTGCAGAAAGAAAGGAAGGTGTTGCTCCCTTTATGCTTTTTTACAACACTGGCAAGAAAAGCACTGAGGAATCCTGAATTGCTCTTGAATCCTTAGTGTAGCAGTAATACAAAGAAATGTTAAAAGGGATGACATGAATCATTTCTAAACACTGTGAGAATACTGCAACAGGCTAACCATTGGCTGCTAAGAACTCTAAACTAAAATACTGTTTTACAGTTTCTTAATAAGCCTACATTTGATCATCTCTTAAATACTGAACAGGGATTAATTAAAACAGAGTTTGATATTTAAGAACTTTATTTTACTTATGAAAAAAAAAAAAATGGAGCATTTTCCATGCTTTATTGGTGTAATGTCCAACCGAAAAACAAATTTATATAAGCAATAAAAACACAATATATGACTTGAATGGAATATTCTACACTGACAAAGGATGATTTAAAACAGTTTGTGATTTATGTTTTGCTGCAGAGTGTAGTCTATTTTTTCTGCTGATTAAAAAACTAAAGAAAACAGTCAACTTCACTAATCTAACTGTGTATAGTGAATAATGATACTTTGGATTCATTCCCTGTCACAGTACTTCACAGTACCAGTCCACATTGTTTTTCTTTTCTTCGTTGAGAATTTTTCACTCTAGCTTACATGTCATTTTCAGTGAACAAATTATGCAGTTTCCAATTTTAGATGTGGATGTCTTTTTGTGCACATGCTTCCTGATATTCTCTGCCTGTAGCTTGAGGGCAGGGATGTGGGTCTGACCTTAGGCTGGAAGGCTCCTTGTAGCGAGCTGAAGGGTCCTGAGTGTGGGAGCAGCGGGGGCATGCCTGGCATGGTTGGGGGATAGGAGGGAAAGAACTGGGGAGAACAGAGGAGGGAGGAAAACAAAGAAATACAAAAAAACACAAAATCATACAGAGACTCATACAGGACTCAAGCATGAGCACACATAAAGCCACAGCCACAATAAACATCCTGATGGCAACATTCAAATATGCCAAATATTTGATTTGCCAAATGCAAAACACATTTTTACATTAGAATGACAGACGAAACTCACGTTTGAATGTCTGATGAATGGATTGTCCAGTTTGGGGGTGTATTTGTCAAACTGGTGGAGAAAAGAAGAATTAAGAAACACAATTAGTTATACAGAAGCCTTTCCTAAGAGTATTTCTACAGTAAAAAACATGACAAACATCTGTAGCTGGTCATAGGCAGGTATAGATGATTAATAACACTGAGAATAAGCCCTGAGGTAAAGCAGGCAGCAACAACTGGTCATGGGTTTAATAATGGTCAAGCAGGTAGGTAAATCACTAACAATACAGCCAGTTCAGCAGATTTCTGGGATGAAAACTGCCTGCATGATTTTCCAATTAAAAATGCAGACACTGGGTGTAGCCTATCAGAGGGATCAAATCCTTTTAAAACCAGACTAATATTTACAGAGAATTTTGAAAAAAAAAAAAACACACACCAATAATAAAGACAGAAACGGAGTACATACAGCCATTTCTAATACTAGAAAAGCACATCTCAAATTAAATTTGGTCAAAAAGCAGGTCTGTGCACAACATCATGAACAGATTACATGAGCAGCATGAGTCTCATTTGACTGAAACTAAATGGAGCCATTTGCAATGGTTAGGAGTCAATTTAGGATAGATCAGCATGAAACTGACAACGTTCACAGAGGACGTGAAGCAAAGAAACCTTTCAGCTGGAATTTACTATATAAAAACTGTGGTTATACTGGAAAAATGTTTCCAATCATTGCCTGAACACATCTGAAGCTGAGTTAAGAAGGAGAGGAAAGAAAAGACACATGAATGGGGACCTTGTATGTACGTTTGCACCATAACACTGGTCTTTTTGTTTGAAATTTGTTTATTACAGGAAACAGTAACTTATTCCTGTTTCAAAAAATGCAAACTATCTTCAGGTGCCTATTGAGAGTGTTTTTGTAAACCAATTCTAGCATATAGAAGTGTTTTGGATGTATTGAAAATTGTTCAATTAATGCTATGAATCAGATTTTTTTTGTGCGAGCCGTGACATGGGTGGCTAAGGAGGGGAGTGTGTGCAGGTTTGGTTAGGCTGCTTCTAATCTTGGCTCAGGAGTTTATTGGTGTCGCAGAGCCTGTTACATCTGCACTTAAAGTAGGAGCAGCGGCAACTACAGTTGTGTCTGTGGGGGTTGATTGAGGAGAAAAGCCAAGCCAGCTTTTGAGCTCATTTAAAAGCTACTCTGCATTTCTGAGGGTGCAGCTTGTTTAATGTTTGACACTGAAAAGAATGCCGGATGCTTTATGGCCTTGTAAAAGGAAAAAAAGGAAAACACAAAGTCTGGCCCTCATAATTTATGGTAGCTGTCACAGATTTATGGAAAACATCTTTACGTAATTAAACCGTAATACTTCCATCTGATAACAATTCGGGTTACTCGTTCAAAGACATGGCAGGGGAAAAACACGGTCAGTCAATGCTACCATTTGGCAAGCCAGATGCTTGAGGGCGTAAAGCAATAAACACACATAGAAGCTTCATCATTTCATTAATCATAGCCATTAGCCAAAGGCTGTTGCATAGTTTAATTGACTCGGGGCATTAAGAGAGCAGAAAAAAAACACAAAATAAGAGAGAGAGAGCACAAAATACATCTTTTTAAAGAAAAAACAACAAGATATTCATGAATCTTGTTTCTTAAATGAAATAAAAACATTTTTTCTGAATAGGTAAGAAAAACAGCAGTAAATGACAAATAATGTAAATTCCCTTTGAAATAAGAGAAAAGGGTGAGAAAATGGGCTCCATAAAAAAGCTAGAATTAGTGAAACTTGGAAAAATCACTCCTTTCATCTTCAATGTGACGACTGTGAACTGAACATAATTCCAACCATATCAGGAATGAACAGCAGTCCAGATAACAAAATGTGTGTTGGCTTAGGAACCTGCAGCATGCTTTCTGTAGTTATCTGAGTCTGCCACGTAAACACCAGCACTTTGATTTCTAATGTACAGGATGGGAATAATCTTTGTAAGAGGCCTTAATGGGACCACAGGCTCTTAATCAGAAGGTCACGAAGTGATGGATTACATCTATTAAACTAATGCCGAAAAGCTACAAGCAGGGACCCATCTGAAAAGCCTGCCGGAGATTGGTGTGCATTGGAAATGATGAATGAATAGTTATAATCTGAGAGCTGCCAGTGTTGTAACCCGCCGGCCCCCACCTCTCCGAACTGATGACAGTCGAGGCAAGGAAGCAATTAGAAAAGTTATCAAAACAGTTTCACAGTGATGTCATCAGTCTTCATCTGCAGTGAAGTCATCTGACTGAAAGCAAAGCTTTGAATCTAAAACTAAAGACACACACACATACATGCGCACACACACACACACACACATAAACACACACACACGCAAACAAAGACATACATGAAGCAAAAACACCTCACACAGAACTATGTAATCTGCAGGAATGTGTCCACACACACACACAAAAAGAGATGTTTAATGGGGCTTTTGTTGCTCTTTGTGAACACGTCCATATGCAAACAATTGAGAAAAAAAGCCTCCAGGCAATTCTGTTGTTTGATCATCTACAAAACCTAAGTGTAAATTAGAGGAAAATGGGGATTTAAATGAAATTAGCCTGTGGACTTCTCCAAATCATGATGGTATTGTGGGTGTGTCATTCTATGTAAAGTTGCTCGGTAATATCTAAAGAGCAACCTGCATGAAAGAAAGTGGGCCAAATAACTGTGATGCTTCAGGAGGCCAATTTAAAGAAAATAGAAAGAAATTCAAGCTGAGCGAAAAATTTGCAGTTCAGAAAGCTTTGGGACATTATCTGGTATATTTGAGGGAAAGATAACAAAAAAGAGGAGCGCACTGAAGAGAAGATTCGTGGGGTGACAGGTGAGTTGGTGGGAAGTTACGGGAGCTTTTCTTGTTACTTATCCTCACATTTCTGGCTTGGGTACGCACCATGGGGGGTGCGGTGGGCGGGGTGAGGATGGCGGCCGGGGGCAGACTGGCGGGGAAGGGCGTGAAGGTGTGCTGGTGGGTGTGTTGGTGCTGGTGCATGTGCTGGTGTTGGTGAAACTCAGCCCTCAGGAGTGACACGGGGGCCAGAGGCGAAGCAGGCGCCCCCGGCCTCGCTCTGAACTCTGAACCAGGAAACGGTTGTTCAGCTCCTGCCTCAGGAGGTCATGCTCTGTAAGAAAGGAGAGCGAGGAAAACCAAAAAAAAGAAAAGAAAAAAAAACGAAAATAAAAAGGAAAGGAAAGGAAAAAAAGGATGGGGGGGAAGGAAACGGGGACACAAGAAAAAACAGGCACGAGCGCCCAGTCAGTCTTCACAACAAGGGTAGAAGAAAGAAAATAGTCACCTGGCATTCTCTGTTTCTCCAGCTCATGCTGTGAGGGTTTTCTACGTGGGGACTCATTGGTGGTGGTAAGAGAGTTGCCTGTGACAATGTGCCAATCAGAATCCCCGAATGAGGCTGGCAATACATGATTGGTTGGTTGAATGATATCAACAGGCTGGTATCTAAAGACAAGAGAGAACCAAGAGTCATCCCAGCAGAAAACACACACTCTTGCCCTCTATGAGATCATAAAAGCACAACTGGCATCTCTGTTAACGGTGCCTTGCAAAGGTATTCATACCCCTTAAATATTCTTCCACATTCTTTCGCATTGCAAACTTTTATTTCAGATATTATGTTATAGACCACAAAGTATTTCTGAAGTGGAAGGAAAGTGAATATTAATTTTCATCGTTTAACAAATACAAATAAAGAAATCTGGTGTGCATTTGTGTTCAGCCCCTTTTACTCTGACTTCCCCTGACTCCTCCACTTAATAAATTTCAGTGCAACCAACTCCCTTTAGAAGTCACAGGGATAAAGTTGTGGAGATGTTTTCAGCATGGTTAGATTATAAAGCAGTATCCCAAGAGCATTAATCAGAAAATCAGCCAAGAGACATTTTGTAACTCTGGAGAGGCTGCAGTGATACACAGCTCAGGTGGGAGAATGTTTTCAAAAGAAAACTATTAAACATCTACTCCGCAAATATAGAGTTTATGAAAGAAAAATGCCAATGTTGAAATAAACCTGTAGGAGGTTATTATGCAGTTTACCAAAAGCCATGTAGAGGAACAGCAAAAATGGGGAAGAAGGTGTTCTTGTCAGATGAGACCAACATTAAGTTTTATGGTGAACATACCAATCACTATGTGTGGCGGAAAACTAACGCTGCACATCACCCTGTACACGCCTTCCCCACAATGAAACATGTTCAGTGGAGACAGGGAAGCTGGTCAGAACTGATGGAAAGTTGAACACAGATAAATAAATGACTGAGGTTCACTCTCCAGCATTACAACAACTCTGAACATCCAGCCAGAGGTACAATGAAATTATTAAGATCAAAGGTCACTCATGTTAGAATGGCCCAGTCAAAGACCTAGTAATTCTAATTCAGAATCTGTGGCAGGGCTTTAAAATTAATGCTCACTTGATGCCATCCATCCAATCTGACTGAAATTCTGATGTATTGCACAGAACAAGTGGGCAACCATGCAAGTCTTTAGATGTGAAAATTGTGACTGAGGTGTACCTTATGAGACTGCAGCTGTACTTTCAGCAAAACATGGTCCTGCAAGTAATGACTGAAGGAAGGGGGGGGGGTTCTACAAATGCACACCAGATTTTCCAGATGGTATTTGTGAAAGCCTTCAATCATTTTCCTTCCACTTCACAGTAATACATTAAAGTTTGTGGGTATAATTTGACAAAATGTAAAAAAGTTCAAAAGCTGTGAATACTTTTGCAGGGCAATGTATATTTTTTAGAGACACCCATCCTCACTGGAGATGCTATTTCACAAAATTATCAGTTTTTTTTGTAAATTTGTTGAGTATATATAGAGAATTAAAGAGATGCGAATCAGGCGGCTTTGGCAGGACTTTTAGAGTGCACCATATTTTATTTTAAAGCAATGCTTTCAATGATTTCAAAAGTCTCCAGATGGGATGGCTGTACAGTTGTTTAGCCGATAATTTTTAAACACTTAACAAAGCTCTCTAACAGTGACCTTATGAACCTTCTTTAAATGCAAAACTGCCAAAAATGCAAAAATCTAAAAATACACTGTATCAATTGGTGGTGCTCTCCACCGTCAAACCAATGTTTACAATATGTTTATGATACTAATTATTACCAAAAATGATTCCTGTTTATCCTGCAATGCGTAAGGGTGATTATGCGGGATCCTTGGGAATTTTTCCAAATTAATGATGAGTGTTTGTGACGGGTGTGTCTGTGTCTCTGATGTTAGCAGTTCTAACCTTAAAGATAACTGCTAGCCTTTCTATCTACTAGTGTCTCTGTTTCATTAACTTTACTATGTTATTTTCAAAATATAGTCATAATATGTTTATTTTCCTGTTCATCCTGTGAGGACTGTGGGAAACTACTTAAAAGTACTAAAAACTCGAGAGAATACTGAAAGCAATGTTTTCATCACGAGGTAAACCAAAACCAAAGTGTGTGCCTGATAAATACGAGAGCCCATGAGTGGGGCCTTGTACACTGAAGAAATAGCCTCTTATATAAACTCAGTGATGGAGAGATAAACAGTAGGTTCAGGTAGATTTAGCTACTTAAGAAATCCAAATAAATTATTTCAGAAGTGAAAAATATAATAAACAAGCACTTACCAGAAGAGTCCATAATACATTAGTTTGTTTCAGCCCAATAAAACACATTTATTCATTGCTGGCTGAAGCTGCATAGTATGTGCATACATACTGGTCTTCCATATGCCCTTTCTTACAGTTATTACTGTAATATAGGCAGGTTTAGGGAAACTGAACATGAAATGTTTGTACTACGTAGCTAATATAGAATTCTAACTTTTACATTATAAAAGTTAGAATTAGGATACAGTACATGTACAAAGCCTTGCAAAATGATTAATATCGCTTTAACTTTTTAATAATTTCACAACCACAAACCTCAAGGTATTTCATTAGGATTTTATGTGATAGATGAACACAAAGCAGCTCATAGTTCTGAACTGGAAAGAAAATTAGGATCTATTTTACAAATGGAGATCTTAAAAGTACTGAGCCCCTCTGAGTTAATGCTTTGTAGAACCACATTTCATATTAATTACAGCTGCAAGTCTTTTGGGTTATGCTTCAGCCAGCTTTGCATATCTAGAGACTTGATGGGGGGCATCAGTGAAGATTGATTTTAATGTCTTGCCATATACTCTCAATTGAATTTAGGTCTGAACTTTTGACTAAGTTATTTTGATACATAAATATATATATATAATACATAAATAAAACCATTCCATCGTAGTCTTGGCTGTTTGTTAAGGGTTGTTGTCCATCTAGCAGGAGAACAACCCTAAACATACAGTCTCTAACAGCCTTTAGCAGGTTGTCATGATTGCCCTGTATTTGATTGATTCATTCATCCTTCCATCAGGTCTGACTAGCTTATCCCTGCTTAAGAAGAGCTACCCCACAACATGATGCTGCCAACATGAATTCTTTCACTTCCACTTCCCAATCATTTGTTAATTTGTGTTACATAATGTACCAATAAAATACATTTAAGTTTGTGGTTGTAACATAGGAAAATGTGAAAAAGCTATTGTTATGGGCGTGAATACTTGTTCAAGACAAATCAAGTACATGCACTTAACTGTTAATTTAAAATTTCTGCTGCAATTATGTAAGTTTAATCAGCAAACCTCTGATAAACAAAAACAGCACTGAGGCTACCATGAAGCATGTGAGGTGTTCAGGTTTACCTGGGTAGGGGGTGCCAGCAGGGTGTCCAGGCACCACTAAACTGTTGGTTGGTAAGGTTGGTGGTGGCGGCAGTGTGGCTGGGGTTGCAAACATGGCCGAATGGCGATGGGCTGGACTCCGTAGGGAGGAATAGTGCGAGGTAGATAGGTTTGCTATGGACAGAGGCAAGGCAGGGGCTGAGGATGGGAGCCCACTGAGGTGGTGGTGAGGAGATGGGGGCAAGTGCTGTTTGGCAAGACCCACTGGACTTCTGCTGTGGCTATAGATTAATGGAGAGGGGAAAAAAAGCTTTAATTTAGAGACAATGAATATTTCCAATAATAATAAATACAGGCACAAAAAGGACTCAAGGCAAAAAAATGTGTTTTTAAAAACCTTCACTTTTTAAGAACACCTTTTGATGCTTAAACAAGCCAAGGCTCAAGGCGTGTTATGAATGGAGAGGGTGTATAAGCAAATAGTGAACTCTGCTGTATTTTTTCAGTACAACTTAATAAAAAACAGCAAATGTGACAGCTGGTTTTGTCGTCTAGCTGTAAAGAAGAGCATGAGAAAAATCAATAGGATGCAGCCTATTCAGAAGTTTTTATATTAATTATAAGATTCTTCTGTGTAATTTTGTCACTAACACAATTAGTAAAGTGACGCAGTCTGCAACATTTTAAACAGTGAAACACCTTAGTAGCTGAACACATCTTAGCTGGCCATCTTAAATTCTGAAATGTGGCTCTGATACAGTATTTGTGGTTATGAGTGTGCTTGTGCAGGTTTGTCAAAACCCTGCTCAGTGTTTTCAATCCTAATTCTCAGTAAGAGTCCTACTTTTAATGCTTGTACCACAGAAAGCAATGACAGGCATGTCTTTAAATTACCTGATGTCGTGGAGGCTGTTGTACTGCAGAGGGTGATGCACCTGGTGGCTGATCACTGGCCGTGTGTGGTGCGGTTGGGGCGGAAGCACACGTGGCTCCTGGTATGAGTGTGGGTGAGGAGGATGAGGCTGGGGGTGGGGCGGTGCCTTCAGCAGGGGTGGGGTTGGGACAGGGGGTGGAGGTTGCTGTTCCTTCTTAACGCTGAGAGGGGGAGGGGTGGGAAGGCGCGACCTACGGGCCTCAGGGGGGGCTGCCGCTGCTGCGAGGGCAGGGGAGCCCGTTGGTGCCGAAGCCGGGGTAGGGCTAGGCACGGGCGGTGCAAAGGGCACCTCAGTGTTACTCTGCTCCTGGCTGCGCTGGAGTCCTGAGACTTTGGTTGAGCTACAAGTCTTGGAGACGGAGCTCTCATTCGCTGGCACACCTGAGGAAAAAAAAATCAACATCAACATTCAAACTCAACTCAATTGATTGTAACTTCATTATGTATTGAAGAGCTTATAACAAAGTCAGTAAAGATTTATTATCAGTGTGAAAAATCGTAAAATTGAAAGATAATAGAAAAAATAAATAAAAACACAAAGCAGCCGACGTATAAAATAAATGCAGTAATGTGCAGTACAAAATCTTAACAGCAATTCTACAGTTTAACAACTTTGAGAACTCTGACAACGTTCAGATCCCTGTACCTGCAGCTGCTCTAGTACCCATCCTGGACCGAGAGCCTGGACACTACAATAACCTTTCAGCTCCCCTCGCTATGTTCTGCAGGACCCTCTTGTCTACCATGCTCCAAAACACACTCAAAGTCCACATTATAGGTACAAGTGTTCAATTGCTTGTCAACCCAAATCACAAATCAGCCAATCACATGGTAGAAACTGAATCTCTTTAGTTCTAATCATGTGGGGGTTAAGTGACTCTAAACAAGACATGTTTGTTGGTGTTGGACAGGCTGGTCTATAACCATCTATCACAGAAAATATATCCAGTGAGATGAAGTTGTGTGGACAAAAAAAACTTGTCAGAGGTCAGGGGAGAATAGGCAGACTGGTTTGAGGTGACAGAAAGGCAACAGTAGGTGAAATGACCACTCAACCATACGTTTGTTACAACCAAGGTAAATGGAATACCATCTCTGATGGCTTCTTCCAGCAAGGTAATGCATCATGTCACAAAGCTCAAATCATTTTCAACTGGTTTCTTAAAAATGACAATGAGTTTATTGTACTTTAGTCCAATACAGCACCTTTAGGATGTAGTCAAACTGGACATTTGCATAATGGGTGTGCAGCCAAAACGTCTGGAGAAGCTGCAATGATGCCATCATGTCAATATTGACCAAAAGCTCTGAGGAATGTTTTCCAGTACTAAAAAGGTGTACCTAATACAATGGCAGGTGACTGTTTAATTTAGTTTTGCAACTTTAAACTGAGCCGAGAAATTTACAAACATTATTTAAAAATTCCACAGCACCAATATTTTTAGGAGTTTGCAGCTATGTGTAGCTAAAAAAATATACTTAATCCAAGATGAAGTAAAAATGATCTGCTTCTCCAGCTTTACAGTACTATTCCAGTGTCCTCTGTTCCCCTTGTTTCCTCTCCCCAGGTTCCATTAAGTGTTTAATCAGGTCATTTTCATGCTTGACTATAATCAGATGATCCAATTTCTTCTTGCGATCAAGTCAGTATGAATAAATCACAGCTAATTAAAGTTAAATGTCAGCACCCATTCAGGGCTTTGCTGAGCACACAATCTGTCATGAAATAATTATGTTTCAATTGTGCTGTAAAGAGAGATGGTGGCCTCTCCTTCACCGAGTCGCTCCATCCTCTCTGTTCTTTCAGTTGATATATGGGAAACCAAGGCAAAGCCCTCTGAACTTGGCCAAATTGTCTTGGTCCTTTCAACGTGTTCAATGCTTTTATCATCACCACTTCACTGAATGACTTTTAGTACTGTTGTTTCCTAAATTTAATAACTATAATGAAGTGCTTTGGTAGCAGGTAAATTAAAAGTGTCAGAAATGCAGCATCCCAATAGGACACTAAGTCCTAAAGCACTAGATGGATGTTATTTAAAAAAGCGAGGAACAAATTTGCGACTGCCTGCCTCGCTATCAGCTGAATGGACCTCAAGGAGATTGAGGAAACAACAATATTACTACTTTAGCTCTTGAGCTAATTAAAGCTGTGACTGGTAGCATTCATGCTAAGCATGGAGAGCTCACATGCACCTAAATATCACAGAAGGTATTCACATATGGACATAGTCAGTAGAAGAGAAAAGGCAAGCCCAATGATGAGAACAGTCTTTTTAATCTACAACTAAGATGCAGTGGTACTTCAGTCAAAGGCTTATTCGTGTTTCAATTAAAAAAGCTCCATGGGCATTCTTGGTGGGTTAAAAAAAGAAATGAAAGAAAAGCCAAGAGCTGGGAGCTGCTGTCAAGCCAGTAAAACTCGACATGCAGCAGACTAATGGAATATCCAGTCCCCATTAACAGGCTGCTTAATCTTTCAAGGATCCTAACACCCATAAAAAGGCCAATAAAAAGATTGGGCAGAGCTTTTATTTTTTTTATTTGCTGAGCTCCCCCTCCCTTCCTCCCTGCATTTATGAGTGAACTGGGGCTAGCTAAGATGTCACGATTTTCAAATGAATTCTGGGGTCCAGGCATATATAGACCTC
The DNA here is from genome assembly GCA_036173005.1 of Crenichthys baileyi. Classification (NCBI taxonomy): domain Eukaryota; kingdom Metazoa; phylum Chordata; class Actinopteri; order Cyprinodontiformes; family Goodeidae; genus Crenichthys; species Crenichthys baileyi. The sequence continues at coordinate 371,348 of JAHHUM010001797.1, forward strand.
CCGATTTATAGAGTTTTGGGACTTGGATTAAACTGTCAGCCTGTTTTTTGCTGCAAGCAAAAAAAGAGAAAAAGGAAGTCTCAAGGCAAAGACAGAGAGACAAGCATCGACACACAAACCACAAATATCCAGTCGAAATGTCGCTGCCGGGTGATGTTGCCTTGGCAACCAGTTCTCTTAGACACAATGCAAGGCGAATGATCCTGAAAAACGTCTCAGTACAGCCACCAGAAGATGGAGGGGGGCGCTTCTCATATTAATACTGTTGCGCCAGGGCCACAGCGAGCGCCAGGTTATCTTAATGATGATGCTAATGGGCTCTAATGGAGGCTGGGAGGTATCAGCGCAGACTCCTCATTAAAATCACTGCAAAGGCTTCAACACTCACACATGGAGATGTGAACAGGACAAAAAATGGACACCAGCGTTTTCGCCGTTTGCTTATGCAGACGGAAACAAATTAAGCCCAGACATCTTAATTTTAGTGAAGTGCATCAGAAAGTGAAAAGGGAGACTCCATTTGTCAGAGGAAGCAAAACAATATATTATTCCAATTGTTTATGTGCATCAGAACTGACGATAAGATCAACAGGGATGTATGCAATTACCAAAAAGGCTTTTTAACAGTCTGTAAAGGAGACAGCCTTTTGAGAGTAGTTGAAATTTTACTGACAATTAAAATATGCTTGATTTTTAAAATTTGACTTATTACAGTGTTATTAAATTTTTTCAGCAGCTATTTTTGTGCATAAACTCACTGCCATGAGGTTTGTTTTTTTTAAAGATATTTTTTCGGCACTAGTGGCCTTTATTTATTTATTTATTTATTGACAGTAAACAGACAGGAAAGAGGGGTAGAGAGAGGGGGAGACATTCGGCAAATGTCGCCGGGTCTAGGACTCGAACCCGGGACTGCCTCTTCGAGGACTGTACCCTCTGCATATGGTCGCGCGCTTTAACCCCTACACCATCAGCGCTGCGCCCTCACTGCCATGAAGTTTCTTCAAAAACACAGAATTGAATGAGGAAATTTTACACTTTAGCGTCCCTGTTCGATGACTGGCAGGTCAGAAACTAAAACTCCACATCAGTAAACACCATACTTAATACTACCAGTTAATGCTGAGAACACTCTTTAGTGTGAGAGTTGTAAGTGTAAAATGGCCACAAAATCTCTGATCTGTGTATCTTTTCTAACAAAAGATGCACAGAAAGATTTTTCTTCGTTTTTCTGTTTTTGTTAGGATATAAAACAAACCTTGCCTGAAATCACCTGCTGAGAAAAACAGTAGGCAATCCACAGGAAGTCCTGTGTAATAAATGCCTTATGAGTGCGTGTATGAAAAAAAATATTACAATGGTGTTGTGAAACCCTCCCTGCAAATCTGAGCAGATGGTGTTAGTGAGTCAGGCAGGTTAAAGGGCAGCCCAGTTGTAGGGGGTGGATCCCCTCTCCTGTTAGCTGGGTTAGGACACTGGGGGGAGAGGGACATTCCCGAGAGGGTTGTTGGCAAGTCTGCTCACCAGATGACATCTTATCCTAGTATTGAATTTTTTTTATTGTTGTACCCGTGGCCCTGCTCACTGGAGGGAGTTGAGCTTCGCACTGGCAGCACGTGCCCTGGTTTACCATGACATGAGTTTGCAGGTTGGGAGGGGTGAAGAGAGCCGGGATGCAGGGACCGAGGTGGCAGACGGTCAACACGCTGCGGGGATTTGCTGGTTATGACTGATGTGTCCAGGGGGGATCTGGGGTGAAGAGAGTGTCGCTGCACAGCTGTTCTCGCCTTCACTATCCTTCACATTTGACCCTGTTCGTCCTTGTGGAACATCTGGGGAACAAGCACTGATCTGGTCCTATAAGGGCTTGGTGCCAGATGGTTTAGTTTGGACTGGCTTGGACCAGTCTAAAATAGTTTGGTCCTGAACTGAACAAGGATGGGTTAGTTGTAATCATCTAGGGAAAGCACTGCTCCGCCTTTTGACTCAGAAAACAAACGTAAAAAGAACTGTGGATCTGTGTTCTAAAATGATTAAATTTGCAAAACTAACCTTTCCAAATAATTTCCTTTAATGCTTTTCAAACACACACCTAGCAATCTGCAACGAACCCAACGGCCTCATCAATGAGACAACTGCTTTAGAGAATGTTTGGCTTCCAGCTAAAACCCTCGGTAACCTAATGCTGTGCATGCAAATCACTGTGTTACATAAATTAGCTACTCACTGCTAACACCGGGGCCAGTGCAGACAACAACCAGGAAAACAGAACCTGTATGCAAAAAGCCTTTTAAGATTAGATACGAGAATATACAAATTCTCTTTCTGACAGGGGGATGCTGTGGTATAAAAGAAGCTTAAGGCGGCTGGGTGTTCTCATTTTCAAGGCAAACACTGCGGTTCGCTCCCTTCACGGTTTTGCCAAAGCATAAACAGTTGGGGCACTGACAAATGACATGAACAGAGATATTTAAATAAAGCAACATATCTGTGGAAAGATGTTGGAGGAGGCATAAGGTATGTGCAAATGCAGCTGCCTTGATCTGTCTCCGGCTGGTTTTGGGTGAAAAAATATTCTCCAGCTCTTGACAGTTGAGCTCACAATGATTTGGTTTTTGTACCTCTCTAGACAAGCAGCCCGCACAGAGCCAAGGCTTAGCTCACGAGTGAGTGACTGTGAAAGATGGCTAGAGCAGATACTGGCAGCAGGCAGGACACCACAGGCTTGCCAATCAACACTTCATAGCCATGAGGTATTCAGTCATCAAAAAAAGGCAGGGTGATTTCAACAAAATGATTTTGTATGAGAGGAACAGAAGGGCTGAGCTGTGTTGAATCAAGTGCCAATAATAAAATCATAGGAGATATTTGCACCAGCATGCTTTCCTCGCACTATGTAATCTGCTTCTAGCATCTCCAAGCTGGTAAAGAGGGGAGCCAAGGCGATGTTTTTGCAAACCACTCAGAGATGTTAATGGGAGAGTGGGCAAAGTGAAAGCTGGCCAAGACAGCTGAAGAGTGGGGACAGCTGGCATGTTTCAATTATTTCTCTCCGTCTCTGTGCTTCAACTCACAAAGGAGTTGATGGCACAAGAATGAAGATGGGTGTTAAGCTGTAACACGTTTACAGTAGAAGCTTAGGCATAAATCAAGAACCTAATGTTTGTTTCAGAGAGCTGGCAGCGCAAGCTGTGGGATGAAGAAGTTTTTGCTGTGCATATCAGATCCCAGCTCAAACCCTAGCCATATGGTGCAAGACACATATGCCAGTCACTTCTCGTGGCCCATATGCTCTTGTTGTAGACAGGAAGCAACTTGAAGGAAGCACAGCTTTGAATTGACGACAGAAAATTGAGAGAGCGAGAATATCTGAGAACAAGCTTTTAGACTTCACAAAACACTTAGGAGTTAAGATGCCTTCTCACCGTGGCAGAAAGGGGGTAGTTTCCTGGGAGACTTAAGGCAAAAACACACTGAGGTGCGTTACACAAATTGTTTCGTAGCATTAACACACATTGGGCGGGTTGTGCTAATGTGCGCCCTTTACAGAACAAAGCAACAGATTTCAGCTAGAATGTGAGGCTTTCAAATTATATTTAAACTGATCATCAGATCATCTGGCATCAGACAACACTAACATGTTTCATCTTTTGGAATAGGAAATTCCCCACATTGTTTTTAATGTGTAAGAACTTGCATCAACCCAGCACAGTTCCACCCCATGCCTTCTGCAATGCCAATTTTGTTTCTGAAAACTCACAGATGGGACATGACTTTATGACAGAACAGTTTTGAGAAAGAACATTTTGACTTTTTAAATAATTTTATGTCACATATGGTCCAATGGTGCTCCCAAACTGCAGGTAAACCGCCATAAACCCCTGGCAGTAATGTGCTGCAGACTAACAAGAGGCCTGCACACATATGCGTCCTTCTTGGAGTGTTCGTTAGAGCCCATCCCCCTGCTGATCTGTCTGCAGCAGAGCTCTGGGACAGCCATCAATCTCAGCTTCTTATGACCACAACCGGGTCGTCTAAGGTCAGTGCTACTGAGTTCCACCAAATAAAAGGGTGGACATCAGGGGACTTGCCAGAGAAAAGCTCAAGTCTAATGACTCTTCTGACACAGCCCACCCTGCCAGCCTGGAATTTGACCCCTTTCACCGTAAGTGACCCCTTACCAGAACCTGTGACCCTTTTTACTCCAAGGTCACTGTGGACAGTATGCAAACACGAAAGAAAACAGGGGGGGTTTGCAGATTAATTTTGCATTGAAAAGAAGATCCTCCAGCAGTTATTTGTGCAATGCTGCAGACACTAGCCTTATCATTTCATTAATTAGCATGACATGCCTGCCTGATGGACTTGAACGCTGCAGCAGCAGCTGTCTCAATTGATTACGGCAGTGGACGTGGTGCTGCAATTATCGAGGTAACTGGAGACACCGCCTGCCACTTCTAATAAAGGACTTAACTCCTGCTTCCCACATCACAGCACAGCAGTGGGAGGACAGTGGCAGCCTTCCTGCGTCTCCCACACCTTTAAGACCTTTATAGCATCTCTCCATGGGCTGCTGTGAAGCTCAGTGTGGGCTGTAGCTTTTGAGTAGCGTGTCAGCTTTACTTAAGCTTGCAGAACGCCTCAACAGTATCAGCTTGGTGCCCCACAGGAAAGCATCCTCCATTAGCCCACCAGCTGGCTCACAATCCAAAGAGAGAGTAAGAAAAGGAGATGGAAAGAAAAGAGGGGGGGGGGGGGTTTAAGAAACACAAAGACGGCGTGTTTTCACCAGGAAGCTTCAAGTCTAAGCAGAGATGTGGGGCGTGAGCATTCAACAATGCAGAGACACAGCTTTCCACCCTCATTTCATGTATAAACACGCAATAAGCCCACATGCCTCGAAGTGGATATATTATCTTTCAGTGGCGTACTGATTACTTCTCAATGGGATAGAAATGGTTGGGTGAAAATCCTTCAACAAATCTTAAGTGGCGTGGCAGTGGGCTGAAAGAGCCTGTGTATTTTTCTTTTTCTACTCCTCCATCTCAATTTTCACTACCCGAGCTCAAAGCAAAGCAACAATTGGAAGCTGACAGCTCCCAACCATTCACCATACCTCATTGATTGTTTTGACATTTTCCGCCGTCAACGCTAAGTGCAATGAAAGGGGGGTGGACAAACATCTTCACCAACATATCACATTTCGTCAAGTGTTTTGCAGGGTTTTAAGCGTTGTCTGACTTGTACTCACCTATTTCATGAAATAAAACAAATGAACTCAGCTAAAGGTACTGAGGTATGATGGCTTGTCAGGTGGTGGTAGGGTAGAGGTGGCAATAATCTCATCATCAATGTGTACCAGAAAGCTACTTCATCCATCAGCCCCTACACTTCTTCTTCTTGTTGTGTTTCTATGTTAAAGCGTCCTGTTGTTACAAGCCAGGGCTTCTGGTCTATACTATGCTGATAAAAGATTGCGTCCACTTTTCTAATCTTTCAATACCCCATCAAATGTAGCGAGCCTTTAATTGTGCATTACATCATGCCTCAGGCTTTTTAAACTGTGAACACCATCAGAATAAAACCACAATCAGTTACAGTTGGATATAGCCAAGCCCACACCACTTATGAAGCACTTCAAAACAGCAAGAACTGGCTAAATGGCTGAGTAAAAACAGAAATAAAACAGAATAAAGAAAAAGTAATAGTATTAGCAAGATTTTACAAAAACAATGCAAACATTGTAACTTATTATTGCAATGTTTTCCTTCAGCTTGGAAGCTGGAACTGCAAAAGCCATATCTCCCCTGTGCTTCTGATGTGTTCTCAGCACATCCAGAAGGGGAATGCCTGAGCAGTAGTTCAGAGACATATTGCAGTGTAAGACTATTTAAGCACTTAAAAACAAATAGGACAATTCTTTTTTGGCAGCACCAATGGGCTTTATTTTTGCATTTTTTTTTTACATTAGGCAGACAGGAAGTGAGATGGAGAGAGAGGGAAAAAATGCAGCATAGGTCTCCAGGGTCAGGACCCGGGACAACTGCGTCGTGGACTGTGGCCTCGGTATATGAGTTGCGCACTCTATTGTTACGACATGCGCTGCACCCGAGCAGCATGAATTTTTTAATGAACTTTAAGAGGCAGCTGATAAAATGGGAGTAAAATGCTCTCACATCTGTGCACCAGATAAAAACTGAGCAGAACCAATTTCTGCCAGCTGAAGACAAAGACCTGAATGACTGGCTAACAACATCCAAAAGGTTACCCAGCTAAGTGTAATGAAGACGAGGATTACTGTTTAAAAGACCTCTTTTGAAAGGATGTTTATTATTTTAGGCAGTTGTCTTAGATGAAAAAAGTTGGATTCACAACTACACTGATGTGATCCAGTGTAAAATCACAATTTTAAAACCCAGAGGCTTTCTGTAATGTGCCAGCGAGTCCTCTCTCATTCAGTCTCACCGGTGATGCCCACAATAGAAACAATCACTCAATTTTTTTTCCATTAAAAAAATAAAAATAAATAAGGACCACCTACACTTTCAGTTCCTCCATACAGCCATTAGTGCTTGCATGGCAGAGCCATCCTGCCATTTCAGTGGCACATAAACCACCTGCATAACTTGGAAAATCATTTTGTGCTTTTTGAGAATAAAATCAAGGGGCAGGTGATACAAGAAAAAAAAAGAAGTGACCCAAGTATTAACCCCTGTAGGACTCCATGTGACACTTAAACAGAGGAGGACGAGAAATCATCTAGACCAACATTCAACGTTGGAAGGTAGGCTCAGAAACACTGGGTTGCATTGACAAAAACACTAGAGAAGATTGACATTTAAAAAATCTCCAGATACTGCATGCATTTTGTTTCAAAAATGAAAATGGACATGAAGTTTCAAGCGAGAGAGAGAGAGAGAGAGAGAGAGAGAGAGAGAATGACTATAAAAGAGCAGATAAAGTGACCCAGACATGGGTGGGAGGATGCAGAGGAATATGGTAGGTTAGGAAAGGGTTGGCTAAAGATTTGTGTTAAATAAACTAATAGAGACAAGGCCCGAGTACTGACCGGTGTGGCTGCTGCTAACCTACTCCCAACCCTGTCTGCTCCATACACACACACACACACACACACACACACACACACACACACACACACACACACACATATGCACGCACCCACACACAGGGGTTTCTGAGGTTATCTGAGTCTGGCTTACTTGAGGCATGATGGACAAGGGACATTAGCAACAGCCTTCACATCTGCAGTGCTGCTAAGAGCTGCCACATTTCACTATCGCGTTCCCAATGCTGGGAGAAAATAAAAAAAGATTTATTTGGAGTGTGAAAGCAGCATGACAGTTTGGGGAAATATGTGAATGTGAGTATCTGGGGTGGGGGTGTACAGTGACCAAAACTGGACTCCATAATGAGACAAATTTCTAGCAAGAGGAAATAGACTACACCAGGAAAAAGCAAACAACAGAGTGCAAAAAGGTGACAAACAAGACTGGGTGGCACAAAAAAATCAAAGTATATAAAAAATAAAATACACACACTTTCTCTACACAGCTCAAAAAACTTCAGAGTGCAAGTGGTGATAACAATACTAAAGTAGTTAGATGACTTTAAAATCCAGCCCATGTATATGTTAGACTGTTTCCATGTAAAGACAGACTCCAAAACACATGAAACCCAGTAGATTTTTCTAAAAGCCTCCTCCTTCCTTTTAGCAAACAGTTCTTACATTATAGTGAGCAGCTAGGGGCTAAGTGTTGGGAGTGTCACACTTGAGAGAGGGTTTTAAGCACTATATAGTAACAAGACTCAAATGGTTCATCTAGCCTGAAAAGCATGTCCAGTCTGGCCGAGCTTCAAGGACACCTGCTACCAACATTGGGTGCTGCTACGCCTACCCAGCACACTAATATAGCGTGCAGCAGCTCATAAGATGTCCCAAGCACTTTAGCATTTGCCCTGGACATAACAGCCGATGGGTCAAATGTATCATTAGTGATTGTAATAGCTACTGATTTTATTTCATTCATAATAGGGAAATTGATCACAGTCTCACACTTACTGTAAAAAATTTAATAAGACAACCTAGAAGTTCTTTAGAACATCAATATTATCTAGCTGATGAACTAGCTTCATTGTTACAAAATGCACACTGTTGTCTTGGTCCCCTAATTATGCTTATTTGCAGTATAAGACATTAAAGCTGACTTAAAACGAGAACCCCACGATCATTTTGTTTTAGTTTTAAAATAATAACAATAACGATCCCTTTCTCTCACACAGAGTTGTGATGTTACCTTGGCTACTAACATTAATAAACAATAACCTGTCATGACAGGAAGGATGCATAAAGAAATCTGCACTGCTCTCCTTACATCTTCTTTTGTTGTAGTTTTTTTAAGAGAAATCTGAATCAGCTAAAGTTTTGAATTGTCAGGTCAATTCTGTCTCAGAATTCTGATTGGTGCACATTTAAATTCTAAATTTTGTATACTCATGAATATAAAATGTTTAATTATTTGTTTTAAAGATTACATTTCCTTGTTAAATAATTAAACTTTTTAACTGATGAATATTATATCAGTCAGAACAAGGTGTTGTAAACTAAAGGCAAAATCTAACAAGAGCATTTAACAATCCTACCCTGCCTCAGACAGTTGTTTGTGCTTTGAACCCTTTTTTGTCTCATTGGGTTGTGTGTCATTGGAACAATCTCTTTCCAAAGCAAACAGCAGTGAAATCCCAGTCCTGCTGCTCACCCCTCAACACAGCAGCTCTAACCTAGCAGCCACGGAGGCTGGAGCCAGGGCTCTGTTGAATGAGGTATTACAGTCAGTCAGAGGCCATTAGGGGCCCCAGCACAAGGGCCCAGGGCAGGGAATTTGCTAGTAGCCAAAAACAACAGCCAAACAGATGACCGCTTCAGTATTGGAAAAGACCACAGTGTGCATGCTCCGTTTTCTAACCACCACTGATATGGGGAAATTGCAGGCCTCTGTGTCTGGATGAATTGTTGCCTTTATTTTGAACACTGGAAGGATTATTGGTGCTCACGCCAGGTGAACTACTCAACCAAACACAATCCCTTTCTTAGCAGTGTCTGATTATGTCTCTTACCATATGTACACATGAGTTGAGGACTAATAGCCAGTCTCTAAAGTAAACCTTTTTAAAGCCAGTCAAACCTGTGGAATTTTGTGTTACTGTGGGATCAGAATTACTGAACCTGAAGGATACTATTACGATAATACATGGAGTATATTTCATCTGTTTTATTTGGGATTATGTTTCTAAAGTTTGTCTCCTTTCTCCCGTGAATGCTCTGGCACATTCTTCTGATGGTTGGATGTCCTTGTCTGTCATGGAATTCAAAGCATTTCATACCGATTCTGTTCCTGGCAACATTTTTTTCAGTCTTTATAAGCCTTTCTAAACTGCTTCCCTAAATGTCCAATCCATTACAAGCATGTTTGTAATATCCATCTAGGCTGACGACTGTCCCCTAGCCAGCATTTGTCCATTATCCAAGCACTATGTTTGGCTACAATCACCTACCATCTGGCTTTGTCAATGAGTGTTGCAGCTTCATCTGCAAACAACATTGGCTGTGAACCTCTCGACATAAATGAGCTTAAAAAGCACAGAGCAAGGAGCTGGGATCTTCAAACAAATGCAGGGCGGGGAAGAAAAACATTCTTGCTGGCAGACAGACAAAAGCTGGGAAGAAAAGATTAAAAGCATGAAAACCTGCAAGTGATCACAGGCGTCACGCTTTACATTTCAGGCCTGACAGCAGTGATAAGATGCCGGTTGTGTATTCTCATAAGTAAACAATGAAAAAGCCTTCCACAATATAGCTGGCTGTGTTTTTATTGGAGGAGGAAAAGGATTAAGATTAGACAGAAGATGTGGTGAGAGCTGCTGTTCTCTAGTGTTATCCTTTATTTTATTTTCTCCCCCCATAAAAAAAAAAAAAATCACAGATTTAGATTTTATGAAATGTCTGTTTTGAATTGAGATAATGCACGTTGGTTATTAAGTACAGCAGCTGGTGATGCTAGAGGGGCTATGAACCTACATAGGTAGTTGAGCATGAACGTGTTTACCTTACAAATGACAGGCCCAATAGTCACTTTGTCTTTCCAACTGTTCATCTGTCTTTGCAGCAACTAAACTGATTGCACATCACTTGACAAAGTAATATTTTTCGTTTTTTTATTTATCAAAACACATTTCATGTGAGTCAAAATTTGAAAAAATAAGTGCATTTTGTAAAATATTAGCACCCATTTTGTGCAGTTCATGTGTATTGGGAGGATAGGTGTACCATTCACAATGTCTAACTGCTTTAAAATGGGATACATACCTTTTGACGTGACATCACTGTTTTTTTCCATATTTAAAGATCAACTGAACACCTGGGAATGATGACTATTATTATTATTAGGGGAATTAGTAAATAAGTTGAGCTGCAAACAGTTGCAGCTACTACAAGTGAATCTCCATCAGTGCAGAAACAACATGTGCCGACCATGGAATTAGAATAAGTAACCTTATTGTTGTAGCATGTGAATAGCATTTTGAGGAAGTAGCACAAAGTAGCAAATTCAGTAGAAGTGGCTCATATTGGTGTATATGGTGTCTCAGAATTGTGAAGCTAAAACTGCTTCATGTCAAAAATTCAGCTAAGCCAGGTGATCAAATTGAACATGGTACAGCATCAGATCTGAGAAATGCGATGCTGGACCATTATTTACCAAAAACAACATATTTTTCTACACCACTGAAAACTATTAGTTTGATAATATTGTAAGTGCTGGAGAACCGAGGAACAGTAAGGAATAAAAATGGAAAATTCAACTTGAATGGACCATACTTGAAAAGTGAGTAAAAACATGATCTTATTTGCAGACAGGACCTCTGTAAATGCACAGTGTGTCCTCTAAAAGGCTGCTCATGACCCTGACAATCTGTTCAAAATGTCCCTCGTTGCTTTTAGTGATTGTTTAATTGCTGTCTCTTCACGGCTAACACTGAATCCATACTCAGTCAATAATTAGAAAGCCACACAATGAACCCTTAACATATGGCTTTCAACGCGACTCCCATTTTCTCCCACCATAGCTGCTTGCCACCCATGGGCTCACTGACACAGATGACAAGGACCAATACAGCTCACTGACAGAAGTCGAGCATCCTGACGATGAACATGCACAAGAGAGAAGAGAGAAACCTATTGATCATCAATCAGGGCTTTGGTTTTAACAATAAAAATCAATCAGAAGTGACCAAATGTTCTAAAGGGAGTGAGTTAATATTTGATGCACCCTTGGCTCTTTGCACATACCAAGCATGTTTCTAATGGACATACTAATCTACTAAAGGAACCAAGAACTGCACAGGGGAATCGTCTGAAATATCAGCAATGACTTTACAAGCCAGATAATTGCAGTGCATTGAAAAGCTGAGCAGCTTTTGAAAACAGGCAGTATGTAAAAGCCTTGACATCACTGTCTGAATCTTATCAAACAAACACAATTATTTGTAGTTGGGTTTTTAGGATGCCAGGCCACACACTGCCTTCATCCCTTTAACTGTCTGCCACTCCACATAAATACTACAAGACAAGATCATTTCAATTTTAAAAGCTATAAATATTGAAGAAGAATAATAATAATTTATTGAACAACAAAGTGTCACAAGATAGAAGAGAATTTATGTGGGCTGGAGCAATTTGTCTCCGTTTTTCTTCTCCTTTGTTGCGCATGTTGAACGTTGGGCATCTGCCGTAAAAGCTGGGAGTCGTGTAATTGCTTTTTCTGTCCCTGAAGCAGACCTTACTGCTTTAAATCAAAAAAGGCAATCTCTGTCAGTAATGGCTCAATTAATAATTAAACACGTGTCTTATCTCAGCTGAGCTCCCCCTATTTATTTTCATCTTTCCGATGAGATGGCTGCACAAACAGCATTAGTAGTATCAATAAATGGAGCTTAAAATCAGGCATTTTCTTTGAAAACAAATCCCTGAACTCATAAATAGTCTTATGGCTGTAAACAGTAATATCCTTAAGATTAATGAAGAAGAAGTTATCCTTTTCCTCCAAATCCCTCCTAAATATTTAGATAACAAAGGCTTTTGTCCTCTGCACTCTATGACAATTTTGCTTCCTTAAATAAATTTATTTTATCCTTATTCAATATTAAAGGACGGGAAATCCAGTGATGATCAAAATTGGATGATTTTACTCTTGACTGGCCCTGCATGGTAAACAATGAGTTGGTAAAAAAAAAACAATCTACTGGGCCCCACTAACTACAAGACTCTATGGTGTGGAGCTTGTTAAGGCAGGTGGAGGACTTAAAGTTAACTGTTTTCAGCACCACTGAGGAAGAACAAAATAATCTGAATCAGAATATCATTTGTTGTCATTGTCACAATGTTATTATGGATAAAGCTATCTGGTCTGTGCATAAGCAATAAAAAAAAATCAATGGAGACCAGAAAAAGAGAAGCAATTTTTAAAAACACAAAATAAAAACAGGTACACACATTCATACTGATTGCACATTGACATTAATGTATGTCCCTTTACATCCTGACTGCGTTGACTATAGCTATTGCTGTTGGATAGAAACTGCTTTTGAAAGCAGTATTTTTTTCAGAGGAATGTTGGTTTTTCAGGTGTTGGACCTTTTAATCCTTAGCTATTTTGTACATTTGCAGCGTTTGTCGAGCCATCTGGCAAAGGATGTTAATGGCCATGCATGAAGTAGCAGATTATTAACTACTAATGATTATTAATGTAAAGATGTTATGTTCAATTATTCAAACCCTTTCTTTTGTTTTTAATAAAACATTCTGGAAACATTCTGGATTTTGGAAATGTTGGCAGCCTTTTGGTAATTTCAAGGTTTAAGGTATGGCTCTACATTCTCTACAGAACACTTGTACAGACTTAAAGAGAAATCTCAATAGGCTAAAATCAGTATTAGCAAAGCTCTAAAGAGAATGGAGATCAAATATTGCTGCTTCAGTATCTAATCTTTCAATAAACAAAATCAATTCCAACACACATCAGCATCACATGTTGGAATCGGCACCCTTGTGCAAATGTAGTTGCCACACACCAGGTCATGACCAAAGTGTCAGATGCACCAAAGCCACATCGGTCTTCCTGAAACTATTTTCTGTCCAACATATACTCAGATACTCAAAGCTGAATTTTACCAGGCTTTTATTTTACACCTGGTGATGGCTGCCTTTAATTCCTATACTTGCTAATCAGGCTGTGTGAAACCCTTATGTTTTTTCCAGTGTCAGTAATTTGCAGTTACTGGGTCTACCTTAAAGCCAGCCACACTCTCCAGCTACCACCACTCGATCCTGAATTAGCGGTGTTGAAAAGCTGATTAGTTGGTCAGAGGGTCAGCCTACATTCATTATTTAATAGGCAAGAGGCTATGAACAGTGAAGCTGGCCACCGAGGTTAGTGATACATTATGCTGACCTGGCCAGAGGAGAGCCACTCAGCCGAATACAAACATGTTCTCCCATCTATTGCACTGTCTGAGCTGCTCTCAATCCCCTTACCCCTGACCTTACTGTTCCCTCTGCAATCACCATTCTTCCTTCTGTCTCTGCTATTCCGAATCAGCAGGTGACTCTGTGATTCATTTTAATGTAGGCTTCCACAGCAAGCAACCCTGTACCACCGACCAGCCTGAGTAATAGAAATGGAGGAGGCCACAGTCTTTTTATTGACATGCAGCAAACAGCAGCAGTGGAACAATGGCCACTCAGAACCCATTGAGAGAAAACGCCTACAGACAGGGTGGTTGATTAGTGATACGACACAGGGACCGTAGACTATGTAGCACATAATGAGAGCTTAGGGAGCAAGCCATGAACCAAAGGGGGATAGAAGTACAGTGGAAGCAGGCTGAGAATAGAGGAGAGGAGGGGTTTTACCATAAAGATTTAAGTTTCCACAAAATCTGTTGGATATTTGGGGAAAAAGGGTTGAAAATAAATTTAAAAAAACCACCAACTATATGGGCAGATAATAAGTCCTTAAGCTACAGTGTTGGTAATGTGTGTACATATAAACAAGAGTTAGAGGATTAGCACTAAATCCACTGCCAAGCTAAATGGTTTTATGCATTTTTCCGCCTTTGTTTACTTCGATGTCAATTTGGCAAATTTGTTCAGCATCCCCAAATGAGCAACAGATCCTGAATGAGTGAACTTTGCAGTCATGTTTAAAAGCTACGATTTCCCTTAACACCACAGTAACCTCAGCTTCACCTCGTATTCGGCCTCCGAGAAACATTAACAGTGTCAGACGTGAACGGCGGCAGATGTGTGTGCTTTCTTTCCTCTCCTCTGACTCTGCACGCTCTCCTCTTCCTTTGTTCCACTGGTCTAATCCAGTATGTGTGGGCCGGTAAGTTTAATGGAAACAATTTATTAAGTCCGGCTTAAAATGCCATCTGCAGCTAAGCCTCCCAAAGCCGCTAAGCTCCTAGTTTCGCCCTGGAGCTTGCTGTGTTCACGCTTACTGTAATGCTCTGTTTAAAATGAGCACAACGGGTCAAAATTAATCAGGATTACAAGGGCACAAATCCACTTCAGAAATGGGGTTTCTACCAATCTTACCCCCGCTATCCCAAGATGCCTTAGGATTTCTGGTGGAAAGCACACTGTGTAGGTTTACCATCAGGCAAGACAAAAGATGCCCAGAGAGTACAAGAGGGCTTGGGAAGGCAGTTAAAGCCCCATCCATGAAACATTCAACATCATCAGCACAGATTCCTAAGAGTTCCTCTCAGATATTTCTAGCTGCTGACAGCTGGGTGATAACTCCCTGCTACTCAGAAAAGACCAGTATTGTTAAATGTCATGTAAAGTGTTTATCTATGCTCTGTGGAGCCCCGTACATGTTCAGCAGCTACTTTTAGCTTTTTATTCGCCTTCAAGCAAGTGACAACGCTAAACTCTGACCTTTGATTCAATAACAACAGCTTGGAGGAACGCGCAAGTCTTTGCAGCGTTTTTCTTAAACATAACATCCTACAGTAAATCAATAAACTGCAGGAGGCTTAAGACAGGAAATAAACAAAAACCAATAACTGTTAGATAATCCTTGCCCTCTAATGCACCTTTCTACACCATAACCACCAACACACAGACATTTAACTGAACTTGTAGTAGCTCTTGGCTAAAAGCATCCATAGAGAATTACACACTGGGTACAGTGCCATTCCTGACACTATTTTCTTCTGGTATTATCAGTAATACAGGGTTGTATGAATAACAGGTTGCCAATAGACTAGGAGTGTAGAGATGATGAAAAATTAATATGAAAGACAAAAAGAAAGGATGTCCTGTTTCTCATCAGTCACCACATGCACTAATATCTCTTTTATACGATCCATGCTTGATCATATGTGCGGTGTGCTTTTCATTTTTAACTATTGTGTAAAAGATAAATTATTTATATACACTGAATTTTTTTCTTTTTCCGCATGTAAAAAGTTAATTTAGAGAATTTTCAGCTCTAGCAGAAAAATTTACTGTTTAAAATACAACTAATGCACTATGTTACCCTATGTTACCCGACTGAAGGCTGGCTATCTGAGCAGATAGCCTGACAAATTAACCAGCAAATGTGAGTGTGAATGTAGGAATAGCAGAACAGCTAAAAGGTATAATACTCTAAACAATGACCATTTGAAAACCACTACTAAATTTAGGAGATGTTTGTTCTATAGCTTTGCTGAGGTCTGTGTATCAGAATCAAAATTACCAATATTCCCAAAACAATCAGTCTTAAAATCAGTGTAAAGTACTGTTTTACATTTGTCAGAATCAGAATCACATACCAGCCCATGCTTATGTGTGGTCAATTCAGACAGACTGCACGCCAAAGTCAAATAAAATAACACCTAGAATGTTTACAACAAAAAAGACATGAAAGTAAAAGAAACACTCATCATCAAGTGAATCACACGAGCATTATTACAGCATTTTGTGTTAATTTGTACTGTAAATGTTAGTGTCAGAGTGTGTGTTTGCATCCGTCTGTGAATCTACCAGCTAACAGCTCCACAGGCCTGGGGATTTTAGAAAAGAAGTCTTTTCAGCAGTCCCCCAGGACCCAAAGTGAGGCTGGTAATGGGACACACTGTAGATGCAGTGCTGTTGTACAGCAAACCAGAGGAAAACAGCACGTGGGCTTCTCTGTATTATACACAATGTCTACACACAGAAAAACCAGTCTAGCCCAAAAACAAACAGTGTCACACGATCTATTACAGCTCCAGTAAACAAGACTGGAATGTGAGATGAAAACTGACTGGTACATTACAATTTCACTCTGACAACTTCTTCTTCATTGTCCTTCATCACACTGGTTACTGAGATTTTGTTGCTGCCTCACCCTTTCTAACCCCCAATTCTAAGCCGGTGCTCTTCTCCTACATCGCCCAAATAGGATCTGGTTGATCTGTGTGATAATCAGCAGAGACTTTGATTGGATTGTCTGGATCTAATTCCAGCCATTTAATCCTATGGCCTGCATACACAGTAGCAGGATCTACAAAAGCATTTCTTCACCTGGTAAACAAAGTTTTTGCAATGCGTATTAGAGACAGTGTTGTTGAATGTGTGATGGCATTTTTAGCATACCTGTCCGCTTATACGCAGCTATATTTTGAACAAGCACATGTAATATATGTTCCCCTTAACATCTCATAAAACATACTTTGATGTGATGCAAAATGTTATAGCTTAGAGTGTGGTGGTAATACTGTATTAAGGAATACTGGGGTATCGTAAAATAGAACCTTCTACTTTGAAAACCCTTATTTAACTTCTGCAGACATGATGCTGATCGAATAAAAGTACATTTAAACATATAACATTGTTTTGTTAAGTCTGTTCTTCCTGTTAATTCTGCTTCTACAACTATTCCTGCTGTGTAGCTGTAATAATTCCTCAACAGTGGCAACTTGTGTTTAGTAGAACACGTGGCGTGAATCTGATTAATATTAGGTCCACCCTGATGATGCTACAATTAGCTCCCCAGCCTGACTACAGGCTTTTTGACAGAAATTAAAAAAACGATGACACCCACATCTATCAAAACCAGAATATGCCACTGCTTTCAAAACTCTTGCAAGCTCAGCGACTGCTAGAGGCTGAGGAGAAGAGTGATGCAGCACGAGGTAAAACAATAAAAACACTAACGCGTCAGAGGCAGAACAAGACCATAGCAAGAAGAAGAAGAAGAAGAAGAACGAGAAGCAGCTTGGTAAGAAAATGAATTAACAAAGTAGGGCTGACTGAAAATTATGGAGATTCTGTGATTTAGACAACACTGTCTCTGGGCTATAAGCACATTCTTTGGATCAAATCTTCAGCCAGAAACCTGGCTGTCTGCTGTTTCCCCTCTTAAGACCTGTAGGCTCATTCCTAAGAAAAATAACCTGTGAGATGGGCTTTATTGATTCTGCAATTTTAGTCTAACAGTAACTTTCTGTTTTAATGCTTATCTATCCGATGCTCAGATCACTTTGCTCTGATGTTAGATGTCTGTTTGTTGCATTGTTGATCTAAGCAAGTAACATGAAATATCTGAAGGGTTTAACAGTATTAAAATATGCATAAGGCCCTATCCTTTTACAATCAGGATAAACAGAATCCAAAAGTCACTGCTTCTTTAAAACACTTAACCCTAATTAAAAGAAACTAAATAAAAGAGAAAGTATGCCTGGTTAGACTATTATTATAAAATCTCGTTGATATATGCTGATCTATTTGTTGAGTCTGGAGACATGCCTCCCGGTAAAACCTTCCTCATCCGGCCATAGTTTACAGTGAGTAGATCCATTTCATTTTACCTCAGCTTGTGTTAATGGCCCTTCTTCCTGCTTCATGGCCAAGAGGGGACATAGTCTGCATGTTGCTATCCTTAATGAGTATGCTGATCTAGCCCCCCCCCACTCTGCAGCCAAACACCTTTACCCCTGCTTTGACCTGCTGAGCTTCACTGCATGTAGCAAATATTCAGATCCAGCTAACAGTCTATGTCTGCAGGGTGCCTGCAACGTGCCAGAAATACCTGCCCAGATATGTCACGTAATACACACAAATGCACACAATCACGTGTAATCCCCAGTTGTCATGGTGAAAAATAAGCAAGGGCCTAATAATTTACATACGTGCATATGCGAATGCAGACATAGTTTGTGTTGTCTGGGGGCTGACAAAGCTCTTTTTCTGTCTTTCCTTTGGCATCAATTATGATCCAGGCCTGCTGTCAGAGAGCTTGTAATGCCTGAGGGGAAGTTACCATTTGTGGGAGCATGTGGCAGAGAGGCTCTAAATCCTCTCTAATGAACCAATATGTAGGAGGGCTAAGCCTTTGGTGGGGTCGTCCAAGAAACACCGCTGTGCACCCGGGAAAAATGAATGCATATGTAGTCACCAGACCTTGTTTATGTCGACATTTAAATCTGAATGGGAGCTGCAGGATTAGAGCAGGAGAGAACTGGACTCATTTGCCAAAACCCAGATTTTGTTCTGTTTACGAATAAAGCAGATGAGAAAACAGATGAGGCTCTTACCTTTGGGTGTGGTAGGGGAAAAGAGCTTCTCTGATCCTACATCAGATACCTGGAGAAAAGCAAAGGCAAAAAAATGTGTGATCAAATGAATCTGAAATAAAATATAATTAAAAGTATAATTCACATTCTTAACATTTCTACCCTAAAATACACTTGATAGTAACAGATTTAATTCGAGGTATTTATCTGTATATAAATGCAACCCCAGGCACACAGCTTTCACACACAACATTATAGAATCAATCAGCAGTCACCAATCAACCAAGGAGAGGAGCTCCTTCTGTGCCTGACTTTCCTTGATGAGGTAACATTAGGTGGCAGTGTTGGGCCACCTGAAATCCCTTCACAAGGAACGCTGTCAAGGACATAGGAAGGCAGTCGGTCGGCAATGCAGCAGCAGAGGACAAAGACTCGAGAAAAATGCTACTGCTAAGAAATCACAGCGCACACTGACATTTTCCAACCAATCAACGGTATGCAGTTCTATTGTGCATCTAATTTCATTTCAACAAAGAATCTCTCATGGAGGAATGATGTTACTGGCAGTAAGCGGTGTAGTCCTGATGTACTTTAGTAGAAGATGCTGGTTGAGGCTGAGTGATTAAGGTACCTGAGGATGATGTGATAGCATCACCTAAATTAAAACATATCACATATCAATGCAGGGAGTTGGATGATGGAAAAGCAGTCTGCCATTGTTAAAATTACAACAAACAAAGGTGTGTGAATGAAAGATAACATTAGCACTGAAAATCTTCAGCTCATCTAGATGTTTTGAAGCTATATTTTCCATTTGCTTAAGTTCCTTTTATCTGAGATCCGCAGACATGTAAAAATCTTCAGGAGTCGAACATATGCTCCACCCAAAGGCCCCCAGAGTGTCCTTAACTGCCATGCTTGTATTTCATGCTGCAGAAAGGGAGCATATGTAAAGAATGAACACCAAGTCTGAGTCAGTACCAGGGAGACATAGAGAAAACACGAATGATTCTGTAAACACAGATGGCTGTCCTTGGCATCCCTGTTAATTCTTCACAAGTGTTTTGAGGACATCCTCTTCTTTCCAAGACCTTCAGATTCTTACTTTACTGCTGCTATGTTACTTTTTTTCTACAATGTTTAGATGTCTATGCTTGACGTTTCTTCTCTCACAAACCACAACAGACCTCAAGCAGAGAGTCAATTCTCTTATGAATTTTCTTTATTGACAGGCCATAAAAATAGAGAAATGAAAGCTCAAGGGAAGTCTCCACTGATGATCCCTACAGCTGAACCAGAAAAGTAAGCATTAAAAGAAATAATCTGCTGATAATTACAGAGAAAATTATTTGTCAAATTCTGCAGCATCTATTCTGCAAGGAAACATTATGAATCACTGAGATTTTAGTTTTGAATACCCAATGACTTTTGCACAAAGCAAGACTGAAAGAACTAGCAGCTTGTGCATTTGTGGAAATTAATTAAAACTGCTGCAAATGTGCAGTACAGATTCAGGGATCTGGCAATTTTCTTCATTTTGAATTTTAGAAACTTTTTGAGACTCATACTTTCAGTTATTTCCAGTCAATTCTCAACCCAGCTTTAAAATGGACATACAACAATTTGGAATACATTTGTGTGAGATATTCCTACAGAGATCAGACTATTGATATGGAATCTGCTAAAAACACAGCGTGAGGATGGATGGATGGATGGATGGATGGATGGATGGATCTAAGGTTGGATGAATGATCGGACTGTTGGACCCATGGACCCGCTTATCAACTATTAAGCAAATGGTTGAAGGTTATTTTTAGAAATTTACAACTGACATTTATACAACTGGAGGAATACTTCTATTTTCTTTTTCCATAATTATCCAGACCTGAAAATACCTGAATTATACTTCAGCCTTTTCCAGAATATATAGGCACCTCTTTGGTCTCCATAAGCAGAACATTCAAACATTTGTAGTTTCCTCCACTAGACAAAGTGATAGGCTATAAAGGAAAGACAGAGTGTTGTCCATTGCACTCTCTAATATCCCAAAACTGGGGCGCCGGGCTCCAACACAAACTCTTTGTTGGCTTTGGACAACATTAAACGCTCCAGTACCAACCCTTGGCATAGCAACAGCACAACTTCAGCCTTTAATCAAGGCCCTGCAGGCCCTGAAAGAAAAATATGGGCTCAGAGTGAAATGAAGCTTGTCAAATGGACATGGAAGGTGACTCAGGGTCATGCTTAGAGTGGCACGGGGTCACAAAAGCAGTAAAAAAAACAAGGTAGGTGAGGTATTACTCTGTGTTACAGCTAAAACAGTTGTTATGACCAAAGTGGCTATCCAGAGAATGTGAGACAGACATAACATGTTCCTGAGAACAGAAAGGCTGTGTTCAGCATTTGTCAAAATGATCTAGATCTCCCTCCTTCCCGTTCCAGCCTGATGGAAAGTAGCTCTTTTATATTCGAACTGTATCCCAAGTAACAACAAGCAATATTTAGAGTTTAATGCCGTGTTTTGCACCTGCCAAGTCTGTATGAGTCAGTCACATAATCCACAATTACAAGGCTGGCTTGCAAAGGCAATGCTTAAAAAGACATGTCACAGCAGAGCTCTGTTTCAGTTGGCTGTTGTTTTTGTGCAGCCTTCGGCGTGTTGTTGGTCAAGCTGACATTTTTTCTCTGGGCAGTGCTGCTGGCAAACTGAGCTGCCTGCTGTTGTGATGTGAGGAGGTCATGTATAACAAATTCTTCACACTCTCTTTGTTGAGGCAACCCTGATTGCCATCATCAACAGAGAGAAAGATGAGACAGACAGGACATACTTATGGAGAGAAACAGAAAGACAACGAAAAAGAGGTGCAAAGGCCACATTTTTCAAAGGAAACAGGGAAATTTAACCACAAAACAAAACTATGGGAGAAATTTAAGCCACATTGCCTAGAAGCCAAAAGCTCTTGGAGCGGGCCGCAGGATGCTTGACCTTTGTGAGGGCCGTATGCTATTTGAGCCTGGGGCTTCAGGGGCCTGGCCTTCTCTCTGGAGAGCCGTCAGCTGGCCTCAGCTTTCCTTCTCTATTCTATTCATTAGCTATGCTTTATGATTCAGCTTCCTCTGAGCCACACAAGAGCTCCCTGAGGAAAGAAAGTGCTGGATCGAGGGAGAAAAACAGAGTAAGACTGGGGGGGTTAGTGAAAGAAGGAGGTCAGAGGCCCCAGCCAGAGCTCAGCTCCCAGCAGCTGTGAAATCCTCCTGTTTCTTCAGAAGGCGTAAAAAAAGGACACAGGGGGAGAAAAGAGAAAGAAGTTAAAGAGGGAGCTTGGCCAGTAAAACCCACTATTACAGTGCTAAATCCCTAAAGCGCCACATGCCGGACGATAATTCCCAGATTTAGGGAATGCCAAATTACAAATTACACTGCTGTTTGTTTTGAAAAGTCCACAACTTCCTTGAACACACGACTTATTCACTCCATAAATCTCTAGATGATAGCAGGGCCGCAGAGGGAGAGTGGTGAGGCACAAAACCTTACGAGCAGTAAGTGAGTCGTGCACGGCGAGGCCAAACGCAGAAGCAAAAGGAAAAAAAAAATATCTGAAAATTCTCCCTGTCCACATTGCTTTTACTTAACAACACGGCCAGCTAATTAATTTGGAAAACCTGAGACAAGGCTAACAGCATTCTTTTAATGTTAAAATGCCTCCATGCTTCATTTTTACACAATAGGCCACCAGAGCAAGGTAATGCAGCCGAGGAGGGAGGGCAGTATAATCAGCTGAATGACCTTGAGGCATAAAATTTATGAAAAGCATTGATCAGTTAAGGATGTGATTTCACTCAGACATGAAGGTCAGCAATTACCCAGACTCAATTAACCTCATTTAGTAAAGACTGCTGAGACCAGTTTCTTTCTCCATAACCCAGCGCACGTCAGCCCCTCCCTGCTTTATATCAAACGATCCCCAGGCTTTCACTCTACCTTTGATCTGGAAGCTCTATTTCATGCCCTGCATTCCACGTAGCAGAGCAAATTATCTCCTAGCAGTCAGAAACCTTGCAGTCAGAGATTAGGTAAACCTAGACTAAATACAAGTAAATTCCTGATACAGCTTTTCCCTTCTATGGTATAATTTTAAAACACCCTGGCAGTTCTATCACAACAGCTGTGGTGTGAAAACAGAGGAACTTGTCGGTAGACTTTGTTGTGCCCTCATGTCATTAAAAACTATAATTAAGTTAGTTCTGAGTAATTTGGCAACTGTTATGTATTGGAAAAAAAGCTGTTGGACAAGTTCAACGATGTTTAGTTTTAATCTCATGCAAAGTGCCAGGCAAGGTATTCATGCCATGTGATATTTAAAAAATTTGCCACAATACTGTCAGAGACTTAACTCCATCAATCTTTCTATCCACCCTGAGCAGTTTCCCTGTCCCTGCTAAAAACAAAAGCATCACAACAGCATGATGCTGCCAACACCATGTCTCACTATTAGCAATTTTCCACGGAAAGAACTGTTGTTCTTGAACCAGTTCGGTTACCTTTGAACTTTGGTGTTTTGTTGAACACTGATGCTCCACCAGGAACAAAACATGAGTCAACAGTGGGCGTTACACAATGTGGGGGGAATGTGTGGTAGTGGTACAGCGGAGTTGCACACAATGTTCCTTTTAATACAAAAAGAGAGCATCCATAAACTACAGGTAATTATGGAAAAAGAGATATACTACATTCAAGACCAAAAGTATGTACAATGTTTTCATTTGCTATATTTCAGTATCCACCAGTGAAATGGAAATGCGTAGTTATACAATGTGTGTTTAGTTTGTTTTTGCATATAAATAATGTATAAAAAATTTTTATATGGTATTTCCTTTGTGTTTGCCGCCGTACTTGTTGCCTTTACTTTCTGCAGGTTCGACCCGCTTACGGGTGAGGTTGTGGTTTGCGCAGAAAAACCAATTATTCTGTGGTGCCCGAATGGAACCAGAATGCGTGCCTGGAGCCTCCTTTCGTTGGTGGTAGCACGCGTCTCCTGTTTGAAATCACGTTCGGGTACTGGAACGGGCCTCATACCACATTGGTGGAAAGGGGTATATAGGGATGTTGTGTTCAGGGTAATGTGCAGTGTTAGTTTTGTGGT
Source organism: Crenichthys baileyi (assembly GCA_036173005.1). Classification (NCBI taxonomy): domain Eukaryota; kingdom Metazoa; phylum Chordata; class Actinopteri; order Cyprinodontiformes; family Goodeidae; genus Crenichthys; species Crenichthys baileyi. The sequence goes on from JAHHUM010001797.1 coordinate 395,116, forward strand.
ACACTTAATGCTTTGGATGTACAGTGCCTTGCAAAGATGTTCATTGCCCTTAGCTTTTAATTTTTTCCCTTTGTTTTTTTTAATCTCTTTTATGTGATGGATCTGCACAAATAGTCTAAGTTGGTAAAATGAAATGAGAAAAATATATCTAAAAAAAGAAGAAAAATGAAGTGAAATAAAGTCCAACTGTGTGCAGTCTAAGTATCACATGATCTGTCAGTATAAAACACACCAGACCGGGTAAGGAGGGCATTAATCAGAGAGGCAGCACAGAAAGCAAAGGTAACCCTGGAGTTGCAGAATTTCACAGCAGAGAGTGGAGTATCTGCCCATAGAACCACAATAAGCCATACACTCTATAGAGTGTAAAAAGCCATTACTTAGTGTTAAAAATAAGAAGGCACATTTTGAGTTTGCCAGAAAGTATTGAGGTGACGCCTCAAATGTATGGAGGAAGGTACCCTGGTCACTTGAGATCATGCTGTGGGGATGTTTTTACATAGATATTCTTGAGCAAAATGTGTGTCAGCCTGCCTGTGATTTGAGACAGGGACAGAGGTTCACCTTCCAGCAGGACAATGACCTAAAGCATACTGCTAAAGCAATCCTCGAGTGGTTTAAGGGAAAACATTTAAATATGTTGGGATGGCCAAGTCAAAGTCCTGTTGTGACCCACAGCCATGGATGACAACATGCGGTAAGAACTTTTGTGGAACTTTCAAAATAAATCGCATTAACCTACTTCCAGCCAGCCAGGAAAGGGGATAACAGTGGACTTCCCGTGATGTCACTGGCTGTATAAAAACACCCCTTTCCAATGAATCGACCTCTTCCACGCCGGTCTCTAGAGGATTGGGACAGGAGAGGCACAGCGCGCCAATTTCTCTTTGCAGGCAAACAGACATAACTCTTCAATCCAAGAGTGTCATACGATCAGCCGATCATATGCACTAAGTTAAGTACGAATGAATTGCTGTTTGTGTATCCAGTATTCATTCATGAAAGGGGTAATTAAGGTACAAGCGTTGCTTGACTTTCTCTCTGAGGTCTACAGAATCAAACTGTGTTATAGAGAGTTCCCAGCAGAGACCCCGTCTCTACGACGCCGAGTGAGGCGGTTTTCCTGGTCTGAAGGAAGGACAACGGGACCGCGGCACCGTGGTTGCAGCTGTAGTGTGCAGTTTGGCCGGCCGACAGAGCGAGTCGCCCCTCCACCCACAGCTACGGAGGTTAGCTGGAAGCTAACCCTTTTGTTCACTGTAGAAGCTTTCTTCAAACTTCATCGCCCGGACAACTTCTCCTCAGCACGGTTCATACGAGGTTAGGTTTGGGCAGAGTGGTAGAAGTAGTTTAGAATGAAATAATCTAAACGTTTTTCATTTTATGAAGTTTGGTTTTGTTTGTGCTGAACTCGGTTATCTTAGTGCTAGTAGGCTATCTGCTCAGCACGTGCTCAGTTTTGTGTTATGTGTTTGTGTGTTTTTAAAGCTAAGACAAACTTTACTTGAAGGGTGATTTTAAACACAGAAGATTGATCATAACGCGGCGTCAGCGCTTATGCATTTTAACCCTTTTATTAATGGTATTTTAAAGGTGTGTGTTTGATTCTGGTGCTAAGCTATAAGCTTCTTTTGTTAACTTTAACTGCTAACAGCTAAAAACACGTGCTTGCCTACTAAAGATCATCTACCCAGAAAGGTTGTTAGTTGTCAATCCAGTAAATAATATTCCCCTAAACATTATTTTACTAAACTTGATAACTAAGTAAACACCATTAAGCCCCATTTCTCCAGAAAGATTTGGCTCTTTTCCAAAATATTTCCTTAAATATTTTACCATTTCCTTAATAATATTTCTTTAAATATTATTTTAATAAATAAAGGCAGCTAATTAAACACCATGTAGAATTAGTCATACAGAAGGTTGGTTTTATTCAGTAGCTCATTCTTTAAAACATTATTTTAATAAAATAATATTTTATCTGATCTTGCATAGTGAATGATTGTCTAAAGGTATGCTGATTATTGCCTAAGTTGGTTCCAAGACTAACTTAACTTCATTTCGAGATTCTTCAAGATAATCCTTGGTTCTCAAACATAAACATTGCATGGTAATGTTGCATCACTCTTTTGGTCATGATTTTCAATCATCTTTAATCAACTTGTTTATATTATACATAGCCCATTAGTCTTCCTTATTCTTTAATTCTGCTCGGTAGTTTAGTTGGATGGTTTTAGCATAGTGAAGAGTTTGTTGATTGAAATATGTTTGACTTTGAGTTGACTTATTTTTGTAAATAAATTCTTGTATTTTAAGAAATTGTGCGAATTCATTCTGTGTGTGTGCAGAGTTTTGCTGTTCAATAATGTCAGAGCTTGGCTCATCCCTTTTGACTTTGTCCTAATACCACCACCTTATTGGGCTGGTATTCACAGGACAACCCTTAACAGACCGAAAAATATTATTTGATAAAATATTAAAATATAAATAGTAATTTTCTACCGCTTATTCCATAGTGGGTCGCGGGGGAGCTGGTGCCTATCTCCAGCAGTCTATGGGCGAGAGGCAGGGTACACCCTGGACGGGTCGCCAGTCCATCGCAGGGCAACACACAAATAACCATGCACACACTCATTCACACACCTAAGGGCAATTTAGAGTGACCAATTAACCTAACAGGCATGTCTTTGGACTGTGGGAGGAAGCCGGAGTACCCGGTGAGAACCCACGCATGCACGGGGAGAACATGCAAACTCCACGCAGAAAGACCCCGGCCGGGAATCGAACCCAGGACTTTCTTGCTGCAAGGCAACAGTGCTACCAACTGCGCCACCGTGCAGCCCTAAACATTTTAAAAAATATATAAATATTAAATAATATATTCATAATTATAATCACAACAGTACAGACCTCAATCCAACTGAGAAGATTTGATGGTCGCTGTTTACAAATGAAAACCATCCAACATCAGGGAACTGGAGCAGTTTTGCCTTGAGGAACCTGTTTACATAGACTGCCACGTTTTGATAAGTTTGCAGTTCTTCTATACTTTTCCCATTTTCAGATAATTGATTGAACATTGCTCTGTGAGATATTAAAAGCTTGGGACAATGTTTTACAACCTAACCCTGTTTCAGACATCTCAAAAGCCCAACCCCAATATTCTGGGACTGGCCCTAGCATTTAGAAGCGCAGACAGAAGCAAGCGTCAATAGACTGATTTTTTTTTTATTGCAACCCTAGATAGTGACACAAGTAATCCCAGCAGTTCTAGGTAGCTGTATGGCATGCCATTAATCCCATAAATTTGTGGTTGCTGAGTTGTGAGCCCAGTGCAGCTCCAACATTCTAAGAAGGAATACATAGCATCATGTCTTTCCTTAAGTCACAATGAGAAAAAACTATGAACAAATAAAAATTCAACTCTCATTCATGCTCTCTATGATGGCTGTATTATTCATTGTTATAGCACATCATACAACGCTTCCAGTAATGTTATAATATAGAATTATGGGAGTGGGATGGTGGTTGAAACGAGTTACAAATTCAATTTGTTAAAATTAAATTTTTATTGAGTACTATGTGATGGTCTATCACAAGGTTCAGAAAGGTTCTAGCAGTGTGAAAACGGTGGATACTACAAGCTAGTTGGGAACCAACAAGTTTTAAAATGGCAAATATCTTCATTAAGAAGTCAAGTCTTACATGACTAACTGACAGAACAATTTCAAAACCAGTGTGATGGGCAGAACAAAAGAAAACCACAAAAGAAACAATCATCATACTTTTGTTCCTGCTTCAACACCCAACTCAGCTCCTGTTGGAAGCTTGATGAAAGCAAAGATGCCTGTCAGGCCTATATACACAACCATGTTTGTATTTATATTGTTGTGCCATGACATGGCACAAAAGGATTTAGCAGAGGGCAGGCCAGAAGAAAATGAAAGTGAAAATGAAAGAAGCCAAGTGGGCCATGGGGCACATTCCCTAGCATGGGCAATCAGGCACTCAATTACCCAGGTTGAACCTGTCTGTCCATGCCTCTACTTACCAACACACAAACCCAATCACACATGTCCGTGCACACACTCAAACCTACGCGGTGTTAATTTACCTCCCCGCCTGGTGTTTCATCACTGTCAGCTTCCTCCTTCACTGCCCTCTCCTACCATTTCCATTCAGTATTCTGAAGCCCTGTATCCCCTCACCTGCTCAGAGTGGTGCTGAGGTGCAGCTCAGAGGTAAGTCAGAGCTGCCTGGAACACCAGGCCAGCAGAGTTAGTGACCGCTTATATGTTTTCTTTAACTATAATTAAATTAAAGCTCTTTTCTGAATCCACTTAATCCACTGACTCACTTTTTAAAATGTAACTTTTTAAAATGTAAATTGTTGTCTTTGAACAGCAACATGAACATCAATTAGGACCACTTTCAGTACCCACTCAGCATCCTCGACTTTTTCTCCCCAGACATCTTCAAAAGCTACTTTTGCAATAAATGCTGCATTAGCCATGCACAGTGGGACTACAGCTCCCAGGCTACAACAGGACACACCAAATTAATTATCTCCCCAGCATTTGTCCTCACACCGTTCCAGAAACTTAATGACCTCCCGAGCGGTCGTTTATTATGAGCCGCAGCAGTGCTGCGCGTTCCATGGGAACAGACGCCATCTACCTTGCTTTCAATTCCCACCCTCTGCTCTCTCCACATCCACCTCTGCCGGCTTGTCAGAACAGGTGTGAGCCAGTAATAATGCAAAACCCCAGCAAGCATGATGAGATATATGGAGACGAGAGAGGTAGCATCCCACGCAACTGTCAACCGATGGATACTCGCCTCAACTGGAGCATCATTAAGATCATAATGAATTCCATGGAGACCAAGTAGAATGAAGTGGTCACCCCTTACATGCTTGCAAAACACACACAAACCACTTTGTACTTAGCCCCAAGTGCCTTTTTTATAGGCACATATATACGCCTGTGTGTATATGGCAGAGCACCAGGGCTGGAAACTCCTGCCCCACACTCGCCCTAGCAACAGACGCAAGGAAATGAATACCGATGGAAGAGCACGGGGGCATAAGCTTTGTGTAAAATATTACCCTCCATCTTGCTTGCTGCCCCCTGAACTATCACTTCACCCTCCCTCTCGCCCTGGCTGTGCAGCAGTTGCTAGCCCTTATCATCGCTGGCTGTCAGTTTCGTATACAAATTAGCAGTCTATCAGGGGAATGCAGGAGCCTGTTTCATCAGTGGGAAGAAGGGCAGAGGCACGCATTGCATTAAGGCCTCTCACCGCTGCAGACAGAGAAAGTCACAAATCAACGGCGCAGCAGGCCCGCAGCCAGCGCTAACCAGATAGGGAGAAATGAAGGAAAAAGGACGAGACATATTTCACTGGAGGGGATTCAGATCTGCTCAAACTCCCTGCGAGGGCCGAGTGTGAAATATAGGGATGGGTCACAGGGACTGATGAGGTAACAAATCACTGTATCAACCCAATAGACTGACAAAAACTGCATGAATAATAGATATGGAATAAAAAGTACAGGAATTCCATTTGTTAAAGTGCCATTATTCGATTAATAACTACAAAGGGAGGGAATTCGCTCTAGCACATCACCGCTATCTCCTCCTAAGTGAACATGTGGATGTTACTAGAGGAGACAAAACATCTGGTGAGGGCTCTCATTAGTTGGCATAATGCAATGAGGCACAGCCTGAATTGCAGCAATAAAAGCCGACAGACAAATCATCTCAACCACTGCAATCCATTTAACTCAATTAACAAAACAGTAGATTTGGAGCTCAGTGGTTTAAAAGCACACAAGGCTCCAGAGGAGTAGTAAGTTCTGCGTGGTCAGATGAAGGATGGAGAAACAAGAGCATAAATTGAGCTGGATCTCTTCAGTGAAGCAGTAACTGTGAGAGGGGGAGTGGTCTCCTTTTCTTTCTAATGTCAAAATGTATGCCAGCAGGGATAAGAAGCTGGGGTAATCTCTGTGTGGTATCAGGAGGCTGCTCGTCATTACACAGTGGCCCTGATATAGATCGGAGCACCGCTGGCCTCTTCTGGATATCTAGGCTTCTCGCCAGCAGAGATGGCAGATAGCCCTTTAAGACACGACTCACCGCTCCCTGATTGGTTGGTCAGGAGCCACAACCAAAATGTTCCCCTTGGGCTGGCACGAGAAGCCATGATAGTGGAGGTAAGACACAAAAGCTCACTCTCCACATATCAAGATTATCGCTTTGTCGTACAGCCTTTCTACCATTGTCTGTGTGGGTGGTGGGAAATAATAATAAAAAAGCCTTTGTGAATGTTATTGCCTGAGAAGCAGAATAACAGACAGGCAGCTTATTTCAAAAACAGCTTCCCCCAGAGCTCTCACAATGCACCAGCGTTGATGCTGAGGAGAAGATCCTGGAAGAAATAATAATAATATTCCTAGTCAAAGCCTTTGCTGCATTTGAGCTGCCTTGTAACAGAGAGATACACTTCATTCTGACTGGCCCGCTGTGACATAATCACCCTGCAGAGAGCTGCAGGCAAGCTTGGTAGGCAAACCACCTCTCACTGCAGCTTGTTAAGAGAAAGGTGGCTTTAAGCACTGCTCAATAAAAACTCCCATTGAACTGTTTTTTTCCCCCAGTCCATCTGAACAATGTCTAGGTGAGTCATCGCCCACCTCAGGCAGCACAACTTACATTCTTCCTTCCTTCTTTTCTCTTAAGATTACACTTTGCTTTTGACTTGGATGAATTTGCTAAGAGGGAAAAACAAACTCGGCAGAATTTTAAATAATGCAGTGATGAAAAAGCTGTGACCCTTTCCCTTGCCTCAACCCACACATGGTGAGTTTGTTCTGCAGGGAAAGACAGCTCACAAAGAGAAGAAAAGCCGAAGCTGGCACTACACAGAAATTTGCGGTAGGCATTGGCTTGCTCCTCTGGGTGCGGACACCTTTAATGAGAGGAAAAAATGCGCAGCAAGAGGCAGCTTTCACCCATACTATGCCAGTGATGTTTGAGTAAAATGAATCACCTCCCTCTAACACAAATAAATATTGTTCTAATACCAGTGGGAGCTTGATGCTGACTCTAGGCAAGGAAAACTATTGGAGATCCAAGCTTTACCAGTCTCCATACCCCCACTAGTATTTTGCATCCCACAAATTTCAAATCTGCACACGATGCAGTCTATACCTCCTCGGATTCAGAGTTAGCTAAATGTAGAACTCTCAAATGATTCGCACACTGTGTTGGAGGCTTGAGGGTGAACAGTTAAGAAAATCTAGTGCCTTGCACAAGTACCACAAACATCAATGCATTTTATTGGGATTTTATGTGACTATAGATTATAAAACAAGAGCAAAGTTCAATCCATCATCTAAAAATAGAAAGAGTATGACGCAACTGCAAACTTATGGAAGCATGGCAGGCAAGTAGAATATAAATAAAAGAAGCATACAAGAGGCCAATAGAACTTAGAAGAATCTGTTGACAGAACAACTCCATAAATCTGGCCTTTATGGAGGAGTGGCAAGAAGAAAGCCATTTTTGGAAGATAGTAATGCGAAGTGCAGTTTGTGGTTTGCCACAAAGCATATAATGGACACTGCAAATATTTAGATGAATGTACTCAAGTCAAATGAGACCAAATTTGCACTTGCCTAACGCTGCAAATCCCCCTGAACACACAATCCCTATTGAACAATATGGTGGTGGCAGCATCATGTCGTGGGGGCGCTTTGATTTAGCAGAGAGAGGGACGCTGGTCAGAGTTCATTGGAGAATTGATGAAGCTAAATACAGGGAACCGAAAGGCCTGTTTAGAAAAAGGACATTCATGTGTAAGAACGGTGCAGTCAAAGTTCAGATCTAAATCCCATTGAGAATCTGTGGCATGACTTTCAAACTATATTTCACAGATGCTCTTCATCCAGTCTAACTAAGCTAAGCTTGTGCTAATTTGCAAGTTAAAGGTAGGCAGAAATTCCTATCACTAGATTTGCAAAGCTCATAGAAATATATCTCTAAAGACTTGCAGCTGCAATTGCAGCAAAAGGTGGTTCTACAAACTATTGAATCAGGAGGGCTGACAAACAAAACACACCACACTTAAAATTCCCATTGGTAAATAATGTTGAAAATTATTTTTCTTCCATTTCACAAAAATATGCACTACTTTGTGTTTGTCTCTCACAAACAAACCAATACATGACAAAATGGGTAAAAGGGCAAGGGTATGAATACTTTTGCGAGGCACAAAAATCCATCAAGGCTCCTAGGATCAAGACAGTCATTCCCTCTACTGAGGTATGAAACATTTGGGTAGAAGCAAGATGGCAAGTGCTGGAGTGGAAACCTGGAAACGGTGTAGACTGGCATCCGTTGCCAAACATCCTGTTGGTCTCACACCTCCATCCCACTTCAAGGCAAACATGGCATGCACTATATAAAGGTGTTTGTGGGTTCTGATGCCCCCAGGCCACTGTTGAAAAGGATGTGGCACGTTAAGTGGAATTTACTTTTGATGCGAACATCAAGCCTCAGGTTTCTAGCAGCTGCAGCACAAGCTTCTCCCCCAGGGGCCTTACTGCAAGGTTGACCAGGACACCAAATACCCATGCAGTCACTTTTACACATGCCTTTGCTCCACAGCTGCCATTATAAAAGCAACAGAGAGCTGGAGGTGGTAGGTGAAAATTATGTGTGTGTGTGTGGGGGGGTTGTGTTCAGTAGACGCACACTTTATCATCACACCCATAAACCTGCTACTGACCTTTTTGTCTGATAACCCAGTCCTTCATTAAACTAATAATGCTCTCAGTGTTACTTTAGGGTTGCAGAAACACAAGATAGAACTACATTGTTCCTTAGCTCAACATGTGCTACATAAACACAGGTCTGGAAACTGTGCTATAAGAAAGTGTGACCGTAACACAGGGAAAAGAATGTTCCATTCCCCTTATGTCTGTTTCATGACATAGCAGAGCTCTTCACTCAGTAACAGCCCAGATGTGCAACTTGGGCTGGGGAAGTTGGAGTTTATTATTAACTGTGATGACAAATCTGTGAGACACATCAGGAGATTTGCTTCACAAGGGAAGAGATGCTGGAGGAGGAATGCTAAACGTGTACTGTTTATTCATCCAATAGAGGCTAGTTTAGCTCTACAGTGACAACTGTAGAGTTCCTGTGAAAGAGCTTATGGCTTTAGACTTGACACTTAAGAGAGTATCATCAAGCATCTGTAATTTGACCTTGACAATGGAGATGATTTGTAATGTTTAAACTACTACTACTATCGACTTAAGCTACTACAACACCTGATAAAATCAGCCGAGTACACACTTAGAAATTACCTACACAAGGTTTCCAAATAGAAATCTACAACGCATTGGGTGCATTTGTATTCAGCCAAAGAGTCAATACTTTGTAAAAACCATCTTTAATTACCTATTCAAATGTTTTCTTCAAGGATTGCTCTAAAGCTACATCCTTCTTCCCTTACAACTTACCGTTGTCAATGTTGAAGAAAAGCATACCAATGGCATAATACTGCCACCTTCATTTTTTACAATGTCTATGTTGAGTGCACACTTAGTGTTTTGGATGTAGGCAAAAATGTTAATTGGTTAATTGATTTCATTTGAGCCCCTTCTTACACATGTCTGCTGTGTCCCCTGCAGAAACTGAAAAATGGTTTGTAGCAAACTGCAAATGGGACTTCTTCTATCTTTCTTTCAACAATGGATTTATTTTTGACATTCTTCCTTAAAGATTTTTCTAGTCCTGTCAACATATTCTCCCAACTGAGCTGTGGATCTCTGCAGCTACTCCAGAGTTACCCAGGCCTCGTGCCAGATTCTTTGGCTAACACTCTTCTTACCTTTATCTAAACTGACAGGAAAGAAAAGTATGTATAATCTTCCTTTACATTGTGTGGACTATGTAAAAACACATTAAAATACATTACAGATTGTGGTTGCAATGCAACAAAATGTGAAAAGTTCAAGCGGCATGAATACTTTTCCACAGTACTGTAAATGCAGCATAATCTGCTCTAGATTTAGAATATCATGAAGAAAGTAAATGCAAGTTTGTCTTAGACACACTCGCTTAAATTATTTAGGTGTAAAGAAAAAAAAACAGCAGGCAAAGATTGCTCCCTAAAGAACTAAAATCCCTTTCCTGGCTTGATTGTTATGGGAGTGTTGAATATCTTGGTGCTTCTTGAAAGCTTTCTTTTCTTTTGAGTATTTTGTCTACACAAAATAAATGTGCAGAACTGAATTACATGTAGAATGCAGTCATTTTCATTAAAAAATTTTAACAGAAGTGATCTTATTGGAGAAGGTGTGCCTGTTGCACTGGATCGATTTGCCTGTAGTGTATTGGAAAAGGCTAGGTTTATCAGCTCATTACAAGCGTAGAATTGTTGAAACAAACAAGTTTTCAGTCAATAAACCCAACCCAACAATTATCTTAGTAAATTGCATCCTAAATGCTGAGATGCCTGCGTTTTTCTAAATGCACTAGATCTTGTCACTGATTTGTTTTGAGCTCTGCTAACGACAGTTTAATTAGCAATGCCAGTTAAAAACTTGCTTGTTTATCTAAGGTAATTCTATGGCAAGGTCTATTTTCTGTATTTATTTCATCCTATGCTCATCCAGACCCGCCTGGCATGACCCAGATGGCTAATGCAAGTATTTGAAAAGAGATGTGCAAACAGATGAAGTGAAGGGAGCAGCTTGTGTGCTCAAGCAGCCTTTTCTCACATCTGCCAGAATCCTTGGATTAGTGGATCCAGGCTCCAGGGCCTTTACACTGCATTCATTCAGCGCAGAGGAAAATGTATGTTTGCAATTCATGTCTGTCACTAGCAAAGATGCATTTGACTGAACCGAGGAAGCTAATGCAAACAACTGAAAAGAGTAAATATATAAAAGTCTGCGGAATTTAGATGACCCAGTCTGCAAGGTCAATAGGCAAAACCTCTTTGAGATTCCTCATTTATTCGATCAGTAAAATAAGGAACCTGATGGAGTGAGAAGCATTCTGTCAACAGACAAAAGCTGAGAGCCTGGACACAGTATGATGTGTGGGGTATGGAGTTATGTAAAATGATGTTTTACTCTTCTTCTTCTTGGTTTTTCCCAATAGTCATCAGGCTATCCCAAGGATTTTAAAACTTACGATTTCAAAATTCCACAATTTTAAGTGCTTTTAATGAGATGCCATTGAAAGTGAAGGAGTAACTGGAGTTTTCTCTGCCTGTTTTCAGCAGAGTAATTCAGCGTTGCCCTTCCTCTACTTGTTGCTGAACACTGTTGGTCAACTGGCTGGAAGAAGGCTCTGTTTCCCTCGCTTACAAAAAAAAGGAAAAAATATTGCAGTTTGGAAAAATGGTCATGAAAAAAAAACAAGCACACTCATTGTGTGTAAGCTACAGGAGCACTACCTATCATTCTTACTAAGTTAACACTGATTTAAATCTACAGTTGGGTGCACTATGAGCAGCATGTCTGTTAAGCTACTAGCTGCAAGCTGACTACCACTGACTAACCCGCTTTTATCAGCTTGTTGTGCATTATCATAACTGCAATAATCAATATATTACACTCAAGATATAACAATATACTACCAGAATACATCATGTTTGATTATTTCAGCAGCAGAGGGAATAATTGCTGCTTTTCTGTAAAAAAAAAGAAATTAAATCATGTTGTACGTTTTAGTTTAAATCCCATATCAACGGGCTATTTTTACTATAGGTTGTCAAGCTGTGATGACCTCACACTGCCCCATGCCTATTCCCCAACACACAAGTGGTTCCACAATCAGTGAAGGATCCACAAGGACTGCTTGAGTCAAAGACTGTTTTTGCAGGAACTACTGCTTTATTCAGAATCAGATATACTGGTTTGTTTTGTCATATTTATAGTTCATGTTCATGTTCATGTGCACTGCAGCAATGGCTGGTGTCCTTGTAAAGCACCATGTCACGCTATCCCACCCAACAACATGTAATTGGAGCCCCCTGTGGGCTCCTGGAAGACTAAGATGCTTCCTCTGACTGGAGCTCAGATCCATGGTTGACAGGACCCTGGTGGGAAGCCAGTGTTGGAAGGAAATATTTTTATCCCTTGCTCCTGCACCTGCTAAAGATCAATAGCTCCATATACAGAGTTGCAGATTTGCTTAGTGCGCTGCTTATACTATGGAACAATTTTGACAGCCTTTATTTTCTAACAGATACTCAACACACTCATGCTGTTAGGCTTGCAAACTAAAAAGGCTTGGTTTGAATATCTCCTGCTGGCTATCTGGGGAAATTCGGCTCTAAATATTTTGAGCAGAGCAATTATTAAGGGGCGAATATGTGGAAGTATTTGCAGCCCCACCATCTGCGATGATTGATGGGTTAGTGGAAACCATTGAAGCTGCTGGGGATGACTTTAACTGCTTTTCTGACAGCTACACTTGTATCAACCCCAGGACTCACCCTGTCACCAACAGGTGGCCTGTCCCTTACAGCAAAGTCATTTGCCATGCACAGCAGTAGCTGTGGATAGTCTTAGGCAAGCTACATTCAGGTTTCTAGTGTTACAGCTCAGGCCTAGAAGACACAGTGGCAGAATCCAGAGCAAAGACCTGGGGGGAGGGAAGGAAGGAAGAAAATACTCCTCCAATCAAATAAATGCCACTGTAAGCACAAGTGACAAGTCTTGTTTGGGGTGGTCCCTGCTTGGGGCCTGAAAGGCCAGCACTGTCTCATCTCCTCAGCTATGTCTGCGAGCTCGCTGGGTTGGAGAGAGAAGGAGGGAGAAATGCTTGATTGGTGCCATAGCCAAGGGTGAAAGCAGGCCAATTATATATCCTATTCCCCAAGAACAAGGCAGGCCCCTCTGGTAGAGTGAAGCCTCTGCAACCTCTCCTCTCCTCACCTCTCATGACACTTCACAGAGATAAATAAATGACAGCTCCACCGGGACTTGGCCTAGCCTCCCAGAATACGCTGCAGAGGCTCACTGCCTGCCTGTCCGTTCACCTGGGATTACAGCAGATAGACATTTTTCACATTATTATCGTTGCTTTGTCACTGCTGCCCCATTCACTAGCTGAGTTGTGGCTGATGATGTTGGCAGAAGACCTAAGGAGATCGGGAGGGAATGTCTCTTGTCAAAGTCAGCATAGCCTAGCATTGCAGAAATTTAACAAGTTCCCTGGGCTCTCTCTATTCACTGTCTGACAGAGCGAGGGGCCACATCAGGGGCCTTCTGACAGGCCTGGTCATGACACCGTCACTGACACTTGATGGACGAGAGGAAAGGCAGGAGGAGAGGCAACAAGGACCCACCCTAAAAGACTTAACTATTTTACTTTCTATTGCTTTAGATATTAAAAACCTAAACCTAAAGACTAAATGTCTGATAGAAACTATCATTGCCTAGCAAAATATTTACACGCCTTTTTCACAATTTTTTTGTGACACATAGATGGAGACAAAGTAGTGCAAGGTTTAATTTTTTATTAAAAAAAACATCTAAAAAGTGTGGCTTATATTTTATACGACCCTCTTTTATTTTGATACTCCTAAATAAAATCAATTGCAACCAATTGTCTTCAGAAGTCCCCTGATTAGTAAATAAGAGTATAATTAAATATCGCCATAAATACAGCTTGTCTTCAAGTTTAAAGCCTGGTTTAGTTGTACAAAAGTTTCCAAGCTCTGCACATCTCACAGAGAACTGGTAAATGTTTGTCTGAAAACTAAACGAAAAAGTGCACAACTGCAAACCTACTAAGACACTGGTGCCCACCTAAACTGACAGTCCAGGCCTTGAGATCATTCAGAGAGAAGCATTAATCAAAGAAGCTACCAAGAGGCCTGTGGTTAATTTGGGGCCGCTGCCCCACACAGACAAATTCCAGTTTTAAGTTTGCAACAAGCCATGAGGAGATAAGACTATAATGTGAAGAGAAAAACTAACAATGCACATCACACGGACTATGCCATCCCCCTATGGTGGTGGCGGCATCATGCTCTGGGGATATATTAAACAGGCCAGAGGTTTACTCACCAGCAGGACAGCACTAAACATACAGTCAGGGCAACAATGGGATTACTGAGATTAAATCATATTGATGTGATGAAACAGCCCAATCAAAGCCCAGACCTAAATATCCAATGTTTACAGACTCCATCCAGTCTGACTGAGCTTTAGCTATTCTACAAAGAAGATTAGATGAAATTTTCCCTGGAGTCTATATGTGCAAAGCTGGTAGAGATATACCCGCCAAAAAAAGTATTTACTCAGGGGGGCTAAGAATAACTACATGACACACTTTTCAAATAAAACATACCCCCACAAACAAAATGTGGGTACGAGGGGTATGAATACTTTTGTAATACTTTTGTGTATCTTTGCTCTGTCATTTTACAACCCATCTTCACATAAAACCACACATCCCAATATGTTTGTATTTATTTTTTGTAATAACCAGGAAGAGCCCCGCAGACAGTCCCATGCTTAAACTGAATGTGTACAAACATTTTTCCCTCACCACTCCCTGATACTTAAACTGAAAACCAGATGTTGCGGATCACCAGAGATAAAATCCAAGGCAAATAAAAGTGGAGGATGGAATGGTACACATTAACTGTAATCAAACAGAAACAAAACAAAACAAAGACCAGGACGATTTAATTACTTCTCGCATATAACTTGGTTTTATGGTGCAAGAAAGGCTCAACAAAGAGGGAAAGATGAAAAGACACTCAAATTACATGGAAAGAAAGTGCAGAGGCTTTGTACACACACACCATCCATTCTCCACAGCTGTAGACAGGGCTGATGACTTGTCTTAAAAACTTACCGTAAACTGCCCATGGGAACAGACTGAAGCCCTGTTGGATCCAAGTTGTTCAACATGGCTGGAACAAAACATAAAGAGCTGGGAAACACCGACTGCTATGAGAAGCAGTAGCTTCTTTAAAAATCAGCTTTTTCTGGCATTCATAGTCTGAATCTACAATTTTAGTAATAGTCTCCAACATCCATCCATCCATCCAGTAGAATTCACTCAAACAATCTGATTTAAATAATTTGTCATGCCATCCTGCCAAGCAACTGAAGGAAAGTGTAATGTTTGGCCACTGGAGAGATCCTGGATGAGGCCTGAGCGAGGTGCTCTATGAATCTACTTCATCTCCATCTTCTGTTTGCAGAGTCTCTCTCGAATCGCTGGTGTTTCCACAGTGCTAAATTGCACAGCTGTTCCACAATCTGTGGCAGTGTTAATTACCCAAATGTGAGCGGCAGCTCGTCAGTTCCTCACTAACGAAGAGGCTTGCTTTTCAGCAAGGGTGCCGTATGTTTGGTATGTAGACCCATTTCCACCCAACACTCCCCAGGCTGTGCTTGGACCACCCGACACATCCGCATCCCGGAGAAGACGCATCTAATTAAAGCTCCCGACTCGGATCTGCTTACTAAGGAGGAAAAAACACACGGCCTGGATTAGAAGACGAGGAGAGCGGTGAAGTGGAATGGGGGGGGCTTTAATACACTGCAAGTGAAACGGCTTAGAAAGAAATATGAGAACTCTCTATGGTAAGATCTCAGGCAAAGCTGGAAGGAAATGCTGTGTGAATGTGAGCCGATCAGTCAGCGTTTGTCAGTCTGATCCCTGAGCAATTCCAAAACCCCCCGGCAGAAACAGACAAGAAAGTTGTTTCTAGAAAAGTGTCTTTTTAACACTCCTGGTTGCTCCCTCTTTTACATGTACATCAGTTCTTGACTGCTAACCCACACAGAAAGAAACGTCACACCAAAAATCCCTGCAAATTCTAAAGAACAATTCTGTTTATGTTTTTATGCACATAGATGATGCTAGTACACAAAAACTTTCAACCAGAGATGACGCGACAAGGCGTTTCCTAGCCAATACCAATTTGGGGTTTTCTTAGAGGTCTGACGTGCCAATTACTTCTTTCACAGAAGTAATAGTTTTAACTTAGAGCCGCGTGTTATTAGGAAAACATGACAGTGAGTTATTATTGAATATTGAGTTGACAATACTGTGTTTTAACCACGCTTTCCTTTTCCTTTACCTTGCCCCCACATCATTTGATGACAAATAAATGACTAAGTAAGAGAGCTCTGATTTTCCAGTATTAGACCTGCCAATCACTGATCAGTGCTGAACAAGAGAAAATTAACTGAGTCAATGGTACATCTTTACATTAAACTGTTTAATATTTAGATCATGCTGTAAGCAATCCATGTCTTATATGCAATATTTAAAGCAAATGTATTAGGAAGTCCCTTCATGAATCACATTTGCTGGTTCAAAGTCTCACTGAAGTGTACCACCCACCTTCAGGTACACTTGAGCACCATGGCCTAAAGCAGCACCACGAGAAGACATAATGAATGCATGAAGCTTGGTATCACAGGGGCTTGTATAGTGCAAAAACGATGGGGCAATTAGGCCCACACAACACCTCAGGATAGCATGATGAAGGACTCCTGGGCTCGTCTTCTCCGCCTCTGTTCCTCTATCATTAAGGGCTGAGCAGCCACATCTGGCTAATGGCACGCCTGGGGTTCCTGCTCAAACATTGTGCCATGCCGCGCACATTTAATTACGCCTCATAAAGGTAACAAAAGACGCGGCCTGCTCTTGGGGAAGAACTGTTTGGGAAATCGGAATGGAAGACGGAGGGCAAGAGAGAGGTGGAAAATGGCCTGCTGCCAGAATTACAGGCTGATCCAGGTCGGTGGCTTCAAAAGAGGGGAATTCACTTGAGTGTTTCCTCCTCTCCTTGAGATCAGCAGGACATGATCAGCAGCTCCCAATCAAAGAAAATCTAGTTTGTCTGCCCTTCCTCTCTAAATCATGACCTGCTATCAAAGGCTAATTGCAGCAAGGCTGGGAAATTAAAGGGAGAGCTACTTGTGATTTCTACAGGAGCTGTTTGAAGAGAAAAGGGACTTCTTTGTCAGGCAGACAGAGGAGACAACAATAACAACCTCACAGGAGGATACAGTCCTGTAGCCCGCTGCTCTATTTCCACCTTGCCTCTCAGGCACTGCATTGCCAATGAAGCCATGCAAAGAGCTCAGTACATTCAGCTTAGAGCCTCAAACACCTATTACCCACTGACTGAGTAGCTGGCTGAGTGACCCAGGCCAACAGCCGACCTGGAGGTATACAAAAGACCTTGGATGACTGCTCTGTGCTGTAGCCGCACACAGCTGACATTTTGAGCTGAGAGAAAAATAAATTAAAAAGAAAGAGAGAAAAAAAAAAAACACAAGCAACATTATAAGCCCCAGGTCCCTCAGCAAGCAGATGCCCACATTTAGGAAATAGCATCAGAGAGGAAGAGATGAGGACAAAGAGCTGTGGCTCATTGTCGAAACAGTCAATTGTGCGGCAGTTTGAAAGCCGGCTAACGCCACAGGAAAGGTCACCGGTCACTTCCATTTGGACCTGCACATAAATCCCCCGCTGTCTGACTGAAGTTACACCAGTAGCTTAAAAATAAAACACAGCAATACAATAAAAAACAGATTTTCTCTTGCCAACGTCACTTTGACCATTAATAGCCACTGGCTTTGCAATAGCACCTAAAGTTTATTTATAACCTAAATGTTAAAAACAGAGGTGGATCTGTAATGTGCATTAAAAAACCTCCCTCAATAGAAGTCTTGCTATGCTTCTAGTGAAGGGAGGGTATTTTATGGTGGGTCTCTTGTCAGGATAAAGATGTAGATCTAAGTGTCACAGGGATGAGCATAAATTCTCCATCTTCCACCCATAGGTGCCGGGGCTCAGGAAATGTCTTTGAAGTACTATCGTCACAGGCTGTTCATCAGCTGTTATAAAAGGGATGAAATGTCCATATTTTCTGTGACCCACACGTCTGAATGAAAGAAATTGCTCTCTAGGAGTACATCTTATGAAATTCAAAACTTATAAACAAGCTTTTATCAGTTGGCATAATATATGAAAAACATTTATTAATTGAATAATAGTTCTTTGGTACTCTGGTAAGAGTGTGAAGGAAAATATGTGAGATAAGTCAAAGATTTTCGAGGCTTGAAATTCATCACCAGAAAAATAACAACAAAGCGGCTAGAACAAACCTGTGCTCTATTCAGCAAATCATGAAGAAACTGCACACAGATAGAACAAATCTGTATATGCATACTGCTGCCATTCACTTGCCTGGAGGAATGGAATATTTTCTTCAAATCTGCAGCACAAACACCCTTCTATATTTCTTGGAGTATCTCAGAGGACAGCTTAAGTCTCACTGTATAAGCCAATTTGGACAAACTCCATGTTTTAGACAGATTCCAGCTGAGACTTAGAACACTTTCAGTCCAAGCCCCACCCTAAGCGCTGCTTTAACAACATATCTAACTGAAAGTTTTAACCCCCTTTTATTAAAAGTTGTCAGTGGGAGTTTTTATGTATTAGAAATCAGACACACAGCAGCCGGCCAAAAGACTTTCCAACATTCTGAATTTTCAGCCCTTGTTGTCAGGACTGAGAATACAGGATTGCATCCAAAAGCTGGGACTATTTTCTTGAACATTGCTCTCGTTCATTTTTCACCTCTGAGCTCATGCACGCATCTAGAATAAATCTCCATTTCTTCTTCTATCTTCTATCCAGGCTTCAGGGGGCACAAGGCATTAGTCTCATGATGCGGGGTTTGTCATGTCTTCCCCAGCTGTGATCTGCCTGAACTCTTACATTACAAATAGCTGGAGGATTTTTCACCCTCTTATCACATTTGCCAAGCAGGCCTGTCTCTTATCGGCTTTCCGCTAGAGATAAATGGGCTTTTGAAGATAGGAATAAGAGAGGTTTTTGCAAGCTAATTCCAGAGGCCCATCTGCGGCAGATTGCAGATAGGTGCCAGGGAGCAGAAAATAGATTCATATTTTCATATGAAGGTGGAAGATGTCTCAAGTTAAGAAGCTATTGGTTTTAGAATGTCGTTTGCTCTCCAGCCCAAAGACACCCAAACCTGACAGGCAATGTGAGGAGATAATGAATGAATTGAGGAAATTCAGTAAGAACTTCATTATTGTTCCCATTCCTTTAAATACTGGTTTTCCACTAGCCCTAATGAGAAAAAAAATTATATTTGTACAGCAGCCTTTCTGGAAATTACAGGACTAGCCAGCAGGGCCACATCATTTTGTGATACTGTAAAATATTGAGATGATGATACAAGTTACAACTAACTCGCCTTTTTTCGCTATTTTCTGTTTCTCTTCCACCATGAATGCATGGCCCTTAAAGTATAATAACCTACCAAATGCTGCATCCAGGTAAGCCTTTGCGGTTGCAATATTGCACACGTTATCACCTCAGTGACTATTGTGATCAGATACATAGTGAAGCTGCTATAGAAAGTCATGTAAAACCAATGCAAAGAAATAGTTTTGCATTTGCATTATCTGTTCAGTAAAAGGGCTAATTATTCAGTAATACATTAAATTCATTTAAGCTGCTTTTGATTTAAATGCACTTCTCTTACAGTTTCTTTGAAGTATATAATTTTTCATACAACAGTTTTTATTTTTTATAATAGAAGTATGTTTCCAAGGTCAGAAGACAATTTTCTTTTTTCCCCGAATAATGCAGAACTGGAGCTGAACTTGCCAGGAGTTCATTCGGTCAGTCATTATTTTGTACAGCTGCAGCTGTATTTTTGCATATTGTTTGACTGTTCATTTGTCTATTCTTGAATATTAGTTGTCATTACTTTGTGTTTCTTTTTAGAGATTGTTGTATTATTTTTAATTGTATGTCTTACTGTCTTTGTGACCAGGTCTCTTTGGAGAATGTCATTTTAATCCTAATGAGACATAAATAAAAGGATAAAACAAAAATAATATTGAGGCAATACAAATAGCATTTTAGTCAGTGTAAAAATTGAAATTTACATTTTGTCAGAGGGAATGTAAACAATTAAATTTTAAATAAAATACTAAAGAGATACCTGAGAGCTTTTTTGGTAAACTGACTGATTTATAGACCTTACAATGAACCAGATGTTAAGAATCACTCATTGGTTGTGATGTAAACGTAATTTTACCATATTTTCAACTTTGTGAATAAACACATAGAAAAGATGGACGGAGGAATGCATCACTGACGAACACACTTGTAGGTCTCCGTGGACTATATTCCTGTAATACTCTGGGAGAGAATAAAGTGGGCCAAAGCACTATAAGCTCACAACTGGGAGGCGCATCTAAAAGCCTCTGTAGGACTGCTGTGAAGAATGTTGTGGGTTGGTAAAGTGGCTTCAGGGTAATCCTGGACCGAAATGTCAGCATGGTGTCATGAGGAGCCAACGTGAGGCTGACCTTGGTGGTTCCGATTCTTCTAGTCGATGGGGGACTGTGGGTCTTATTAAACAGCTCCTCCCGTGGTTGTATAAGGACACGGGACAGACGCAGACGGTGTTCATGTCCCGCCTAATGGATGGAGGACTGCGAGACTGCATCGTGCAGCAACCAGATCTGACTTAAACCGGATACAATATTAACAACACAACTAGATCTGAATTAAATCCGGCTATTGTTCGCTCTTTTCGATTAGAAACCTCCTTGCACAGAAACGTTTAGAGCAATTATGTATAACATCTATTAAATAGCCCTAGGTTTATATAATTACTAGTCTAAAAACTCGGTAGGAATAAGTCAGTGAACCCCATTAAAAACTGGTTAAAGTTTACAACTTATATTCATCATTTTCCTGTAGAATGCGGAGCGCCTCGTTGGAGAGAAAAAATGCGCCTGCAGTCGATGTTGACGGACTACAACATAAGTCCTCCGAAAACGCGGATTATTCTAATATTGTAGTCATTTCATTTTAGCGTATTTTTGTAATAGAAGCATCAAAAGTGATAACCTGATGTGAACACTAAAAGAAGCAAAACGTCTGAATGATCTTACCGATTCCAAATGCGCAGCGATCTGTCGCGGAGGGTATCCAAATCAGCCAGGCTGAAGAAAATGCCAACACACGTTCATAAATATGATGATTACGGTTAAATCCAACTTCCAGATAAAAGACAAAATATTGTTCAAAGGTTACGGACGATGTGAAATTTCAGAATGCAGAATAACCTACTGGAACAAAAAATATTCGCCTCCGTCTCTTGAAAGAAAACGCATCAGTTTATTTCTGTCTTTCTATTTTTCAGCACTTGTTTTTAAAAAGTAAAGTTCTCAAGGCAATTCTTCGAGCTCCTTACATGAAACCCGGAGGATATCTGCCAGGCCAACAGCACTCTTGTGGCTTCCGAGCTGTCGGACAGCGAAAGGCAGCGCCGAGGATCGTGCACAGTAGATTCCACAAAGTATCTGTCGATCTTAAATAGCGAACACGGGGAAATAAAGATCCAAAACCAGAGCGAGGGTTCTGCCGTGCGTCGGGGAAGGTGGCGGACGGTTATCCATAAGATCCTGGCACATTAAGTGTAAAGACAGCAGGGCTAGAAAAACGCAGTGCGCTCTGCTGCTCTCCGACCTGCTCTCTGCGCGCAGAATAGGAAGCCAGTGGGGCTCTGAGCGTCAGGCAGGGAGTGTGTGTTTGTCTGAGTGCGTGTGTGTGGCAGCAGCTGTTGAAAACGAGGACAGGACGAGACCAGAGCAATCAATGTACGAGAGCTTGATCTGATTTGTTAACACTATTGCCAATAATGGACCGGGGATTTGTTTTCCTTCTGTTTAATCCGTTTATACACGTTTCTGCTTACCGTTGTCCTATTCTAATGGTTGAGACGCAGACTTTAGATTTCAGGAGGATCTTCAGCTCACAATATCCTGCTCATATGGATTATTTAGAGGGGCCAGGGGAATATGTTTCTTGTCCACATAATGCTGCGCATACATGCACTCTGAATAAAATATAACCCCATTTAAATGTTTTATGTCACACATGCATCGACCAGTAAACGTAGGTCTTATTACTTGCCTTCCAAAATTATTCACTCCCCTTTTTAACATTTTTGCTATGATATGATCACAAACGCCACGGTGTTATATTTGGATTTTATGTGATAGACACAAACAATGTAGGCATAACCCTCGAGGGGAAAGAAAACAATGAATTGTTTTCAATATTGTTTACATATAAAAATCCGAAGCATGCGGCATGCATTTTTTGTTCAGCCCCCTTTACTCTGACACCTGAATAAAATCCAATGCGACAATTTGCCTTCAAAAGTCCCCTAATTAGCAAATAGAATTCACCTGCCTATGATTTAATCTCAGTATTAATACAACATCATGGAGACCGTGGAACCCAGCAGATGGGTCAGGGATAAGGTAATAGAGAAGTTTAAAGCAGGTTTAGGTTATACATCAATATCCCAAGCTTTAATTATATAATGGAGCATTGTTCAATCCATTATCTGAAAAAAGGAAAGAGTATGGCACAAATGAAAATGATAACGACATGGTTGTTTACCTAAACTAACTGGCCAGGCAAATAGAGAATTGATCAAGGGAGCGGCCAAGAAGCCCATTATGATTCTGGAGGAGCTGCAGAGATCCACAGCTCAGTTTTGAAATTATGTTAGCAAGACACATATTCATCATACACTCTAAAAATATGGTCATTATGGAGGAGTACTGAGAAGAAAACCATTGCTGAAAGAAATCCAAAAGGAGTCTTGTTTGGAGTTTGCCACAAATCATGTAGGAGACACAGCAAACATATGTTCCAATACATGAAACAAGGTAATCTGCTCTTATGGGACCAAAATGGAGCTTTGGCCTATGAGTGGCCTATGAGTGGCAGAAAAATAACACATCATCCTAAATACACAATTCTTAATGTGAACCAAAGTGGTGGCAGCATCATGCTGTGGGGATGCCTTTCTTCAGTAGCTATTCATGGAAGCTGTCCAGAGCTGATGGGAAGATAAAGGGAGCTTATTCCTAAAAGAAAGTAAAAGCCTTTATAGGATCTGAGACTGGGGCAGAGGTTCACCTTCCATTAGGACAATAACCTTCAACAAGCAATCAGAGCTACAATAGAATGGTTTAGATCAAAGCATATTCATGCTTTATATTGGCCCAGTCAAAGTACAGATCTAAATCCAACTAAGAATATGTGGCAAGTGTTAAAGATTGATGTCCACAGATGCTCTCTATTCAATCTAACTGAGCTTCAGCACTTTTCCAGAAAAGAATGTCAGTCAGTCTTGCAGTTGAGCAAAGCTAGTAGAGCCATTTCCCAAAAGACATGCTTCTACAAAGTACTGACTTCTGTTGGCTGAATACAATTGCATGTCACACTTTTCATTTTTTTATTTGTAAAAACTGTTGGTTTGGTCTATAACAAAGTAAATATTAAAGAAACACAAAAACCACAATCTTTATGGTTTTTCATAGGGTGTGAAGATGTTACATGGGACTGTGCAATAGTCTTAGAGTCCATGCTACTGAATCTATAAAGTACAAAAATGTATGAGGAACATTTGCCTGTGCTCATTTTTAAACCTTGCTACATAAGGCATGATCACTAAAATGCATAAAGCTGTTTTTACTTTTCCGCTATGGATACTTGGTCTTCTCGTAGGGTTGGGGGGGGTGGGGTTTCCTTTTCCTTCCCCTTTTGACCTCTTCAGTCTACAACAATTCCCTGAAACCCTGTAGCCACAGGGAGTATTGATTGGCATCAGTCATGAGCATCCAGACTCTTCTATGTACTTCTTTTGTGAAGTGAAGATATTCACCTTCTAATGTACTGGTCTCTCAGGGTAAAGAGGAGGATGAAGCTTTGACATCTCCAACAAAGTTACCCCTCAGGTTATCCTGTTCGCCCTTTTGACCTGCTTAACTTAGCCATGATTGAAGTCAGGTTGAAAGAGGTCTATACTTGCAAAATGCTAAGGCAAAAAGGCGGATCCTTTGCAACACAACCTCCCTAAAGACAAGTTCAAGACTGGTGTTTACTGTGCGCCATGTTGTGTTAGACTCCACAGATACCCCTGAAAGAAAGGCAGGGATAAGAGTTAGATCTTCTACATCTCAGGCCATACTTTTCCACAGGAAAACGGGGAATTTCTCCCCTCGGGTCCAGGGTCCATCTTTGCCTTGAACAGAAAACTTCAAGTACCATAGTGTTTTGTTCACAAGTGAGGGTAGGATAGAGCGCTAGATGAATATATTGATTGAGACCTTGTCTGCAGTAACAAAGGTGATGCTCTGTTCTAATGTGGGAAAGAAAGAGCTGAGTCAAAAAGTGAAACTCTTGATTTACCAGTCAGTCTATCTTCTGCCCCTCAGGTATTAAACATGACCAAAAAAGGATGATCCAGAAATTATACAGCTAAAATAAGCTTCCGCGCAAAGGTAAGGTGAGGAGCTCCGTCATGAGCTCCGAGTGGAGGCACTGCTTCTCCATATCGGAATGAGTCCATCGATGAGGTTATGGCATCTGGGTTGCCCTTCATGGCGCCTCCATTGGAAGTTTTCCAGGCAAGGACCACTGGGAGGAAACCCCAGGGCAGACCCAGAAACCCACTGGATGGACTATATATTCATTCTCATTCTCTAAGCATTCTTAAGGATTACTTAGAATGAGCTGGAGAGTGAGATGTCTGGGTTCCCTTTCTAGACCTGTTATCTCTGCAACATGATATTGGATACGTGGGAGGACATTAATGGATGGATGAGAAATGAACAGCTAACAGAAAGCAGGTAAAATAAAAAAAACATGTGAAGGAAGGGCGCGGCGCTGGTGGTATAGGGGTTAAGCGCACGACCATGTGCAGAGGCTATAGTCCATGATGTGGGTTCGAGTCCTGGACCTGGCGACCTTTGCCGAATGTCTCCCCCTCACTTTGCCCTCTTTCCTGTCAACCTACTGTTGAAAAAATAAAAGGCCTCTAGTGCTGCAAAAAAAAAGTGAAGGGATATAAACAAAAACATTCTAGTTAATATATGGACCAAAAAAAGGACCAACAGGTTACCTTGGAAAACGCTCTTAATTCTAAAATGGGAAGTTAGCAGAACAGATCATCAAACCTAATGATCTAATTTGGTTACCTGACACTTCTGAAACTGTTCTCTTCTGACAACACAGTCATCGCTAATGTCATTAAATTATCTATTTATGTTCATTGCTGAACACTGGGCATCATTGCTATGATGCAGAACACAGTAAGTTGGAAAAAGAAAGGTATTTCTTGCATACAATGCTCTAGAAGATGTAGAAGTGAATTAATGCACCTTGTGATCCCTAACGTAGAGCTGAGATAGAGCTGTAATTAGTCTATGCTAACAGCACATTCACAGAACATTTACCACAGCATTTACTCTAGGAGAAAGCTGAGGTGTATTTTCTGACCTTCAGCTCTTTAACAAGGAGCTTTTAGCGTCAAGTCCATTCAGCTGTGGACCACTAATGCTACCAGCCTCAGCCAGAAGAACAGTTAATCTCAGGTAAGCCTCCACTGACTGAGTGGATCTACAGACCTGATCCAAATATCTACCTTGTGGAAATAGCATCTGGCATACTCCTAAAATAGGTTCATGTACTCTAAAAGGTTTTCTGTACAGAAGGAAGGCAGTGATGACAGGCTATGTTAATTTTGACAACAAAAAACTAATTTTAGGCAAATATTTAGAAGATGGTATTGCAAATTAAAACTGTTTAATTGTGATGACGTCTTGAGAACATCCACAAAACCACTGAGGGCTGTTGTCAGCTAGACAATGGATGGATGGATGGATGGATAGTCAGGGCTGTAAATGATTTGTAGGTGCTTTGTAGCAGACATTCATTGCCATTTTAGAATGTAGTTATCTCTACACTGAGTACTACAAGTAATGATGGTGGAGACACACAACATAGGCTGTCACCATATAAACGGAACCCAGTCATGTTTTATTCTGTTTTATTTCTGCTGCTGTATATTGTAATTTCTGTCTGGAGAGTGCCTTGCAGAAGCCATGATTTATTCATTATGGGGGCTCGAATAGAGACCAACGATGTGAGAATGAGCACCTATATTCAATGACTCCCATCTCTCAATATGGACAGGCTTTCTAGGTCATCCATTTGGAGCATCAGTGCACTCCAAAGCATAAGTACTTCTACTGGGAGCATAGTCCAGATAATGTTAGACACTCTGAAGGACTCTCAGAAGGACTTTACAGTGGCAATGACCCTGAGCGATACACAACGAACTGAATAATATCAATTACTGCATTAGGACTGCATGTAGAATTCCATCTTTATATTAGTAATGTGTTTTATTGCAGTCATATTTCTATGTACTGCATATCATGTGCTGTAAAGCAGCTTGTATTTAACCATCTTGAATATTCTCATCAAAACCTAGTGAGAAAATATTTCTGGAGTTTCTTGTTCAACATGAAACATCCTCACGATTGATCACGGCGATGTAGAACAAAAAACGTCCTCCGCCAGGCAGATTAAAAATGAATTTTCTCTGGGATTCAAAGGGCTGCGCTGTTAGGGCAGAGAGAGAAGAGAGCTGGTAGCTCTGCTAGTTTGCCTCAGGAGCCCCTGAAGCAGCTAGTCCCAGCTGATCCATCCATCAGCCTTCAAGCTCATGGAGGTGAGTGACTGTTTGAAGGCTCTGCCAGCTACCTTATCCTGAGGCTTAGCAATCCAATATTGGTTGTTGCCGAAGATAATTACTCTCCATTGATGGTAGAACACCCAGGGCAAGCTGCATCCATTTGCATTGCCCAACACCACAGATCGATCAAGGGGGAAAGCAGGTGGAAGCTGATAACAGCATTCGTTAGGCGAGCATTTCTGGGAGCGATGTTAAGCTCTCACTGGATTTTTATTCTCCTCAAGCACCTCCCTCTCAGAGCCATTCCTCCCCCTCGCTATGTTCTTTCATTGAACAAGGTAAAGAATGGCTCCCCATGATAGAATCAGCAAGGACACTTCCGGCTTTATTCTCACTCCAAATGCATGCACATGTCACCTTGACATTCTTCATTGTGTTCACTGTTCTGCAAGGAGAAGGTGTGAAACCAGATCAGGAACTTAGCAAACAATTGTTTACGGACACACAAGTTTTATTCCCCCCACATCCTTAGTTCTTGGGAAGAATGATAAAGGTACAAACATCTCTTTGCAGCTCCTGTCTAATAACCATGAGAACAGAAGGCCTAATCTTGTGGTGGATTTTAGTTGAATTATCTCTACCTGACCACAATTCAAATTCCCTCTAAGGGAAGTGAGATCAGCTAGTACTTTACTGCCATTTTAGCAACATGCTGAAATAGCATCCTTTTATATGCATCTCTGTAATTCTGAACTGACTGCAAGGGCACTTGCTCCAGAATTATTAAGTACATATACAGGAAATGCAGGGCCCCTTAAAGTATGCTTGAATATTATACATATTGGCAGTAATCAGAACTATCTCATTACAAACTTACTGCTTGGGATGTGAAACGTAAAATTAAAAACAAGTGGTGTTATTTTCCCTTGTAATAAAATTTCCATTCACTTAACAAGATAAAAGTGAATTGTGCTCTGACTGAGAGTGCAGAAGATGTTTGGGGATGAATTTTTCATGCACATTGATAATTTAAAACACACTGGCACCAGTTTATTAACATTCTATGACTTCTCATCCTCTCAGAGAATACTGTCTGTTTCTGGAGTAAACAACTGATATTTCCTAATCAGCTGGCCAAAACTTGTTAAAATTAATTGTAATTCTAAAGGTTGATATGTCTGCAAGCCAATCTAGGATCACAAGAAAAGCAATGACAATACAAATGATAAGAACATTTGCACAGGGAAATTGACTGGTGACCAGAATAAGATAATTTTCAGCTCGACACGCCCTGACAATTCCTTTGATCAGTGATTGTACCATAGCAAACTGCTACTAGGACACCCGACCACAACGCTCTTCAGAGTGGAAGTTAATACTGCAGGAAAAAGACTCAGGATTGCCTGTTTTCAGTGTCAGTGAGGTGTATAAAAACAAAGTTAGAGAAAGCACAAAGATGTAAGAATCTATTAAAAAGGTAATTTTGACAGTCCAGGCTGTTACAACCGAGAGCTACATTTCAGCAGATGCTGGTCATTTTGTAATTGCCATATTGCAGTTTTGGTTGTTTGATATCTGAAAAACTATGGTATGAGTACCCGACTATTTGGGTATGAAAAGGAGCCATATCACATCAATTTGTTCCTGCCTTTGGTGTGACTGGACAATTGGCGAATGAGCAAATTTTGACAAATCAATCCAGAACTGATTTCAGCAGGAAAGCTGAATGCATTTTATGCTAAAGGTAGGGGTCTGCATTCTCCACAGAATACACATGAAGGCTGGGATTAATGCTCGTACTCGTACTCGTACTCGTCGTCTTCCGCTTATCCGGAACCAGGTCGCGGGGGCAGCAGACTCAGCAGAGACACCCAGACGTCCCTCTCCCCAGACACCTCCTCCAGCTCCTCCGGGGGGAGCCCAAGGCGTTACCAGGCCAGCCGAGAGACATAGTCTCTCCAGCGTGTCCTGGGCCGTCCCCTGGGCCTCCTCCCGGTGAAAGGCGTCCAGGAGGCATCCGGTATAGATGCCCGAGCCACCTCAACTGGCTTCTCTCGATGTGGAGGAGCAGCGGCTCTACTCCGAGCCCCTCCCGAATGGCCGAGCTCCTCACCCTATCTCTAAGGGAGTGCCCGGCCACCCTACGGAGGAAGCTCATTTCAGCCGCTTGTATCCGGGATCTCGTTCTTTCAGTCATGACCCAAAGTTCATGGCCATAGATGAGGGTAGGAACGTGGACCGACCGGTAAATCGAGAGCTTCGCTTTTCGGCTCAGCTCTCTCTTCACCACAACGGACCGGCACAGCGCCCCCATTACTGCGGCAGCCGCACCGATCCGTCTGTCGATCTCCCGCTCCATTCTTCCCTCACTTGTGAACAAGACCCCGAGATACTTGAACTCCTCCACTTGAGGCAGGAACTCCCCTCCAACCTGAAAAGGACAAGCCACCCTTTTCCGGTTGAGTACCATGGCCTCTGACTTGGAGGAGCTGTTCTTCATCCCAGCCGCTTCACACTCGGCTGCGAAGCACCCCAGCCCATGCTGTAGTTCTTGGCTAGAGGGGGCCAGCAGGACCACGTCATCTGCAAAAAGAAGAGACGAAATCCACTGGTCCCCAAACCAGACCCCCTCCGGCCCTTGGCTGCGTCTAGAAATCCTGTCCATAAAAGTTATGAACAGGACCGGTGACAAAGGGCGGCCCTGCCAGAGTCCAACATGCACCGGGAACAGGTCCGACTTAGTGCCGGCAATGCGAACCAAACTCCTGCTCCGCTCGTACAGGGACCGGATGGCCCCTAATAAAGGGCCCCCGATTCCATACTCATGGAGCACCCCCCACAAGGCATCACGAGTGACACAGTCGAATGCCTTCTCCAGGTCCACAAAACACATGTGAACCGGTTGGGCAAACTCCCATGAGCCCTCGAGTACCCTGTAGAGGGTATAAAGCTGGTCCAGTGTTCCACGGCCGGGACGAAAACCACACTGCTCCTCCTGAAGCCGAGGTTCGACTATCGGCCGGACTCTCCTCTCCAATACCCTGGCGTAGGCCTTACCAGGGAGGCTGAGGAGTGTGATCCCCCTGTAGTTGGAACAGACCGGGGTGGTGCAGACCAGGGTGGTGGCAGACCAGGGTGGTGGTCCCCCTTCTTATGAAGGGGGACCACCACCCTGGTCTGCCAGTCCAGAGGCACTGTCCCCGACCGCCATGCAATGTTCAAGAGGCGTGTCAACCATGACAGCCCCACAACATCCAGAGATTTGAGGTACTCAGGGCGGATCTCATCCACCCCCGAAGCCTTACCACCGCGGAGCTTTTTAACCACCTCGGTGACTTCAGCCTGGCTGATGAAAGAGTCCAACCCCGAGTCCCCAGCCTCTGTTTCCACCAGGGAATGCGTGATGGCAGGATTGAGGAGATCCTCGAAGTATTCCTTCCACAGCCCGATAATGTCCCCAGTCGAGGTCAGCAGCCTCCCACCCCCACTTTAAACAGTGTTGGCGAAGCACTGCTTCCCCCTCCTGAGGCGCCGGACGTTTTGCCAGAATCGCTTCGAGGCCGACCGGTAGTCCTTCTCCATGGCCTCACCGAACTCCTCCCAGGCCCGAGTTTTTGCCTCTGCCACAGCCTGGGCCGCAGCACGCTTGGCCTCACGGTACCCGTCAGCCGCCTCAGGAGTCCCACAAGCCAACCACAGCCGATAGGACTCCTTCTTCAGCTTGACAGCATCCCTTACTGCCGGTGTCCACCACCGGGTTCTGGTATGGCCGCCGCGACAGGCACCGCAGACCTTACGGCCGCAGCTACGGGCAGCAGCATCGACAATAGATGCGGAGAACATGGTCCACTCAGACTGTATGTCTCCAACATCCCCCGGAATCTGGTCAAAGCTCTCCCGGAGGTGGGAGTTGAATACATCCCTGGCCGAGGGCTCCGCCAGGCGTTCCTAGCAGACCCTCACTATGCGCTTGGGCCTGCCAAGTCTATCCGGCTTTCTCCTCCTCCAACGGATCCAACTCACCACCAGGTGGTGATCGGTGGACAGCTCAGCCCCTCTCTTCACCCGAGTGTCCAAAACATGCGGCCGAAGGTCTGATGATACGACAACAAAGTCGATCATTGACCTGCTGCCTAGGGTGTCCTGGTGCCAAGTGCACTGATGAACACTCTAATGCTTGAACATGGTGTTCGTTATGGACAATCCGTGACTAGCACAGAAGTCCAATAACAAAATACCACTCGGATTCAGATCGGGGAGGCCATTCCTCCCGATCACGCCTCTCCAGGTGTCACTGTCGTTTCCTATTATTCTGCTGGGGGACTTCAACGCCCACGTTGAAGTCCCCCAGCAGAATAATAGGGTCCCCGGGAGGGGCACTATCCAGCACCTCCGACAGGTACACCAAGAAGGCCGGGTACTCCGCACTACCGCTCGGCCCGTAGGCCAAAACGACAGTCAGAGACCTAACCCCGACCTGAAGGCGCAGGGATTAATGCTAACCATGTTAATTGTGCTAATTGCTTATTTGGGATGCTAAATAGATTTAAAATATAAACTTCAGAAAAAAAATAGGATTTATCTTTATTTTAAATTAATAAAACATTATTTTAAAGCTATTGCTCTCTCAGTCACACAGTGGGACACAGATAGCGAAGGAACCTTCGTTCTTGAACCGGTTCAGTTCATGTGCCTTCGAACTTTTCGTAGATTTCAAGCAGGAGTCATCATCAGTGGGCAATACACAGTGTGGTAACGAGACAGTGAAGCTTGCTGAGCTGGGTGCATTGTTCCTTTAAACGCAAAAAGAGAGCATCCATAAACTACAGTTAATATGGAAAAAGAGACGGTGACTCCGTGCAAAAACCAGTGTATTATGTTTTCATTTGCATATGTTCAGCATACGCGAGTGTAACAGAAACCAATAGTTATACAATGCGTGTTTATTGTGTTTTTGCAAACATAATGTTTATATGATATGTTCTTCGTCTTCGCCACCATACTTGTTGCTTCTATTGTGACGTTACGGCTCACGCAGAACAACCAAGTATTTTGCGGCGTCCAATTGAACCAGAGATCATGCTCAGGAACCTTTTTTTGGCATTGGAAATACGCGTCACTGGTTCAAAAATCCTGTTCGGGAACTGGAACTGGTTGCAAACTGCAATGGTGGAAAAGTTTTAAATACTGCTAATTGTACTTTAAAATCAACTAAAAGTTGGTATTGATCACTGAATCTCTAATTACAGGTTGACAAATCCCACTTGAGCAAGAGAAAAAAATGACAATGTGCCATTGCCTCTAGTGACTACATTGCCTCTACCCAATGCAAGAAGAAAATAACTACATGTGGAGCTAGCTTTAAAAAAAATACAAGTCTGAGCAAGAACTTGAAATATTTTAAACATTACTAGGTGAGTAATGGCACTCAGTTGGAGACAAAGAACAGCTTTTGCAACAACACAAGCTGTTTTAATGCAAAATTTATGTTCAAGGTCAACCAGAGCACATAGCGTATGACCTGAAGTGGAAGCATTTGGTTTTCCAGTCCTCTGTCCGGAGAAAGGAGACATAAAAAAAGAAAATGACAAATATTTCTCACTCTGAGGAAAACAAAGTTGCCAAGAGAGACTGGAAAGAGATTAAATATAGGGTTACCAGAGCACAGACCTAATCCATTCAGAGACAAATGCAAGGTCTCTGAAGCACATTTGTTGTATGGCCTGAGGTTTAACAACTAGCAGTATAACTCCATTTCTCATCATTACCTCCCTGCACTATAGCACTGCAAAGATAGGGTCAGCCAAGGAAATAGAGTGAGTAGGTGCAAGAAGCAGCACAAATAAGAGAGATGATAGAAATCACAACAGACACACAGAAACCTCTGTGCATGGATTCAGCAGATTACAGTTTCCAGGTTTTCATTTTATTTGGGCACCAATGTCAGTGTCATCATTTAAAAAAATGACTGTGTCCAACATAATAGCTGTGGATGATTGTGTATGATGTTGGACAGTTGTGCACAGGGATCATCCCCTTGGTCACCATATGCTGTCACAGTTTGGTGGAGGATTGAACTTGGACACAAGTCTCACAGCAGTAAGTCACCATAGTGTCAGATATGGAAATCCACCAGCATTCATGAATGATACAAGGCTTGATCTTTAGTCCCACATGTCAAAGGATTTGTCAGGGTGGATGAGGCAGATGCTTTGTCAGATTTAAGGGAGCTGGGGGAGGGTCTTTTTGGCATCCCACTGCGCCACAAACAAACTCTCTAGTGTTACAGAAATGTATAATAAGTCCCCTTGAGGAAAAGTGTTAAGGGAAAAAAAGCACCAAGCTTCAAAAAGGACAAAAACAACAAAATCTGATTGCATTCAAGTCTGTATTAACATTTCCTTTCACCAGCAGAGGATGCCACTGGTTTTAATTCAGTAAGACACAGCTGCTGAGGCCCTGCAATTTCTATTATGACTCTATGATTCAATCAATTATGGCTCTAAAACTATGGCTTAATTAACTGCATGCACAGGCGCCTGCTTTTCACAGGAGCTGTTCAGGATAACAGGGAAACAAAATGGCTGCCGGCTTTCTCATGCTGAACAGAGGCTAAGATGGTGGCAGATAAATTAACCATGTTCTGTGAGGTTTTATTGATTTGCCTCATAAGGCACATGAAGTGGGAACAATGTGCTTTCCAAAACAAATCTGAGAATAACTCTGCCCTTGGCCCAATTTTAAAATTAAGTAGCAGCATTCTAATGTAAAGGCTTAAAGAAAAGTTAGCAAGGGTTATAAAATGATTACGAATGTTTTCAACCATTTACAGATTGTGCAGACTGTTGCCATAATAACAGTTTTAAATGATTTCCTCATGATTGAATGTGTAAATGCTTCTGATGAAAGTACAGACAGTGTTAAAAGCAGCAGAGTAACTTAATATTGACTCATGTCAGAGCAGGAAAAAAAGTATTCATTAAATTGGAAAATGGTCAAAAAAGTCCCCCAGCATAATGCAAATCAACAGCAAGTAATTAGTTTATATTAAGTTAGGAGTATTACATTATCCAAAATAAAAATTCCAACAGTATTCTAAATGCAATTAGGGACCAAGAGGCCAGATGTTTACAATCCTTACTAAACTGGTGACAAATCTCCCTGGTGTCCTAAAGAGTCTACTTGAAAAAGTCAAGGTAAACAAACCACGAGTTACCTAATTGCTGTCAGGTGAACAACAGATCTTAACATAACTGAGTCAAGCTACTTCAGACTAAAATAGAGCACATACAATGAAACAACCAGGCCATGGATTACTGTTATCGTCATGTTTTTCTTTATATAATATCAGTGCTGTACTTCTATCTGGCATTTCACCGAAGAAGACCCACTTTAGGCAAATAACATGGAATAATACGCAGCTAATGACAAATTAATGATGAAGAGACCAACAAAATTACTGAAATTAGATTTCAACCACTTAAAGCACATTAACAGAAAATTGCCTTTATTCAATCACATCTCATTACATAAAGTACAGTCTAACTCAGGCAATGCCTACGGTCATTATATTAGTGCTGGGTTCCTATGTGAGCACATTTTACTGCTTGTCTGGCTTTCAAACCTTAGTCTGTGTGAAAAAAAAGGCCACTGTAAATGAGTTATAAAATTAATACCAGTCAGATGGTTTCTATTATAGTCTACAGTACTGTAAATCCTATATTCTATATTCTTCTGCAAGAAGACCCCATCCAAACTAATGACTTCCACATCAGAGGGTAAGATTTTTTTTAACCTAAATATCATAACTGACAAAGAACCTTTGAAACTTTCTTCTCAGCAGTTGTCGCTAGAAGGATTTTTTCACTAGGCTTTTATGACCCTCCTTCCATGCTAAGTTTTTATTCATTTTTTGGTGAAACTGTGGGATCGTTTTGTATATAATATGGATTAGGTACTTAGCTCTTAGAGAGCTCAGTCATGATTCCAGAAAAGCCTCTTTGCATCACAGCTCGCTCATTTAGCTGTCCGTAGGCCTGTCATGACTTCTAACCCCATCTTCCCTTGGGAGTTACCCCACATGGCCACTCCATCCATTCCCCTGAGGAAACTGCCCCAGCCCAGCTCAGGCCAGAGCCCAATGGGGATGGGAGTGGGGTTGACAAAAGACCAGTGCAAGGCCAAGGGCTTTCTTCCCTAATTACACCAATACAGCTTTGGAAAGAAAAAAACTAAGAGCCTCTGACATCATTTTGTGTTGGTCTTTTGTTCCTTTGTCCTTTTGTCCTTTTGTGTCTTTGTAGGCCCACTGTCAGAGTCCAGATCAGGACTTCCTGCTCGCATGAGATTTTCTGAAACATTACTGGAGGTCAACAGTTTTAAAAAACCTAAAGAAGTACGTAGTATTAAGTTGTTAAACAAAATGTACTTTATGAAAGTGGATAATTTCAAAAGACTGTCTTCTAATTATTCAGAAATATTAGGGTTTAACAACATCCCATGACATGAGATCACCATTATATTTCTCATCAAACTGAAGTGTGTCTTGCAAAGCATTACTCAGTTGCACTTGACTTTGTCAGGTGAAGACGATATATGCTATTATTACGATCTCTGGCTATAAATCTTGACACTGTTATATGTATGGTTGAGAATATTAGTTCCAAGTAAGAAAGGAAGCAGTTCTTGAGTTTCCCAGTTCTACTGATGCAGAACATTTTGGGTAACAGAGTGACAGAGAAGCTAAGACAGGTTTGTAAAAACTGTGACAATAATGTGACAATTATAGGCTAAATGTTAGTGACTCACAAAACTAATGGTAGCATTTCCTTTGGACTCTTCTATTGGTCCTAAAATTAGTCTACACTGCATTTGATCAATCAAAATCAAAAATCTTTCCTTGACCAAATGAGATAAATCCACTCTGCGCAGAGATTCTTTGAAACACATGAACAAAAATTGTGGAATATCTTAGTTTTCCCAAAAATACTGCTAAGATGATTTCATAAGATGATAGTTGTCTCATCTTATGAATGGAGTATCATGTCTAATGAGCTAGATGAATTGTTACATGCCTAATGAAAGATGTCTCGCATCATTTTAGGTGTATCGTTTGAAAAAAAGAAAGACACTTCACAAACATATCCCATAGCAAACTGCATAGAAAGTATTTGGACTTTGCGTGAAAACCTCCAAAGGTATCAGCTGGTAAATAATCTCTCCTTCAACTTAAAACCTTTTCCTCCTCTTTGACTTAAAGTCTGTCCAATTTGAGAAAAGCTTTTAGATTCCTAAATGGATAGATTTAATAATAAAGCCTTCCATCATTAAAATGTCTCATGGTTTATCATGAGTCCATTATCAGGAAGGCTTGTGGCCGTGTAAACATGTTTTGATTGGAGAGATCACTTTAAAATCACATTAAAGAAAATTTACTTATTACAATTTGCTGATGCTCACAGGGTTAAGCTTTTCACTTTTCACTTTACATAGGTCCTTCCCCCTAAAAGTATCTTTTTTAGTAATAAAAAAGGCTGTTTATAAAGAAATCACGCCACAAGCTGGAAAGCAAGGAAAAGAATTGTGGAATGGAGAAGAAAAAAACACAAAACCACTCAATTTCACTTTAATCAAAAACAGAGTGATGGCAGCTGACTGGGGCTCCATCGTAAAGGCAAACAAGCATTAACTGGGATGTTTTAAAGGCAACGACAGAGGGTTTTTATTTAATGTCTTAAAGCTTTAATTGGTGGCTCTGTTATTTCCTCTTCCAGGGACTGAGGTAACAGTAAACCCAGTGTCAAGAACCAGCGCCTCACTGGCTATAGCAACACAGTAACTAGCTGCCCTCACTGGGCCTCTACATCTGTGATCTTTACCAATTGAGCTCAAGAGGCTGTGCTCCCCTGGCCCCCAGCTGCCAACAAGGCAGGCCTCTCAGCAAGGCCTAATCTGCCTGGAAGTGCCCTGTCAACCACTCGGCCTCGGGGTCACATA
The DNA here is from genome assembly GCA_036173005.1 of Crenichthys baileyi. NCBI lineage: Eukaryota > Metazoa > Chordata > Actinopteri > Cyprinodontiformes > Goodeidae > Crenichthys > Crenichthys baileyi. The sequence continues at coordinate 431,728 of JAHHUM010001797.1, forward strand.
TGGAAGTGACTAGAGCTGTTCTAAGTCAACTGGGAATATTCATAAATCTCTAGACTGCTTCCTTAAGCTAATAATGGGAGAGAGCCACATCTCTCTGTAAGCTCTGTCTGGGAATATTATGGTGCAGACATTGCTCTCTAGTCAAAGGAAATATATATCTATGGTAATACCTGTAACAAAATATTCCCTAAATTTCATTTTAGAGGAAAGAGTTGCAGTGAACGCAGACAAATATATCATGCAGTTTAACAATGGATGTCACTTCAACTTCTCAACTTCTCAAGGGCAATGACTCTATACACAGAAATGAATTTTGTAAACACTTACTGTCTCTGTCTCTTTCTTTCCTTTTCTATGTTAGCGCTCAAAGGGTGGGATTCAGTTGACTGTGGGGCCAGTAAATTTGATACTCTCCTTGAGAAGAACAAGCAGTCCTTTATGTGAACAGTTTACAGCTCCATATGTATTTTCAATTCAGATTTATTTAGTGAGGGGCTCAGTAAGACCCCTGAGGGATCCATAAGCCTTACTGTTCCATCCCCACCTCACTTGTGAGATTTACACCCTACAACAACACAAACAAAACTCCTGTTTCTCCAACAAGGGTGCAACTGTGAATCAGAGCAGCTTCAATCAAGCCTCAACATGTAAAACAGAAGTAGAGAGGGAAAACTAAGATTACGTGTCTGGGCTTAACAATAACAGAGGAGGTACAGGAGTTGGTGAATGCTTGCTGAAAACACCAAGTAATGTGAAGATAATCTTAGGGTGCTGACGCGTGTAAGGCAGCCCAGGATAGTGTTGAAAGAAAACATATTTTTTCAAGTGGAGTTGATAAGGGGAAAGACCCGGCATTTCCCTCTGATTGAAGACCCATGAAGGTCCACAATAAATACTGAATCCTTAGCCCTGGCTAACATACAACATGATCTGGCCTTTACAAACTCAAACCCCTCCATAATTCTTGCTTTGTCTTGTCTGAAATGTTGAAGGATGTGAGGAAGCCAGATGCAGACAACGGCCTCTCCCGGCTGGTCCCATTAGCTGGAGAGAGTGATGTCCAGAGCATTGGAGCATGTCATGTGCTCTTGGGTCGGGCCTGTTTTATTAATGAGCCAATCGAAAGAGCACAGGCGGAGGGCCGGTCACCGCTGACTGCAGGAAGCACCATGGGCGACCAGCCTGGTGAGTTAGAGTGGCTGGGAGTCAGAGCACCAATCCCTGAAGGGGCCTCAGCCACTAATGTACTCCCTAGCGACGCTCAGCGAGGCACATTTGACAAATGGACTCCTTTAGTGGAGTTCTGCTGAGGATATCTGGGCTCTGTTGTTGGCTCATGGCTGGTTTACCTGCCCACCGCCATGCTCGCTTCTTTATTTGAACCACCTCCCCTGAGGTCCGACAGCAACTGTTAATGAGGCCATGCACACATGAATGGATGGGGAGGCTTTTCAGAAACACACAAGTGTGCAGTTATACACATAGACACAGCCTGACTAGGATAGGGTGTACTGGCAGGCTGATCCAGTTTTCTTAGAGCCATTGCTATATAGCCTGTAATGGATTATACTGGAAATCTGGCAAGTGTTATCTTCAGAATAAATAATATTAGAAGTGTAACAAGAGTTACCTGATGACCACAATCAGAGGACTTAGAGGACTCGGTTTAACAGGACCATATTTCTTCTGATCAGTGAACACATCAGAGCTGAGTGTTATCAGGTCACGCTAGGAATAGCACTTTTTGGTGTGGAAGTGGTTACTGAGGGAAGAAGACTCAAGTTAACCATTTTTATTTTAAGTGATGTGTTGAAAAAACTTAGGTCACAGAGGTAAAGATGTAGAAGTCTACTTAATGTATTTTCTGAAGAGGCCTGTCAGCTTTTCTTCAAATTTAAATTATGAATGACTACTCACACCAGGAAGGATAGAAAAATTATATTTTAAATGCTGTTAATTAAAAGAGAAAATGGAATCTGCTCAAACTGGTATCAACAAGTCAAAGCTTTACAAAAACTGACGATTGGAAATCACCCAAATATCTCTGATCAGTGTTTCTGCATAAAAAACAAGGCAATATACTAGTGGCCATTGCTAATACTGCTTGACTACAAGACATAAAAAATAACAGCAGAAACCTTTTGTGTAGTACTTTTGGGGGATTTTTTAAGCTTTTCATGTACTTTTTAGCTTTTATTTGGATTGTTCTTTTAAAATTAATGAAATTTAAAACTGCTTTTTTGGGAAACAATTTATTTTCCATTGTGATGACAAAGGCTAAGTAGCAAGTATTGAGACTGATCAGGATGAGTGCAAACAGGGATTTGAGTGTATTTGTGTTTTCTTTGCATGGTGCAGGATTGTGACAAATTCCAGAGCAAGTCTCTAGCGAGTCCCACTGCTTTGGTGTCAGCACAGAGTGGCTGTCTGAGCGTGATGGAGCCGAGAAACGCTGAGCACCGAGCTCTCCCTTGGGATACGCGGCGAACAAGATGTCGCCTGTCAAGAGGGGAACATTTGAAAATAAATAACATCAATGATGATTTCAGTTTACTTGTCACGAACGTGTGCGCTTTGAGAAGTGATGCCATCATGCTGGCTGGGATGCAATCCCCCACACCCCCTCCCTACTCCCCACCTCCTTCTGAGATGTGCCTCAGCTGCTAGATGCACTCCATTTCCTATTCAGATTCAACATCAATCTGTTACAGGCTCCAGATTTCAGTTGCAACAGACTGCTGGGTGAGAACATGTGCAGTGATCATTCATTACAGCCTCAGAAATAACAATACTGGGTTACTCAGTAGGGTATATTTGAACATATCTGCTTTAAAAGGCCAAATAAGTTATTTATAAGTAACTTTGATAAACCTAAAGCATATGTGATAGAAGAGCTTTATTTCACACAAACTAAATAATGCATTATTCATAACAATTCTTTGTAGCCTTACATTTCAAATTTCAAACATGACCTCTGTTTTGTCTTGTATTGAAATATCAGGCTGTCATAGTCACAATGTTCTGGTCCAAATTATTCAATAACAAGATTCATAATGTCAGTTACAGATGTTCAAATCAGCGTTTAGTTGCCAATTTCTGTTACCTGGTGTTTGTAAAGCTTTGACTTGTCAGTACAGATTTTGGTCAATTGGGATCTCTCTTTAAGAACTACATGAGGATGTACATCATTCGAAGTATGTTTTTTCTAGCCTTCCTGCCAAGAGTGGTCATTAAATATTTATATTAGGAGCAGAGGCGATGTCATAAAGTATCTGAGAGAGTCGTTCCTATAGGACCGATGCTTTAGTAATATTTCAAAACACAAAGACAAAAAATGGAGTTCACATTTTAAACTGTCCTAAACCTCTTATTTTAGTGATCAGTGTAGTTACCAAAGTTAGCACTGCTACAACCCAGACGTTTTGTGTACTCTAGAGAATGTAAATGCCTACCCTAAATCCAAGATTTCCAAAAAGGCTGCCAACATTTCCAAATCCAGCATGTTCCATGACAAACAGAGGATAAAAGCTCCCAAGGAAAAAACAGAGACACCTTGCTATACTATTCTTTGTTCGCCCTTTGTGTTTTGTGGTGAAAGTCTGGCTCTTTGTCTCACAACCTGAACTAACCACAGACATAGCTGTAGAAAATAAAGTTTCCTGTTAAATAGATTCCTAGCTCTTCGCTTCCTCTGATTTCAATATAAACACCTCACTGATAATGAAAATAGCAAGGTTAAAGGCTTCTTCTTTCAATAAACCACATCTACACTGAAGAGTGTTGTCAGCATACCCTCGGTATGATGTGTTCACTGGTCACAAAACTATTAGACTTAGTTTTCAACCAGCCAGTCGCAGTTGCTTAAGGTAAAAATTGTCCAATTCCAATCAACAGCAGATTTGTCTGGGCATCTCTAATTTCAATCTTATTGTAAATTCAGAAGTTATCAATTAGCTTTGATTGAACTTCACTTTGCCCAGTAATTCAAAATGTAAAGACAGGTGAGAACATACATAAAGGTAGCCAAATATGCATGTGTGTCAGTTGGCCTCAGGACATTGAAATGAAGCCCAGCAGGGGAGCCGGAACCGACTGGGGTCTTAAAAAAAGACCAAAGAGCACTTGCAACACAGAAGAGTTTCATCTCAGTTCCTTAAGGAGAACCATCTGTTGTAAAGCAGACTTTTTTTCACTCAATCTCCTTGCAGCTTTACAGTCGATTGTAGGTCAAGAGCAGGAAAACAAATGTGCACTGTGCACATCTGTCTGTCTACCGTTCCTTCAGCCAAAGATTACATATCAGAATGTTCCTTTGGCAGCACAGCAAAAAAAGAAGTGAAGAGAAAAAGCAATCCCCAAGGTAGTTGGGCCAGCTCTTACTTACTAAGAAAGGCACCATAAATTGTTTGCAGTGTGTTCATCTCTTCAAGGCTCATCACAAGCGGATCAAGATGGTGAAGAGCGAAGATGTTGGAGAAAAAAAGAGAGACTAAATGAGCTCAAATAAGATCTGGGTGCAGTGGACTGAATCATGAGGAGTTTAAGCATCTGTACCAAATGGTTTGCTAAAGAGGAGTAGTAGAATGCGCTTGGTTCAACTTCATTGTTGATTTTTATATTGCATGAACACTACAGTGATGCACAAGACAGGGGTTAAGGGAGGTCAGGCTTATCCATGTTCACAACTTGACAGGTATCACCAGGGAATAAGAACATGTCTTTCTGCCCTACTGCAGTCTTTCATCTTTCCACAACCTCATTGTCATCCTCCTTATCCCTAGCTGTACTGCACAAAGTTAATCAACCTCTTGCTGTGCACTTCAGAGCCACAGGCCTTTATGTCTTCATGTTTTTGGCCTTCACTCAGCACATACATTATCTGCTTTGATTTGAGGCTTGTCTAAGGCCAGCTGATCACAATTTAAAGCTTCCAAATCAGGGACAGGAAGGAAGAATGAATCAAAACTAGCCGCTGATCTCCAACTACTCTCACCTCCCACTCCCCTTGTTTTGATTGCATTCAATAACCAGAAATTATAGGAAAGAGAATACATAGAAAAAAGTCAAAAACATCCTAGACATGCACACACACATCTAACCCCGCACCCCCACAGATCTATATTTTATCAGGGCTTGCCATTTTTATCAGTCGGCAGAATAGTGTATAAGTATGGAGACAAACTAGTCCCATATTGGTCACAGAAAGTGAACAGCAGTTTGTAGTTGCTGTTGATTGGGTTGTTGCATTGAAATAAAGAACTCAAAGTATAGGTTCTTATTTTATACATTTTTCAGTATGAGATAATATTGCTGCAATAAAAGATGAATTTATATAACGGCTTTTTACACATTTTTACTGTAAATGCAGTTTTGGGTGGCATAGTTGTTAATGCATGGCTTAAATAGGCTCTTACGCAGACTCCACAGCATAACTCACCTTGTCATTTGTGGCCTGCCTATGCCTTTTATTTGTGCCTTGTCAAATGGAGTCATGTTATAAGTGGGTGGCAGGAACAAGGGTTAATGAAAAACATTAACCTCTATCAGTCTCAACAACACCCAAGCCTATGGCCTTTATATAGCAATCCGCCCCTTCCACCCTTATTAGAGTGCAAGGCTTGTACATTTAGGGATGCCTGGCCCTCTAACTATTATACCTTTCTGTCTGGTTATTTTTTTATGTACAGTTAGATACAGTCAGAATTATTAATCTGAACATGGGCAATCTATATATCTGCAATGCCAAACAAAAACATACAGCAGCTGCAACAAAAACCCACTTAAAGGGATGGTCAGGATTTTTTGGAGTGAGTTTCCACTAAGTCATAGTCAGTCACTTTCCCTTTTCCTTGTATTGGGAATATTGTTGTGAGTAAGCATTGTATTCCATTGATTAAAACGTTTTACTTTGCTAAAAAATTGGGGGGTCTGGGTGAGTGGTTGTTAGTCTTTCACTGCTGTGAGGATTTCTTGACTTCTATACAAACTTCCTAAGGTATGACATCTCTACACTCTGTAAAACAAGATACCTAAGTTTAACTCAAACCATTGGTCAAACCCATTTCCTTGTATCAGTTATTTTATTAACTTCTACTATTCAAATAATCACTACATTTAGAATGAGCATTTAGGAACACCCCTTATATACAAGTCCATTTTTGCTTTTTTGTCACACTTAAATGTTTCAGACCACGAAAAATGTTAACATCAGACCCAAACTAACCTGAGTTAGTTTGGTTCTGGTATAAGCATTAGTTAAACACACAAAATGGTGTGTTTAACCAATGCCTTAATTAATTACGGAAAACATGCAATGCAAACCAACCTGGCCCAATGTGAAAAAGTAATGGCCCTCTAAACGTAATTGGTTGTACCACCTTGTTTTATTTTCTATGGATCAATACCATACATATCTGCCACCTTTTGAGATAGTAAAATGAAATTAATGCTATTAAAAAAAGCTAAGTTAACATGCTTAAATTATTTGGTAATTAAAATAACAACCTTATCATAGTATTGTGCTCAATTCATAGAATATCATCAGAACAGCATTTTTTTAATGATTAGATCTTAAAAATAACCAAAAATCCCAGTTTACTCAAAGTAACTGAGTAATTACAAATAAAAAGTTGAAAGAGCAGTTAATAAAATAAATACAAACTTTTGTAAGAAATTAAGTTATCGCAATCAATTTATTAAGATCTGATGGTGAATTATACAGGGATGGGGACTTTTACTAATAATAACTTGACAAACCTCACTTCAAAACATCTAAACAACCCCTAACATAATCATTAATAGGCAGAGTATGTAGAGCTTTTGAATAAGTGCTCATCAGTCCACAGAGTTTGATTATCTAACTAGATGTGGGATTAATCGGGGATGTGCTGTAATATTGAGGTCTCACTGTTAATTTGGGAGGCTGTCCTCTTAGATTACCACAGAGGCCTTGAACGTGAGGAGAGTCCATTCCTACAATTCCCTTGATAATCCCTCCATCTTCCTGCTTCTCATCCCTTTAAAGTACAATGCAACAAAATAGCCACAGCAGGCATTATTAATTAACTGGAATTGGCAAGGAGGGAGGAGCTCATCTGTTATTTATAAGATAACCAAATGGAAACCTCTCTGACAGTCCTATTAATGATCTTTAGTGGCCCTCAGGCCATTCCATCTCACCATCTCTTCATGTCCATGTACCAGTCTCCTTCCATTGCTTCAATCTTGCCAACACAAGTTCCTCTTTTTGTGAAATCCCAATTCTGGCCTTCATCTGTTAATGTGGCAGTAGTAAAGCAAATAAGGGGAGTGGGGGGAGTGGGATGGGAGATGTAGGCTGTAATTTGTGCAGAGGATTTAGACATTACAGGGAAAAGGGGCTCTCCTGGGACCAGGCAGTTGATCAGCCATGCCCCCAGAGGAGTGAGCCAGACAAATAACAAATGACAGCTCAGTGATTAAATCAAACCTTCTACTTTAAGTGTTGAAATATCTGCCTGTCACTAACAATCTAGAGATTGTTCAGGTTCCCTCCTCCCCCTGTTAAGAGTCATGCATTCGTCTAGGAGCAAAATCCCATCAAGCTCCTATCCCCTCTTCATGCAGCCAACCCCTCCCATGGCTCCCCTACCCTAAACCACATCAATCAAACAGCTCCCTCTGGACACCCTCCCACCTCCTTCCTCTATACTGTGAGCTAGCCATCTACTCTCAGGAGAACCTATCAACTGACACATGCACACAAACATGTTGGTAGCCTAAGTAAAAAAAAAAAATCTTCACAAAGAATGGTTTAGCATATTTGGGAATTCATGGGAAATTGGAACAACTGCTAACCAGCTTTATAAAAACTTGGAAATATCATAATATTGGAATCCACTGTCCAGTTCTGGCAATACCGAGACCAGTGGAACATGTAGTTTGACAGCAACATTGTATTGTAGTTATTATGGTTATATTCCTGACAAATATTGCAGAACAGTCCCGGCCCATTAGTGACAACTAGCCAATCTATATCCTTTTAGAATTATGTTTTTTCTTTGGATAGGGTCTCTCAAACAGATTCTATTATTAATTTGTTCTGTCACTGATTTCATTCAGATTCTACTGTATTTCTCCAAAGACAAGACACAAAGAAAAATTCCTTTTTCTCAACTCAACACAAACACACGCTCATCCTACCGAACACACACACACAAACACAAACACAAAAATAATACATAATAATAATGTGGCCTGCCTACTTTGATGCTGGATCAAGTCTGGATTCTAAAAAGCCAATCAAGTAATGAAAATGGAGGACTACAGGGGTTGAACAATGAAACTGGAACACCTGTCATTTTAGTGTGGGAGATTTCATGGCTAAATTGGACCAGCCTGGTAGCCAGTCTTCATTGATTGCACATTGCACCAGTAAGAGCAGAGTGTGAAGGTTCAATTAGCATGGTAAGAGCACAGTTTTGCTTAAAATATTGAAATGCACACAGCATTATGGATGACATACCAGAGTTCAAAAGAGGACAAATTGTTGGTGCACGTCTTGCTGGCGCATCTGTGACCAAGACAGCAAGTCTTTGTGATGTATCAAGAGCCACGGTATCCAGGGTAATGTCAGCATACCACCAAGAAGGACGAACCACATCCAACAGGATTAACTGTGGACGCAAGAGGAAACTGTCTAAAAGGGATGTTCGGGTGCTAACCCGGATTGTATCCAAAAAACATAAAACCACGGCTGCCCAAATCACGGCAGAATTAAATGTACACCTCAACTCTCCTGTTTCCACCAGAACTCTCCGTCAGGAGCTCCACAGGGTCAATATACATGGCCGGGCTGCTATTGCCAAACCTTTGGTCACTCATGCCAATGCCAAACGTCGGTTTCAATGGTGCAAGGAGCGCAAATCTTGGGCTGTGGACAATGTGAAACATGTATTGTTCTCTGATGAGTCCACCTTTACTGTTTTCGCCACATCCGGGAAAGTTACGGTGTGGAGAAGCCCCAAAGAAGCGTACCACCCAGACTGTTGCATGCCCAGAGTGAAGCATGGGGGTGGATCAGTGATGGTTTGGGCTGCCATATCATGGCATTCCCTTGGCCCAATACTTGTGCTAGATGGGCGTGTCATTGCCAAGGACTACCGAACCATTCTTGAGGACCATGTGCATCCAATGGTTCAAACATTGTATCCTGAAGGCGGTGCTGTGTATCAGGATGACAATTCACCAATACACACAGCAAGACTGGTGAAAGATTGGTTTGATGAACATGAAAGTGAAGTTGAACATCTCCCATGGCCTCCACAGTCAGCAGATCTAAATATTATTGAGCCACTTTGGGGTGTTTTGGAGGAGCGAGTCAGGAAACGTTTTCCTCCACCAGTATCACGTAGTGACCTGGCCACTATCCTGCAAGAAGAATGGCTTAAAATCCCTCTGACCACTGTGCAGGACTTGTATATGTCATTCCCAAGACGAATTGATGCTGTATTGGCCGCAAAAGGAGGCCCTACACCATACAAATAAATTATTGTGTTCTAAAACCAGGTGTTTCAGTTTCATTGTCCAACCCCTGTATATCTAAATATAATAATCAGGGTAAGGTTGAAACTGTAACACAATTGGATAGTTTTCCAGTTTAACGATCATGGACACGCATCAAAACTGGTTTGGAAAGGATAAAGCACCTTAACGTCAAACTTCTTGAATCATGTAGAGAATTCATGGGCCATAATTAAAAGTTTGACAGTTTGATCCTTTAATCAATATATATGAACCCTGCTAAGGCTTCTGAAAAGAATGTGCAAATATTCAGCCACAATTATGCCAGAAGCTTGTTAAAGCTTTAGACAGTGGGTGCTGAAGTGCCCCTCGTTAAGAGACATTTAATCAGAATATTAGTAGGGGTGTATGTATATATATATCAGTCTATATAGAATCTTTAGCCAGAGCAGATTAGATATAATACACAATACATTCAAGGCTGCACAACTAATTCTATTCCTTCAAAAATTTAAGTTATATTTATTACCTAAAAAACATTGCAAATGCATGATTAAATGCCCTAACATGAATATTGCTTGCATGCTCATGATAAGTGAATGGAAACTTCTGTCTGTAACCGTAGTATACAATTTTTACGTTAGTTTAGTTAATCAGATACAAATTTATTTCATTATCAATCCTGGACAATCAATACTGCTGGTTCTGGTTTTCAGTTCGCATTCAGCATGCTGTTTTACTGCTTAACCTTTCAGAATATGTCAAAACAGTCTCAAAAGGCATTAAAACACTGCATGCTATGCTGTTCTACTAGATATCTTTGTAGACTTTTCACACATTAACACCTTGACAACTTGTGGCCACAAATGCTTGCCATACCCCAGAAAACAGTATGCTGGGAGTCAAACTAGGTCCTGTTAGAGGTGGCATCTGGTCTTGCTGTTTCAGCAGGTTGTATATGCTGCCAGCTGTAATTGAGATGGCATTAATTGCAGTTGTGGGTCCAGCCTTAAAGCAAAGGCTCTGTTATACCACACATTTACAAGTGCCATAAAGGGTTGCTGTGAATAGAGAACAAAAACAATCTGGCCAGAGAAGTAGGTTGACCTTATAAAACGTCCAGCTGCTGAGCCGTTGTGAACTGGTTGGTATGCTGTTGATGTCTAACAGTGACATGATTTAAGGCTAAATTAGTATTCATCACACTAGTCACAAGCCATTAATCTAATATCCCAACATAAAATGATATGCAAATTGCAGCCTATTGTCATGCTGTGCCATGCGTCAGTGTTTCAAAATCACCATTGCCACATCATCAAGTCAGGCACACTGAAAACTGGCCCTACCTTACCTAAATGATCTATAAATTGTTTGTCCAACTGTAAATATTGGTTAAATTAGTTCCAAATATATGAAAAAAATCCAGAAACATAACATAAATCAGGCCAAAGCACATGCGCCACTACTCTTACAAACAAGCAAAGGGAACTAAAATCTGCCAATTTTTAGCATGACTGGCCTTGACCAGTGATCAGCTACCCAATCTTTTTCTGATCAGTAAATGCACCACACATAAGTGCCATGCGGTCGTGCTCAGCTGCACTCTTTGGTGAGGAAGTTGTTACTGTGGCAATTACAGTTAGGTTTTTAAAAAGGTAGTAAGAGGAAGCACAGAGATTAAGTAGGTCAGATATCTGAAATCAAATCCAGCAACATTTTCTTCTTTGAGATAATACAATTAAATGTTATCAAGATGAAATGAAGAAACTGTGACAGTTACCAATCATTTATTTTTACATATTTACTCATATATAAACAATAAAAATCAAGTGTAATAGCATCAGACGATGCGTCTCTCCACAATGTTTGCATTTCCTAAGAGTAATAAAACTTGTTGACAATGTAGCGCTCCACCATATTAAGTCAGGGAGCACTTTTCAAGGAGTTATTCTAATTATCCTGTTACAATTTCTCCCACTTTCACTCAATCATGCTGCAGCTAGTCCATGCTGTAGCTACTCGTCTTGCCTTTTGTTGTTCTGTTGATAAAAGCTTGGTTCATGTTGCATTTAGGTTCTCATCTTTAGTAAAACAAAACATATCCCAGCCCTATGTTTTTACCTGGGCAGAGCAAATGTTGATATCGTTTCCTACTGCAAACCAAGCATGGCAAGGACCAGCCCAGTCCAAACAAAATCAATCAATTCACACATACTGTACCATATGACAGGACTCCTCCCTGTCAGTGGTGACAAGCTTGCATTCTGCTCTTCCATTTCTTCTTTTTAAAAGGCGGCGTGCTCAGCTCTTCTTCTTCTACACTGTCTCTAACGTTAACAGCAATGCGACCAGCTACCGTAATAGCTGTTGTCCTTACTTGCAATTTCTACCCGGCTGGTGTAATAACAGTTTACATGCAACATTTCTTTCTTATTCATAAAATGCTAAAATCAGCAACATTTCTGGGTACAGCTTTAGCCAGGGACAAAATGGGCACTGTCCCCAGAAATCTGGGACGTCTGGTCACCTTAACAGACATGTAAGAAGATGTTTGAAAGGAAATATGTTGTCTGTTCACTCAGGCTACAAAAGAGTGCCAGACTTCAGTGGGTGTTGGCCGTTGTGCTCCTTACCATTTTGTACTTTTGCAGTTATGGTAATTTCATATCAGGCTTTTTTGAGTAAGAAAAGGAACCGTCTGCTACATGTGGTCAATTTGTACACAGCGTGGGGACATATTGCAGCAAAACAGCTCTGTTTAATTCTTTTGAGTTTTCAACCGCTGTCATGGAACATCCTGGATTTAAAATGTTGGCAGTCTTTTGAAAATCTCAGCATTAGGGTAAGGATTTACATTCCATTTGGAATAAACAAGAAAACGGAGCTACTAAAGCTAACCTTGCTAATCATTTTAATTGCTAATATTAAAATGTCCACTCCAGATGATTATGTGTGTGTCATTCTTTTGAATTATCAAAACCCTGTTGCTTCTCCTCCTAATATGAATATTTAATTACAGTTCACAGCAGGAAGGTTAAGAAAATCATTTTTGGAGAAGTTATATCTTTATAGAGAATTTTAGAATTGGTTAAAATCAGTATTGACAAGCCTTGAAAAAATAAACACCATTTCTGAAAGTGTTCATTGGGGGAACTTCCATGCACAACATCGGAATCGAAGTGGGTTACTTGGACCAAAATGATTTTTTAAATAGTTTTATCAAGGATATTTTTTTATTGTCCACTCAACTAACAAACTAAAATGAATTTATGCAGTTTCGTGACATTATACAATTAAGTGCAGAAATATACAATTAATTATTTTTCCTTTTAATTTGTCTGTTAATTTAATATGATACAACGCTGAAACATCCCTCCAGTGAATCATAGATGTGTTTTGGGTGTTTAAGAAATCAAAAAACATTCCTAAAAAAAATCCTTGGTGGGCCAACTGGAAAAACTAATTTCCAAAGAAAACTCTAAAGACCTTCATAAAGCCAGCACAGTGATTGCACTAGGCCTTTATTTTAAACCTTTTTGTAAAAGATTACAATAAATTTTGGTATTTTGGTATCAAAATATAAAGAGTAGTTCAAGATCTATGCAGTGATGATTCATACATGAAAACACTGAGGGTGATTAAAATGACAGTCAATCACTGTTTTAACGATATTTTACACTTTGTCAAGATATAGTTGAAGAACACTAGAGGATAATTGTTTCTGTTGGTGAGCTTGGCTTTGAGGCCAAGGGCAGGGTTTGAGCTGCATGAGGGAATATGCTCATGACAGATGTTGGGGGAGAGGGGCCACAACAGAAGCCCAGGGAGAGCAATTAGTACAAATGAAGCCGATGAGCTGTTACTGGTCTTTATTAGCCTCAGTGATCAGTTCAGAGGCCGCTAGTCTCCGGTGATCAGAAACAACCCAAGTTGGCTCTGAGTATTTCTGTCTGTGCTGTGGAGGGTTTAACTGTGTGGAGGCTTGTGTATTTTCCTGTCATCAAATGATGAGATGCAGATTGATGCCAAAGAGCAATATGATAATGGAGGACAGTGGGAAAACAGGTAACTTGTATTCCTAAATGTGTTTTTGATAATTCTTGTACTTTTAGGTTTTACATCTACAAATATGCAGACAGATTGTAGTTCCTAACAATGTGCCAAAAGTGCAATTTATGAATTTATTTGAACCTTAATTCAGCAAACAAAAGTTTACGTGGAATGATTTTCACTGTCATTACTGAAGAATTCAGTTTTATGCAATGTAATCTATTGTAGGAACACATGATGTATTCTCAGCTTTATTTCTGTTCACTTTGAGACTTTGTGGGTCCACCACCTGCAGGGGGAACAATGAGGGACCGGTACATAGAGGATCAGGCAGGGGTCAAAGGTGGAGACCTCGACGACCCGATGTCTAGATGTTTAAAATGGCTCTAGGAACGTGGAATGTCAACTCACTGTGGGGGAAGGAGTCTTAAGATTGTGTGGGAGGCCAAGAGATGTCGGCTAGAAATAGTTAGGCTCACCTCCAAGCACAACGAGAACTCTGGAACCCAGAAGTTGGACTCTCTTCTACTATGGAGTTGTCCGTGCGGATAGGTGGTGGGCTGATTTGGTTGGTTTGCTTGTCGCCCCCCAGCTCAGCTGTCATGTGTTAGGGTTTATCCTGGTGGATGAGAGGGTCGCATCCCTACACCTTCGGGTCAGGGAAAAGTCCATGACTATTGTTTCGGCCTACAGACCGAGCAGTGGTGAGGGGAACCCAGCCTTCTTGGCGTCCCTAGGGTGCTGGACCCTCTTGGGGACTCTTGTCATTCTGCTGGGGGACTTCAACGCCCCAGTGGGAAACGACAGTGACACCTGGAGGGGCGTGACTGGGAGGAATGGTCTCCCCAATGTGAACCTGAGTGGTGTTTCGTTATTGGACTTGCAAATTAATTACTTAAAAAGTCACGGAATGTAGTTTTCTGGATTTTTGTTTTAGATTGAGTCACTCACAGTTGAAGAGCACCTATGATAAATATTAAAGACAGTCGGCAGTGTATCAAATACTTGTTCTCCCCACTTTAAAATCTACCTGTTCTCCAGTCAGACATCGTTTCCATTTATGTCAAGAGCTTCCATACTCCCAAGTCATCAGCTTTCTACAGCATCTTTTGACCACTTTACTTTTCCCCTTGCTGATTCTGCTAGTTGATGGGACATCTGTAAAACCAATGCCCTTCTGGGTGTTACTAAAGCAAACCACGAAAGATTACTGAGAAAGATCGCTAAGAGCACCAATAGTTAATTGCCAAGGGATTCAGTGTTACATATGGATCGGCTTCTGGCAGAAACAGTAAGAAGAAAAGGGAAGGAGCACTCACAGTACCAGAGGCAACGCAAGGCTGATGACTCAGGAGTATAGGAGTTAATGACATGAATGAGAAAAATGTCTAACCAGAGAAAAGGTGGGTCTTCCTTTGGTCATCTAACTCCTAATTAAAAAAAAGAAACACCTCAAAAAACCAAATGAAATAAAAAAAATGGTCAGTGACTTTTGTTCATTTAATTTACAATATTTCTTAAATCTGTCTAACCTGGAATTAAACTCGTACTCTTACTCGTACTCGTCGTCTTCCGCTTCCGGGTCGCGGGGGCAGCAGACTCAGCAGAGACACCCAGACGTCCCTCTCCCCAGACACCTCCTCCAGCTCCTCCGGGGGGAGCCCAAGGGGTTCCCAGGCCAGCCAAGAGACATAGTTCCTCCAGCGTGTCCTGGGCCGTCCCCTGGGCCTCCTCCCGGTGGGACGTGCCTGGAACACCTCCCGAGGAAGGCGTCCAGGAGGCATCCGGTATAGATGCCCGAGCAACCTTAACTGGCTCCTTTCGATGTGGAGGAGCAGCGGCTCTACTCCGAGCCCCTCCCGAATGGGCAAGGTCCTCACCATATCTCTAAGGGAGTGCCCGGCCACCCTACGGAGGAAGCTCATTACAGCCGCTTGTATCCGGGATCTCGTTCTTTCGGTCATGACCCAAAGTTCATTGCCATAGGTGAGGGTAGGAACGTAGACCGACCGGTAAATCGAGAGCTTCGCTTTTCGGCTCAGCTCTCTCTTCACCACAACGGACCGGCACAGCGCCCTCATTACTGCGGCAGCTGCACCGATCCGTCTGTCGATTTTCCGCTCCATTCTTCCCTCACTCGTGAACAAGACCTCGAGATACTTGAACTCCTCCACTTGAGGCAGGAACTCCCCTCCAACCTGAAGAGGACAAGCCACCCTTTTCCGGTCGAGTACCATGGCCTCTGACTTGGAGGAGTTGATCTTCATCCCAGCCGCTTCACACTCGGCTGCGAACCGCCCCAGCGCATGCTGTAGGTCTTGGCTAGAGGGGGCCAGCAGGACCACGTCATCTGCAAAAAGAAGAGACGAAATCCACTGGTCCCCAAACCAGACCCCCTCTGGCCCTTGGCTGCATCTAGAAATCCTGTCCATAAAAGTTATGAACAGGACCGGTGATAAAGGGCAGCCCTGCCGGAGTCCAACATGCACCGGGAACAGGTCCGACTTAGTGCCGGCAATGCGGACCAAACTCCTGCTCCGCTCATACAGGGACCGGATGGCCCCTAATAAAGGGCCCCCGATTCCATACTCCTGGAGCACTCCCCACAAGGCATCACGATGGATACAGTTGAATGCTTTCTCCAGGTCCACAAAACACATGTGAACCGGTTGGACAAACTCCCATGAACCCTCCCCAGCCTCTGTTTCCACCAGGGAATGCGTGATGGCAGGATTGAGGAGATCCTCGAAGTACTCCTTCCACCGCCCGATAATGTCCCCAGTCAAGGTCAGCAGCCTCCCACCCCCACTATAAACAGTGTTGGTGAAGCACTGCTTTTCCCTCCTGAGGCGCCAGAATCGCTTCGGGGCCAACCGGTAGTCCTTCTCCATGGCCTCACCGAACTCATCCCAGGCCCGAGTTTTTGTCTCTGCCACAGCCCGGGCCGCAGCACGCTTGGCCTCACGGTACCCGTCAGCCGCCTCAGGAGTCCCACAAGCCAACCACAGCCAATAGGACTCCTTCTTCAGCTTGACAGCATCCCTTACTGCCGGTGTCCACCACTGGGTTCTGGGATTGCCACCGTGATAGGCACCACAGACCTTACGGCCGCTGCTACTGGCAGTAGCCTCGACAATAGATGCGGAGAACATGGTCCACTCGGACTCTATGTCTCCAACATCCCCCGGAATCTGGCCGAAGCTCTCCCGGAGGTGGGAGTTGAATACATCCCTGGCCGAGGGCTCCACCAGGCGTTCCCAGCAGACCCTCACTATGCGCTTGGGCCTGCCAAGTCTGTCCGGCTATCTCCTCCTCCAGCGGATCCAATTCATCACCAGGTGGTGATCAGTGGACAGCTCAGCCCCTCTCTTCACCCGAGTGTCCAAAACATGCACCGAAGGTCTTATGATACGACAACAAAGTCGATCACTGACCTCCTGCCTAGGGTGTCCTGGTGCCAAGTGCACTGATGGACACCCTTATGCTTGAACATGGTGTTCATTATGGACAATCCGTGACTAGTACAGAAGTCCAATAACAAAACACCACTCTGATTCAGATCGGGGAGGCCATTCCTCCCAATCACCCCTCTCCAGGTGTCGCTGTCGTTTCCCACGTGGGCGTTGAAGTCCCCCAGCAGAATAATGGAGTCCCCGGGAGGGGCACTATCCAGCACCTCCGACAGGGACACCAAGAAGGCCGGGTACTCCACACTACCGCTCGGCCCGTAGGCCGAAACGAACGTCAGAGACCTATCCCCAACCCGAAGGCACAGGGATGCGACCCTCTCATCCACTGGGGTAAACCCCAACACGAGACGGCTGAGCTGGGGGGGAACAAGCCCCTGTGGGCCACTCCAGGGTAGAAGAGAGTCCAGCCCCTCTCCAGGAGATGGGTTCCAGAGCCCACGCTGTGCGTGGAGGTGAGCCCGACTATTTCTAGTCGATATCTCTCGACCTTCCCCCCCAGCGAGGTAACATTCCACGTCCCTAGAGCCAGCCTCAGCATCCGGGGATCGGGCCGGCGAGGTCTCCACCTTCGTCCGCCACCCAATCCTCTTTGCACCGGTCCCTCACGGTTCCCCCTGCAGGTGGTGGGCCCACTGGGGGATGGCCTCGCGTCTCTCGTTCGGGCTTGGCCCGGCCGGGTCCCGCGAGGAGCAACCCGGCCACCAGGCGCTCTCCGGCGAGTCCCGACCCCAGGCCTGGCTCCAGGGTGGGACCCCGGCTCCGCCGTACCGGGCAACATCACGTGCCTCGATATTCTAGTCCTCATGAAGGATTCTTGAACTGTAGAGCAGAATGTCTTTTTAAGTAAACTTGTGGGGGGTCACTGACTGAAGAAGGATGTTGGAACTTTTTATTGCACACTTCTTCCCTGACCAGTGTTGCATGCTAGGAAACAGTGGTTGTCTGTGGTGTTTCTCTTTATTTTTGCCCACTGAGCGACTTTTCTGCTAATGCTCTCCTCCTGTTTTATAACAGTTCTTCCTGAAACGGCTCACACTACTAGTCATCAGATGCTACATAAACAGCCCTCTGAAGTCTTCCCCCATAACTAAGGGCACCTAATAAATAACTTATAAGGGTCAGAATTCAAAAGAGTTCTCCCGTTCTTTATTCCAATTCATTTTTCACAGTCCCTTAAGCCTTTCCCCCATCTGTCTTGCACTTCAAACACATCCGAATGATCAGAGATACTTTTCCAATTCTATTCTAGGGGATCCATCTTGAGGTACAGAGAGTGGAGGTAGAGATGTGAGACAGGTACTGGACTGAAAAGCAAAGAAGGGGAACATGAAGAAGCCAGGAGCTTTGAGCATCAGAACATGCTGAAAGCATCACGGCCATCCCTTTTTAGTCTGACTTCTCGTGAAGGCCAAAAAAAAAAAAAAACAGAAACCATTTGATGGAAAAAGATGAAAAGGAGGAAGAAGAATTAAATTTGTGTTTCAGATGTCATAATCTGCTGCGGACCTGCCACTCTGTCAAATTAAACAAATCAAATTCTTGTCTTTCACCGCTCTGTACTGAAGAGATTTATGTCTTTAGGTCTATAAGGGTGGGGATAAGGAGATCTGCCAATGAGGCAACCGTTCACAGATGGAAGATGGCAATTTTCAAGTCACATTTAGTCAAACAAGCAAACTAACAACTGTCAGTTGGCATGATGTTGGAGGAGATAGTCTTAAGGCAAAGACAACAGGGGCAGTGGGTGTGACAATAAGTACAATTTGTCAAATATAAATTGGGTTACTCTACTTTGAAGGTAGGAAAAAATATATAAATGACTGGTTTTTGCAAAAAGAATCTGCATTTTGTAAATTAAACATATCAGCTCACACTAAAACAAATACCTTGTATGTGAAACCTGTTTAGTGATGCTGAAACAACATTTATAGTTATGATACATACACATATTTCAGCGGGATTAAGCATGGGCCACTATGAGATTCTTACTAATAAAACAAGGGTTATTTGTTCAACATGTTTTTGTTTAAAACAAGGGGGTAACAGTTATTCCTGCTGCTGTTAAATTTAAATACCATGTTGAGTATTAGAGTTATAATAATGCTATCTATAACATTTACAGTACTTATTATTTTGATTTTCATCGATAAACTAATACAAAAGAAATTAAACACTGTGTGACTTAATACAGCCAGAGACAAACTCAGCACTTTTTCCAGCATCTCATTAAATCGATTTTTAATCATACAAATGGATAAATGAAAAATATAAGCAGTTTTAAAAACTTTAAAAACGTTTTTATTCTAATAACATGCAGTGTTGTTAGTTTTTGATAAAAATGTGGGCAAATTTTATTTGAGCTCAGGATTAAAAATGTGAAATACTATTGACATGGAGGATTGTAGCACTCAGAATTGTAATCTGAGTGCCAAGGAGAATCCCAACAAATTTACTGTCACGGGGTGGTTTTGGATCGGACCAAAATGCAGACAAGAGCTCGGAGAATTCTTCTTTGTAAATCCAACGGTTTATTTACAAAGCCCAAAAAAATGCAAAAAAAACCCTGCATGCATGAACCAGAGTCCAAATACAACAACTCACAAAATCCTGCAGGTTTTCCCAGGCAAAGAATTCCAGGCGAGGCAAAAACAAACAAAGCATAATCAAGGTCATGGACGAGGGGTGACGAGCAACAAGGAACCAGCCACAAACAATGACACCAAACCAACTAATATACTGTGGGGGAGCAAAGAGCAGGTAATCAAAGGAACAAGGAACAGGTGCGACAAGGAGGCAGGGAGGTAGAGGGAAAAAGGTGAAACATATAGAGAGGCTGATGAAGAGAGAATAGACTAAGAAACAATAAGCAGAAAACACAGACCAAGCAAGATAATAAATCAGAGGAGGGAAGGAACAAGAATATCTATGAACTAAAGTAAACCAGAGAAACTAGAAGAAAACATAGAAACATCAAAGCAAAATTTAAAACATCACAAGAGGCCAAAAAACAAAGTCCAAAATGTCACACCGTGACATTTACTTTCAAAAGTTGAGCATTACAGCTTACGCTATAATTTCTCTCTCTCTCTCGCTCTTCCTATCTATATCAAAAACTTGGATAGAGAGATTAAGCACAGTGCAAACATGAATATATTCAGAAAAAGGTATAACACAATCCTTCTAAGTAGGTATATGGAAGCTCAATGATGTATGTAAGTACTATGGGACATAGTAATTTTTTTTAAACAAAATGGCTGCAATAAATGTTCATTGACAGATATATGTATGTATTATTTCAATTTTGATAAAACATATACTTCAGAATGCATATTATAGATGTATACAGTGGTGGAGGTTATTGTTCAGTATCCTATGTACTGAACTACAAAAAACTATTTCTGAAGTCAGAAGGATTTAGTCTGTTTAAGAGCAATGCTATTAAAATAACTAGAGGACTTAAATTGCTTAAAGACAAAACACTATATCTTTTCCCACATAGGCTGAATCTCAGTGGTGAAATTAAAAAAAACACCCTCATGACGCTGGGTCTGCTTATTGTTTGGGTAATTTGCACATGTCAAACACAGACAGGCTATGTTGGAGATTACACACCAAAAGCAGGCATCACTGATTGCCTTACCAATTCATGTACATGCCAGCTCAGTTCTGTGATAGTCTTTGTAGGCCAAAGGTGAAACCATAGTGGATCAACTTTGACCTCCAAACCTTGTCTTTTTTAAATGTCATACTGAAACAGAATGAAGGTATATCAAGACCTGTCTTGAGAGGTGATGTCTGAAATGTTATGTCTGCTGGTACTAAGGAGTCTTTTACATGGGACTCCACTGTCTTCACTATCATCAGTCCACACTGTACTGCTGGTATTGCTTTCATCCTACCAGTCTAAAAACAGAGAAAACAAGCCAGTCTTTCAAAGGACGGGCACTTTATAAAGGGTTAGGGTGAGCCAGGATCAATTTAACAAGAAGAGGTCTTCCAGATTTAGAAGAACTGAAAAAAAGAATTTATGGAGGCACATTTGGACAAGGGCCACATCGAACAGCTTGACCAGCTGAGCAACATCACAGTGGGATGCCTAATAAGCCTTGCACAATTTTTCACCCCATATTTTATCAATAAAAAAGCTGTTTAAACAACCTCCAGCCCTGAACCACAGCCGCTACACTGCCTGCCATCTGGAGCCCTCTTTCATTTTATAATCCAACTGTCATTAAAATGCTTTTTGGCAGTTTACAGCTCGTTCCCCATGTGCAGATGTGGAAGTGATCTTCAGACGGGCCTTCTGATCAAAGTGTTTTCTGTTGTCAGGCAGAACACTTACCACCCTTAGGCTACCTTTCAGTTTCATCAGTATGTCATGCCTGCTTTTATTGATTTATTTCAACACTTACGCATTTATCAGGTACCACACTAGTAGAGACCAGGTCAGTGAATAAGAGGTCTGTACTAAAGAGCCACCATCCAGGATGATGAAAAGCCGTCATGGAAAAACAAGCCCCACCATGCCATGTACTGTACCATCAACAGATTAAACAGGATCAAGATGTCATACCAATGGCTAAAGAAGGCTGGACTAAAAGACAGCACAAACACAATAATCATGGCAGCAAAGAAACAAGCACTCAGCACAAGAGCAATAGAAACTATGGTCTACCACAACCAGCAGGACCCAAAATGCAGACTGTGAAACAATTCCCCTGAAACAGTCTGAAATATAAGATGCCGACTACACAAAACCATTAACCAAGTGGCAGGAATAGTGTACCGAAAGATCCTTGCTATTCATAGGCTGGATATCCCACAAGTAGGAGACACCACCAAGAACCGAGACTGGGTGGAATTGATAGGACTAAGATCCTGTGTGATTTTCGATCTAGACTGGTAATTAGGTGATAGTTATAAGATATTGTGAAAGACAAGTCTAATCCAGAGACACCTTGTTTGGACTCAACAGAGCCTGAAGGATCTACTGTAACCATCAAAAAATATTTTTTTTAATCTATGCTTAAAATGACCAAAGGTCATCTGGTGGCAAATATTGCCTTAATTTTAGAATGATTCTAAAGCGGCTTTTTTACTCTATGTCATCACAATTGTAGGTCATTAAAATGAGATTAAGAGTAACTATGTAACACAAAAATTTTAGTTTTTATCAGCCCATACAAAGGTAATGGCAGTGACTTGTATTATTTGCTTTGCCTCCCTATTATGAGACATTGTATCCACATACTTGAGTTGCATGCTGTCCAGTGACCCGTGGTCTCCTCACTGATGTGGCATGGTGCACATGGCGTTAATACTCTGACTGGGTGTTGATTGAAGCTCCCCTAAAGCCAGTGACGCATGTTGCCTTTGTTTGGCATCCGTCCCGGTGTAGGAACTGATGCCATATTCCGCCTGTCTGCGCCATGTGTTCCCTCTCCTCAAAGCACAGCGGCTGGTGCCACTCAACCACTAAGTCCCCCCCTCCCCTCGTCATTCTTCCCACCCACTGGCATCTCTGTGGGCACCCCAGTTCTAGCATGTCTGCACTAATGAAGTCAAATTAATTTAATGGATGCCCATGCTGCCTGTATCCGAGGTGCTTGGCAGGGGGACAGTTTTAACGCTCAGTTTTCAGGCTCCAAACCTCATACATATCCAAAAGCTGATATTCCTGTTCTATGTGTTGAGCTGAAACTGACAAGCATATCATCCTTGGTTGCACCACTGTGCCCTGGTTGATTCAGAAATGGTCTTCAGCGCTTATAGAAATTATGACAGGAATGTTTCACAGTTCACTTGTTAGAGAGGCCAGGTGTTCTCAGCTAATTAAAGTTGAAACAGAGCGAGAAAAGCGAAAATAAGTGGTAAATGAACATGAGTGACAGCCATCATTAACATTTACCACCTTCTGCTTCCAACCTTAAAAAATCCCTGTTAATTTTAATGGGGTATACAATAATTATATTTCTCTAGTAATCCTCGAAGCCCTTGTGCCTTTTTCCCAAGCTGGTACTGATCAAAGCAAGCTGGCTTTTCACATCAGGGACTGCCGTGGCTAGGATTTCTACTTTAAATAAAGGCAGCTGGACTCTGTATGTGTTTGGACCAGAGCTCAGTGTACTCTCCAGGGTTCTCAGCTTTCCTCTTCCCATACACATGTGCCCACAAAACGTTTCCTCCAGCGCCCATGCGATGTGAAGATCGGCAGGCTGTGAGTTCTGACAGTCGCCAGCACATCCACAGGCATCTGGGTATTTAGACTGAGTCGGAGACCCTCGTGGTTAGAAAAGAAAAATGGTCCCAGTCGGTGGGAGAAAGGCTCATTGCTTACTTCCTTAATTGTCAATCATCACCATTAGGTGATCAGCAGATGATCTTATCCTTGAAGATACAATGTTGCTTCACTTGGTGTTAGGATTAAATATCTGATATTTGGAGACAAAATATTGGGCTTCAAGAAATAACTAGGGCCCATATCTTTATGGTTTGTGGATAATTATATTTTAAAACTGACCAGTATATTAGCCTGATGACAGATCTCTTCTATACGAACGTTTATTAAGTCTCCCTAACCATTCTTCTAACCAAAAAGGAAGCAGCATTTCTTCAGGGAAAAAAAATCCCTGTGGACAGTTCCCAAAAAAAAGGGAATTTTATATTTGTCCCCGATACATATGCTTTTGCGTG